>JAEAOA010000520.1:1927500-2200000 GCA_016746295.1 Potamilus streckersoni | reverse complement strand
TATCCATATGTTTCCGGTACAAGTCCTTCAATGAATATTCCGTCCTCATTACGTCATTAGTTGTAATTATTATTATATTTTCTGACGCATCAATGACATTCAATGGATTGTTACCATATATCTTACCTGTCCAATTTTATTGAAATCTGTTACACTTTGCAATCTTTCTAACTGCTTCAACATTTGATCACATATTGAACCTTATTGGTTGTTATGGAAACTACCTCCCTCTGATTCTAATCGAACAAAGTCATTTGTTGTTGCAACATCATTTTATGTTAAACTTTACACGTATGTATAATGCCCTAAATAAAATGCTGAAATGCAAACAAAATACAAGTGATGTTGAATAATTTTTATTATACTATTTTAAAAGTTTTTGTTTCTTTTTCACCTTGCCACTAGATAAAAAGACTATATCTTAAAACACATCTTCTCAATGACAGTCTTTGCTTAACTAAATCCTTCCTGGCTCAAACGTGAAATCAGAATGAAATTAAAAATAATATGATTTATATTACCAAAGTTAAACTGATAATCGTACTTAAAATATTCTCAGGTAATGTATAAAATATTAGATGATGTGCTTAACATCATGATATTATAATATGCAAGAATCAATAAATGCATGTAATTTTGAATTGGTGAGGCTTGAATATTTGGATATTAGCGTCCGTGTGATTATTTTCAGAAGCATTAGGTATTTCATTTTATTATCTTTGTACGTATATATGTCTGACAGCTTATATATACCTGAAAACTTTCCTAAGAAAATACATTCTACGTGATGACTTTTTTTAAAGCGATAAATAATACTATATTCTGAAACCTGATAATTGAAAACAATTGATTACTCACAAAAGTACTGGTCCGTAACATCTTTAATTTAATTCAAAAGGAGAGAGCAAACTTTATACGGTTAAGCTAATCTATTTGGAATCTAAACATGTATTTGTTTATTTGCTTTACTCAACTTAAATAAAATAAGCATTATTCCATTTTAAAATTGAATTTATATTTAAAGTCATTTTCGCCGTTGCTTTTGATATAATATTTAGTCTTTTGTTCCTTTCGAGAATAGGTTGTAAATGTTGATATTGAAAATTTATGAAATGATCTAGGAGTTTTCTCACCAGTATTATGACCCTTAATTTGTTCAAATCGTATTCTTCCAATAATTAAATATTAATCTTGTGTCTGATATCGACACTATCTAAATATAAAGTTGAAGACATTCTTATTCTGGTCAGGAGATTTCACATGTTTTCCTATATAATTTTCAAGTAACATACCTGTTTGTATCGTGCCTACAATGTATTTCAAAATCTAAATATAAATTAATAATTATTTTAACTGTGTGTCATCCATTTTAGAGCAATATAACACAGTAGATCTCTCTTTATTTGCTCTTTTTCATACGATACAGATATATGTAACACATCACAAAAGGACAAATCATGTGATGAACTAGGTAAGTAAAATCGTATTTTAATTACTTTTACTTGAATTTCACCAATAAAAAAGATTATATATGTAAACATTATTCTGGATGAATTGAAAATTATGTGTGATTTACTAGCTAAATGTCTTAAGTTAGGACTAACAATAAGACTTTTTTTTGACGAAATTCAGGCCCCTTCCTAGTCTCATGATACATGAACTATGGACTATGAGATTCTAAGAGGGCATGCAAGAAATTACGATAAATCTTACCAATTTGTAGTTCTGATCTATATTCAATTTGTTGAATATTTACTGTAGTTGAAATGATTGCTACTATTGTTTGAATGTTTACTCTGGAGTACATTGTTCGTACGAATTCAAACAAACATGTGAGAGTAAAGAATGTATTATTACCTTGGTTTTGAACACATGAGGTAAACTCATCAACACCATTCTATGAGGGAGTTTAACCAAAACATGAAATGTAAATAATAAAAGTGAAGAAAAGCCATAACAGTCATTTAATAACTCATCTAAGGTTCAAACTTACCTGCTTGTGCTTCTTGGACCAATATCTAAATATAAATATGAGGCGGTGTATGTTTCCATTTTATTATTAAAACTGATGGAATCAAAAACCCTTTTGAATTAATAAGAGTTCAAATGAGATGGAGAATAGTTTCAGAAAAATATTTTTCCATTAGAGTCTAGATCATTTGTTCCATAAGTAGTGCCATGTCATATTGGAAATTGTCTTTTCAGATTTTTCAATGGTAGATACAACTATATCAATTAAAGATATAAACCCACAATAGTTCCTCTTCTTAGTATTTGTCCTATCTAATCAATAATTAATACTTAGGATGGGAGCAAGTATGAAAACTTTCAAAGAACCTTTATGAAAATACCGTGAGCACTGACCTGATATAGGAATGTATATAAATTTTTATGCAAAGTAGCATTTCTTAGATCTTTTGTGTGAACTTACTTGCATGGATATTCGTCACCAAGAGAAAAAGTGCCATCTCCACAGCAAATGTTTATGATTCTGCAGTACTTAAAAAAGCTGTATGATTATGCGCTTTTTATTTTGGTCCGGTTACAACTGACTTGTTTTGATGCGTATTTTTAACTTATGTTCATTTTGTATATGTTGTGCTGATGATATTATTTTATGATCATTATATATGCTCATGGAACCTTTGAGCACCCAGGTAACACCAATGGTTAAACTTTAGCAACTGCAGTGTGCGTCGCTTTTATTTATCTTGAATAAAAGCAGACATTATTATCGACTATTTGCCAGGTTGTCATGCGCATTCCTGCACAAGCAACGGGGTTTGCACATCAGGAGGTATATGCCATTGTAGTCTTGGATATGAAGGATCGGCGAATTGCGACACGGGTAAGCTTCGTACGTGGCACTGTTCATTTTCAGTTACTCATTGTAAATGTCATGAGTATAACCTGCAAATGCAGACATTAACCGTGGCTATTATTAATAAATTTCTAATGTTGTATCGTTTTTTTCAAGAATGGCATGTTTTATGTAGGTAATATATTTCGAGTACAATATAGGTGGAGGATGGAGTAATGACGTCTGTATACAAACATATTACGAATATTACAAAAATGTGGAAATATAATTGAAACATACACATTCATGTTTAAAATTCAGCATTGATGAATAATATTAACGTTTTATTAAGATTCCTCTTTAGAGTTTATTTACATATTTATTTACAATTCTGTCTCTTCTTATAACATTTATCTCTTTCCAAGGTAATCTATTGTGCATATACACATGCATTAGATGTAGAGTCTTCAACGGGGACTTATTTCTGAAGGTTAAAAGTGTCAGGAAATGGATCACATATTCTTCGTGTGCTTGATTTATAAATGTTCAGTATGCAACATCATTAATGCACGTATTTTATGGTAGAAACTTGGAGCTGAAACCAGTCACTAGTTCCGATATTAGTGTAAACGTTACGATTTTCACGGAAACTTACGCCACTACGATTTCCCTCTTCCTCGTACGAATTTCATTACAAATCCTGAATTCCGGTGCGGAATTAGCTATTTTAGTAGACTCCAGTATTATTGTAACCGAATAAAAATTAAAGGTGCTGGAACAACTGACTGCTATGAAAAGACACCAAGAAAGATTCAACGAAAACAATGGACACAAAAGTTTAAACGAGAATACATCCATCTGAAGAAATTATCAAGTGTTACCTGTTGTAATACATATAGTCAGCATTTCAGCGTCGCAGACGGAGGAAGGATGATTATAATAACAAAACATGGTTTCAGGAATAAACACAAGGTTTCAGATACCTTTGCAATGCTCAAAGAAAATGTGATCATAGCGTTTGCCCATAGAACATTTTAAGACTTAGATGCTGGTGTTATGAATGCAGGAACTCTCTTTAATGAATTTATTATGAAGCATAAGCTATAAATGAGTGTGACAAATCATTTGACAAGGTTGTTTGTTATGATATTCTCGGAATCCACACTAGCCCACAAATACATCTGTGCAAACAATAAAACGTCAGCCACTAAAAATGAACTTTCTTTCATAAGAAAGATAACATTTTTGGCGAAATAAAATGTAACTTCTTTTATGTGGCCAAAGATGGAAGTAGTGACCTGGACGTAAAGCAATATTCGGCTGAGGTTAGATATTTTGCATTAAGGAAGGTACGTTATTTCTTGGGTATTGTATGTACCTATTTGTGAAGGGACGGCTACTGGAGATAATGTATTTAAATTTATTGATTTAGACATGGAAACACTCTTTTCGTCCATGCAATAATATAATTTTGCCAAGTTGTGAAAATGCTAATGTGATTGTTGGGGAAAACAAAGGAATATTTGAATATGTCTTTCATAAACAGCCCAGACATTTTGATATAGCTGGCAGCAGAAAATACTTCTACCAGACTAAATCCCAAAGTAGAGGATTTTCGTATTGGTATATTCCACCACTTAGACAAAGTTCCATTAGGAAAGACTTAACAAATGCCTATCAAAATATTCTTACCACGGAAGATTGAAAATTGTGAAACAATGGATGCACACAATGGTTATCATTAGACAATTTTTTGCTTGTTTCGCGGGCCAATGGGTCCCTTTGAAGGATTTGTTCAGAAATGAAGAGAAATTACACAAACTAAAAATGTAGAAACGTCCAAGGAAATGTGTTAATGCAACTGCTGGGGATGATGCAAGTAGTACTGCTATTGTGAACCCATCATATTTTTTTTCTTCTATTTATCGATGCATCCCCAAATAAAATTGGCTGAGTAGGCAAACTATTACTTCAAATACAAACTGTTACTAAACGTAGTATAACTGAAACTGCAGAAAACAAATCTCCAATGAAAATGTGAGGTTTTGATAAAACTCTCTTACGAGATGGAACGTAAGAAAATGATTACACTGAGGAAGAAACTACGAGAGAAGAAATGACTGGAACGAATTCGCAAACGTCTCTTTTCTGTTTAATTAAACTAAACGATTACAATGCTTCACAATGTTAATTTACTTCTTCAGTTAGACGGACCACTGAATTGTCTTCAGTTGGAAAACACTTTTGCGCCATTTAGAGAGAATATTTATTAGATTTATGAAGCTAGGTTCCGTGAAAATAACGACTGTATGTCTGATTCCAATCAGCAATAGTACACACCTAAAAGGTAATTTTGAGCTGTCTTTTGGTTCAGAAGAAAGAAACTACCTAAAAATAAATAAAATTAGATTGTCAGAAGACCAATATAAAAGATTTTGCAGGAGCCTAAAAAGATATTTCATTACCTGTACTTACATCAAAAACAAGATTCCTCTAGAAGAAGAATTAGAAAAACATGATATGATCTGCAATAATGAGAACAAAGATCAAGTAAACATTTAATCTATTTAGTGCGTTATTGACAGATATTAATTAGCGTACATCAGATTAAATTGATACCAGGATGATGACTGTCACAATAATTAGAAACGGACAGAATAGATGAACAGTGAAGTTATTTAATTCAAAGAAAGATTGAAATTAAATGCAAGTATGTATCATATGTTATGTGGGAATTTGAGTCTATCTTATCTTTTAATAGACGTTCTAAGATTGCATTGGCCCGATGCAGACCATTAAAAGCAAAAAGTACATGACACAAGATAATTCCAAAATATACCTTCTTTTAACATACACTTGCGTTTTACATTTTTGGAAATCAAACTATAAATGTATTTTTTTTTTGCATGAGAACTGTAGGTCATCCCAAAGCCATATCGTCATTTTCAAACCCATTTTCTCTTGCAGGTAAAACATATCAACCTAGCCAGCAGGTAACAGTAATTGAAATATCAATATAATACACCATTCGTTTCACACGAGTCTTGCCATTGTCCTAATCAAAGACATGTGATTTGAGCAGCTCGTCTTACTTCACTCTCCTTTTATTTGTACGAAATTCATTTTGTACTCTCAAGCATCGTATTTAGTCCTTGTCTTCAACATTATTTATGTGTACTTCAGATAGAATAAATATATTTTTCAGTAAAACAATAACAGAACTTTTCATTGGTGTATGAAATTTTATAACATTGACGATCAAATTTGACACACAGAATACTATATTGATAACTGTATCATATAAAGAAAAATCTGCAATCTAATATCTACCAGATGTAATTCGAGCCGCCTTTCCAAATTACAAGGGCATATTAATCCACTTGTGAACATTACATTTCTTACTCTTTTCTGTCATTCTAATGCTTTTATTTTCAATTTGTATATGTACATTTTCAATACTAAGGCTGACGTTACTTTGTAACCTAATTTGTGCATATGAATTTTCCACAACTGCCTGTGCCAATCTCTCTCTCTACCTACTGATATTTTTTTTCTACCTGGCATTTAATTGACCGATCGAAAGATTGTCAAAAATATAGTCATACAGAGAAAACGATATGCAAAACGGCTAGATTCACATTGCAAATATAATTCTGCAATGTAACTTAAAACCTATAATTATTTTCTATCTTCAGATTAGCTTCGTAGAACCAACATTGGCAGATGGAAGTATACTTATTTGTTATAACTATAACTGGTGCAATTTTTCCGTGTTTGTTGCAGGCGGGTACGCATTTAATAATCTAAAATCATTAATTACGTAACAGAACTGGTGTGTCGAAATATATATATATATATATATATATATATATATATATATATATATATATATATATATATATATATATATATATATATATATATATATATATATATATATATATATATATATATATATATATATATATATATATATATTCCACGTTCAAAGCAATAATCATGAGCATTAATGAAATGTGTGTTAATTACAGATACGTTAATAAATTATTTTCGATTTAGATTTTAACATGTAGTTTTCAATTCCTTTGTTCCTTTTATAAATATTTAAATGTATTTCACAAGATGTTTATGTATATGTCTATATGGTATGATAACTTTCGAGGCTGGCATACTTTCTACAGGAAAACATGAAACATTTCGATTGGGTTGTTTTCAAAATTAACGTACACTCGAGGTTGAGATAATTATAAAATATTTGCAGATATATGCATATCATGTAATATTATGCATAAACATGACGTAGATTGTGTACAAATTGACTCTTGCAACCCCTCTCTCTCTCATAGCCTCATTTTCACCCTGATACCCCAATTTTCACCAGGTATGAATCGATATAGAATCCCAGTCTAATGAACAAAACATGATGTTTCACAGTAGTAATTGAGCTCCCATAGCCAACCTAAGTAAACAACACTATACTGAATTTCTATTAACTTTAAATATCTGAATACTCGCGATCAAACCTTATTTCTAAGTATAAAACAAATCATGATGGAAGCAACAGTCGTGGAGAAAACTATTAGCATTGTTTTGCTAAAAGGGCTAAAAGTCTAGCAATAAAAAGTAAATTGTTGGTTCTCCACTTTTAAGTTGAAAATCAGATACGTTCTCAAAAGATTTCGTGCACAAAACTTTAACTTGTCAACAGCAACAAATTATGCCCTTGTAAACACATTAATAATTATATTAATTTTGACCTCAACCATTTCTATAATTGTTATCATTTACCATCTAATTCAGTTTGTCGATTGCGAACTACCGGTCAATAGCGAAGGTATTGTGTGTAGATCGCGTACATTAAAAAATAGAAGTCAGCCTATATATATATATATATATATATATATATATATATATATATATATATATATATATATATATATATATATATATATATATATATATATATATATATATATTGAATATTTATGGCACATAGATCATCTTGGCTTGGTCATTATTTAAGCTGCATGCATGCTGAAAAAGTGTGTGCCCCCCTTATCAAATTAGGATCGGAAAACGTGCCTGATATTGCACGTGCGAACTCGAGAGGAATTTTCACGTAAATGAAACAATCTTGCATTTCCAATCCAATGATATCAACATTCAAGTCAGACATCTTTGTGTCACCTAAGTAAGTATTCACGCACGTTTTATAATTATTACCGAAATAAAATATCTTCATCCTCTAGTACATGGCGCTAGAAAAATCAACGAAAGTTTTCCGACCTTTACAATTATCCTGTTATAAGGTTAATTTGGTTTTTAGTGAGACAAACACGTAAATATACAAATCACCCCATCTTTGGTTGTTTTTCAGAAAAGTTCATTTTCTAAAGCCATCACAAAATCATACAGACGACTATCATTACGACTGTTTATCAACAGTTTCATATTTTTTCCCCTACTCCTTAATGCTTGATCGTTGACTCCAACTGTCATTAAAAAAAGTAAATTTTCATGTTTGTCTCGGTCCTTTGTGTTAATTGTTTATTTTTGATAAGGTAAGTTCCTCCGTAGACAAATAAACTAGTTAGCAAGAAACATGACACTGGTTATATATATATATATATATATATATATATATATATATATATATATATATATATATATATATATATATATATATATATATATATATATATGATAGATAGATTTGTGGGAGCTCCAACTACAGCAAGGTTTATTGCGAATTTTTCTCATAAAACACTCTATGATAATAATTTACCGATAATAAATTTTGTATTTCAAAGGTACCCGAGTCAAAGATTGCAGGAAGTTCTAGTAACAATTTATTTACAGGACTAATCCGGAGGTTGGAATCCAATATATTTCTGACGGTCTGAAGACCTTAATGAGTGCTACTACACCAGAAAAAGTCGACTATATTCCTGGGATACAAAACTTGTTCGAATCAGTCATTAGGATAGAACCACTTCCAGTCGGAACATATTTAGTACAACAATATGTTTGTCTAGAGGCTCATGAAAGGTTGTTATTTTATATGCTTTGTAACTGCTTAGTAACTGATTGTAAAGTGCACTAAAACCTTCACCAAAGTGATTATCATTCAATGATGCTAATTTTCACATTTCTGCATTTCATATACCCTATGCTACGAACAAAATAAAAATGTACACTATATAATTCTATATGTAAGTAATAAATATTTGTTCGTATTTCATCATATCATACCAATTATGAATCGATGAGTTTTTTAAAAAAAGCTTTCTCTTCTTTTGAAAACGGAAGTGTATGGAAAAGAAAGATCACAATGTTAATGGTGCTGTTGTTGGTGATGATGATGATGATGATGAGGAGGAGGAGGAGGAGGAGGAGGATGGATTTATTTGTGTTGGCAGTATAGTTAATAAGACCTATCACCACTGTAATCATTTATATGATCTAATTTGTCAACGTCTTAAAATTGACATTTTTATATTATTGTAAATGCAATACGTTTCAAGCAAATGCTTCATATTTCAGGGGAGCATTTGAGAGCGGACTTTCATCAAGATGTTTCAATATATTATACATTGAAGATCGTAAGAAAATATTTTTATTCTACAGCTCATTGACTCTAAACAAATCACAAAATATCCCTAGACATACACCCAAACTTCGTTTCTAAATACAAAGTTTCAGCAATAAATAATACACTTTATAAACAAACATGATCAATTTTGCACGGTACAATGATTGCTATTTTTTAATCGAATTAGGATTTTTCTTACGCTTCTTTAATTAAGTTTTAAAGATACTTCTAATATTGTTAAGTGTTACATGAGCGTATGGAATTTACTATTGGAATCCTAAATTGATGTAACTTAATGATTTTCAGCTATTCAGAATCTTTAGTTAAGTTTGCTTATGAAACTGCAATATGACAGTATCAACGCCGATAAATGTGTCTTCATATAGTATGTCTTTCGATCACGTGAATGTTGGTTATAGATATTTATCTCCTTTAATATATAGTTTCTGTCTTTATCGTCTCCTTCTTCTTCCAATAATGTGCTGGGTTCCTCTTCAAAATACTGACACATGAAGAATAAAAAAGGTCAAAAACATTTCTGGTCTGGGCTAACCGATCCCTATCCCAAACCCTGCACTTAAAGATTCGATATAATTGACGTTGACTAGGTTGGATGGTATGGAGTTCCACAAGTGACTTCATGATGAGGAGTTTTTGCATGCTATGGCGTGGAGGAGAAATCAGCAGGAATGTCCTCTAGTGTAAACTCCTGTCTGGTGGAGGTATGGTGTTGATGGGATGTAAACCAGCTGGATATAATTCAGTTGTTACTTTCAAAGAACAACATCAGGTGGCTATGGATGATGTGCTCCACAACTCTAGCAACTTTATTTCACGGTAATTAACCTGTAGTTGGAGATTTTGATTTTGTCGCCTTTCTTGAACAATGGAGGGACGAATGCTCCTTTCCAGTCGTCTGGAATGTTTCCCTGAGCTAATCAGGCTTGAAATAGGAAAGCTAAGGCTGGAGATAATAAATTGTACCATTTCTTAAAAGAATCGTGAAGAAACCTGGTCAGGTCCAGTCGCATTATGTGGTTTAAGGTCTTGGAGTAAGTTAAATACCCATTTCCTATTAAAATCTGGATGGGTTAGGGCAGTTAGAGTTTTGCTAATATATATAGAGTAGGCATGTGTGTCGTGTTTTCAATGGTGAAAACTTACGAAAACTGGGTGTTCAGGATTTCTGACCTGTCAGATACACTGAAATGCATTGTGCCATCCTTCTTCAGTGGGGATAATCTTGAAAAATCACATTTCTTACTTTTCACGAAGGAGAATATTTCTTGCTGGTTCATGTGTCTCTGACCATATCATTGACATACTCTATGTAAGCATTCTAGAGAACTATTTGAGTAACATTTTGTATATGCCGGTATCTATCCCAGTCCTTTGTATGGTTTCTGTCTCGCGACCTTATATGCCTTTTTTTTCCTCCTACCTGTTGTTAACAGCATGGCTGGTTGAATCAACAATATGTGTGTATCTTGAATGGAAATCATGGATTTGTTTGAACCCAATGTCGTTCGCTACAGTAATGCTTTCTTGGTTAATAAGTAAGTAGAGTAGTTATGTCTGATAAGGAGTCGTCTGCCCAATTAATATCAGACAGGTTTGCATCTTACCAATACACAATATGTCGTCCTTACATCGTGAGTTTAAGTCAGAAAGTTTTTCACAGAGCTCTGCTGTGTAATAGAAATTGTTATTAGTTTATAAATGCTTCCAACAATGAATAGTTTCTTCAAGCTGGTGCATGTAAAAACATCTGCTACGAACACGGATTTACTAAGGATGTATATTTCTGTCACGTCAGTGTTGGATCTGGCGATAATAGCCAAGCCAACATGGGATCATGCAGGTCTGTCTCTTCTAGCAAGAAATCTGTATGTGTCTGGCAATACTTCGTTCTCAACAATAGAAGGGCTTAACAGCTTCTGTTAGCAAGTATAATGTCAGGGTTGCAATAATTTCGATTGGTCCAAAACATTTTTCCTTTGGCACATATGACTGGAAAGTTGATGTCCATAACTCTTAGTTTTTCTTATAGGGACTGACTTCCTTAGTGTATTTCGCGAAGATGAAGATTTGGGTGACCAATGTTAATGATAGAGTAGAAGGATGATATCGATGATTTGATTGATTTTGTGTAACTGGATGTGCTTTGCGTATTAGGGTTGTTTCATAAAGTCTCACAAAGGTTATGCTAACTCACTTTTATAAGTTCTACGGGCTCATGTGTAGTAGGACACAATTGCAAGCAGATTTTTTAAAAAAAGAAATCAATAGCTATCACTGACCTTTGACTGTAAACAATATATTTGAATGCATGTTGAAATGTGTAATAAGATAAAACTATGTCATCATATCGTTCATGATCGTTTTTGTTACAATGTTATCTATTAATCACTACAACCTTTTTTTAAGCAAAACATATAAGGAAGACGCAGGAATATGCTGACCAAAATGTAAATAACTGCAAATTAAACTACATACACACATCAACACACAGACATTAACTTGCAAACAACAACACACACGCATTCACACACACACACATAAATATATATATATATATATATATATATATATATATATATATATATATATATATATATATATATATATATATATATATTATTCTTGTTTTGCCAATAATAAACAAGTTTTGAGAAAATGGAAGGATGGCTTTTATATTATTCGCAATAAATTTTATGCTAAATTTATTTTTCTGAAGAACAAAATCAGGCCCTTATAAAAGTTTTAATTTTAAATTTATACACAGTAGAAGATTCTTATTTATGTCACACGTACCAGAAATATGAGTATTGTTTTCTATTTGCCTCAAAAATATTGGTAGTTTATAAATTATGTATAGTCATCTTACGCTTGCATTTTATATTTTCTACAAAGAAATATACGCTTCTTTTCAGGAAAAAAGAAACCTCAAATCATATAGAAGAAGAAAACGAAAATATATCGATATAGTTTGATAAATCTCTTTTTATCAACTAGAAACTATGATTCTCGTAATACCGATAGAGATATTTGATTGGTCGGTTACTTGCAATAATGATAAATACATGTGTCATATAAACATTGAGAAGGACTGAATTAATTTATTAGCTGAGTCAGTGGATGTAAGCAGCATGTCCACATTTGATTTATTTACACATTAACTCTTTATAAAAATCTTTCTTCGAATGCTTAATGCATCATCCTTTTTATTGGGTTTATGTAGCAGCTGCTTGAGTGTTATGACTTATTTAAACAAGTAAAGTATATTTTGATATCTGCTATGACTTTACAGCTGTTAAAACAGAATGTAACAGGCTCAACTTTAAGCATAAATGTTAGTAAAGACAGAAGGTAGACATTTTCGTTGCAGTGGATTTGGTTAAACAGCATACCGTCATAAAAAAATAATGGAATTTTCACAAGTCTATTGTCTTTGAACATTTTATTTCAGAAAACGGTAAAGTTCGTTGACCCAACCCCCAAAGGACAGTCACATTTCACATGCAAGGTCAACGAATACTGTCATGTTTTTGTCTTTACAAATAAGGACAATAGCTTAAAATGGTAAGCCTTCTAAAACTGATAAAGATGAAATACTCTTAAGAGCCATTATTAAAATTTTGGAGTTGATATTTTCAGACGTTTACAACTATATAATAGTAAAGCATTCCGGAGCTTTCTTGCACGTGCAAAGTTTATTAACATCCTATAATGGTTTCTAATCAAATACGTAATATAATTGCACAAATTCACTTCAGATAAACACACAATGTATGATAAAACAAATTTCTGTTTCTGAACATATACTTTGAGGATTTCATTCAAATTTAATCAAACGTGCAGTTCTGCGTAGCTTGTTTGTTTTGTTTGTTTGCTTTTGGTTTTTATTTCTTCCTTTCTAGTTTTGATTTTATGGTTGGGAGACTTAGCATACAAACTTAAATAAAACCTAAATACAAATATGATGTCAATGACATATCAGAAAATTTAATTCAATCGTTTCCAGCAAATAAAATGTATGCAGAGCGTGATCCTATCTTTGTTCGTTTCCTCGAACGTTTGACTTATAATAATTTGTTTTTGTTTCTACATTTGACGTTCAAATTCTCTTTATTTATCTGCATTAGAAGATCTAAGAACAAAATGGTATCAATTATTGTATCCTTTCACTAAGGTGATCTTACGTGAACACACACAAAAGCACACACACAAACGCACAAAGTTAATGGAATTATACAGTAAAATACTGAGGAGGAAGAGGGACAACGAAAAGCAACAATTTTGTTAATTTTCACATTTTTCACAGTTGACCGTACTTTTCATATTCAAGTATAATATTGCGAGCTAATATACCAAATGATTTATAATTTGCATATTTAATCAGTGGAAAGATTGTTTCAAAGAATGGTTTCTCTGGCATGTTGGTGATAGTTTCCAAACTATTCATAAAATTTGAAGGGTTCTCTATTTTTTCATATTGCATATATATTCGATAAAGGTTATATAAGAATAAGAATAATACTATATTATTAAAATTTCAGCCGTGAAGTTGTAGCTTCATCAAAAGTATTTGTACAGCCTGTAAAGGAGAGGCCTTCAGACTGTTTTACAGATATATCTTTCAATTTTACTGATAAAGGACCTCGCACCGTGTGTCTTAAAGCAGAGTAAGTTACAATATTCCATGTCTGAGATTTTTATTATGATTGATTATCGGTAATGGTCATAAAGTTTATAAAGTACATGTTAGTTGGCGTTTGTTTATGTATACGTTTTTCTATTCCATTCTTTCGCGCTCTAAGAATTAATTAATCAAAAAGCTGCTTAAAATTATAAGTTGTTAAAATAAGTAGTTGGATGATTATCCTTGTAAATTAAGACATATTAAGATCTATTTAATATACACTTTAAAAATTATGTGTAATGTAAGATAAATATTCTGGTTTCAGATATGTTTATTTAAAGTAAACAAATTTTCACATGGATTATGATCAGTAAAAGTAGTGTGAATCTCTTGTACTTCCATATAACTTATTTTTGTACATGCAGATTTAACGAAACACTAAATATATAAACATTGAGCTACATGTAACTGACCACGTCTTGGTGGCAACGAAACTAAGGAAAATGCCACGACATTAAACCTAGACACGAGATACCAAACATAAACAAAAGGCTTATAAGTCATACTACACTTGAAGATCTGCCTTTCTTCATTTTAAACATTTCATTATAGAGTCATTATAGCGTCAAATGGTCATAGCTGGATATTTGTCGATGTGTAAGTTTTACCTATGCAATCAGAAAGTAAATAAACTCCATTGAAGGAAATTGTGTTGACTTTCTGATTGATTAGATAAAATTTACACATCGATATGTAACCAATCATGTTCATTTCATCCGGATAACCCCAGTCTCCTTCCGTTTTGTCATATAATCATCAAGTTTCATCAACAATGCATTCACTTTGAAATAGCTGGAAGTTTTCCTTAATTATCCAATTCTTAACAACATAATATATAGACCAATATTCGATAGTGTCGAATCATCGATTATTTATATATAAGATAGCGTAAAATGTTATAGAGAGTCATGCCATTAATCTAAAGAGCTATTAATGATCGTTTTTTAATTAAGCGCTTGAGTATTATGGTGTTAGGCTTTAGTATAAATGGAGCTTCACATGAAATTGTCTGGAAACTAGGAACCAAAAGCAGTATCGCGAGAGCGTTTATTTGAATCAGATTTCAGAAAATTCTGTCGATTTATACAAATTGGAATTGTTTATTGGTTAAATATTTTAACATTGTGCGCAATGTGCATTTTTGCGACCAGAAGATTCAACACGGTACTTAAACAAGATATGGAAACTACCAAAAATATCGCACGTTTTGTTCAAATAGGATTAGAGTACTTTATCCTCATCTTCACCATATAAAATTTTTTTAACTCAATTTTCTAAATCGCTGTTGCCTCAGGTGTCAAGATGGGCAAGATATTTCCAATACAGACCTACACGCGATGCACTTATGACAGTGAACGCATACCTTAATGAAAATATTGTTCTTTGATCGATATAAAAATTGAGCTATGTTTAGTAAATGTTTAGTTGCTTAGAAAGCACAGTTTCTTCTTATCGCCCAGTGGGAGGTAAAGTCCATGTAACCTTTAAATTCCCCCATCTTCACCTGGGGGCTGCGCTTCAGTTTACTCATTATTCTGAAACATCAATACAAATTTTATCACATTTCCATATTTTATGCAAATAGAGTTCATGTTGGAAGGGGAACAGAGTGACGGACGGACACATGGACACACATGAGCTGTCACAATATTTCTGCAAACGTGCATATATAACAAAAATGGACAATATATATTCATGATGTAACTTTTAATTCCTGATTTTATTCTTAAGGTGTAAATAATTTAATCTTGTACGGTGTTTCTTGATATCATCGTTTTTTAATATCTCCTTTATTTCAGTCAACTTTATTTTTTTCCTCCTTTTTACTACAATGCTTACGCGGTCTCCTACGACAAGTCAGCAATTAAGTATGCAGCAATTGTCATAAAGTGGGCAAAAACCAAACGTTAATATCCACGTTGAAACTTTTCGATAGAGACTAATGAGAAAAAATACTTGTGCAAATCAGGTAAAATAATTATCCTTCAAAGATCAAATTGATGTATCTAAACTACGTTGTACATGGCCTCTGGCAGTGTCAAAGTTCTAATGTGAGCTAAGATAGAAACTGACTCCAAACGTCTCAATATGTGTGTAAAGAGAAAGAGATTAAAACCGCATATTGTGGGCATTGTTTTGATGATAAGAGTGAATAACACTCAGTTTAGTGATACATTATCTGCTCTGACACAGATGTGTGGAAAGGATTTAATTATATAGCAATGGAAGTAGAAACCAGCTGCTGGAGGAATATGCATAAATCAAATGCAACTTTTAAATCATGCGCATAAGTCAAACAGTTTGTTATGATGATTCATTGTCCCCGTCTGAGAGGCAGTAGAGATGATTTTGACTTGCCCCTCTATGACCATAGTCCATTGCTTTTACACGTAAACTGTCCAACATCTCTGCATTAAAGGATGAAGTCACCAGCTGTTTGTGCCAAGGACGGTAAATGAGTTTTCCTTATGAATGGCTAGTTGAAATTTGAATAAACAATTTGTATTTTCAAAATGAAGGCGTAATGATCATAACAAAAATGAATGGCCCAATTATCATAACAAACAATACATGATACGATTTTATTGTAAGCAATTGTGCAAGGAAATAATTATTTCATACTGTTTTTAGCATTACCTGAATATCTGTCATCTTGAAAACTTTTCTCAATAAACACCGGTGTTATGTTATACTTGTGACTGCCCTTGTTTATCGGTAAAATGTTAAGAACACATTAAGCTGCTCGTATTGTATGTGAATATTTTATAACTAGATTTCATCCTAATAGTCAAATATTTGTCACTATCTCATTCACTGTAAACAGGCATACGTTTTATTATCCCACCATCATCACATTCTCCATTCCACTGCTGTACTTATATTATGTTTGTGTTTATGGTGGCCTTTAAATTAATAGTAAATTGACAAATAATTTCAGTTTTGATAATATGATTGCTTCCAATAGTCCATAAAAGCTGTATCATTATATAGGTCGTGCGTTGTGCGTTGTACGGCTTGCTCAAGATTTCAGACACAATGGGAATTCACGTATATTTTGATATATATAATATTTGCATCATGTACGTCACAAAGGGAAAATAAACCAGATACCTTTCTTTGGTCACAGTTTTCGTCCATGACTTTGATTATCTGAATAACTGAAATGGTAAAAAGGTCGCGCACCACCTTCTTTAAATATTTCCAATTATCTTCTTATAAATCTTTCACCAAAGTTTACTCTTTATATTATCTATATTTATTTCCTCTTTTTTATTCGGTAAAATAAAGACCAAGATAAAAGTTAGAACAACACGAAATGTGCTTTCAGTATTAATTTAGGTGCCATATTAAAAATGTCATATCAAAACTCACTATATATTTATCAATATTCTTCCACGTGTTTTGACACTAAATACACTTAGATTCAAATTTAGAATGAGGATCACTTGCAAAGGTCTTAATAATACTTCCCAGTACCACTTGCTTAAAACAACTTGATCGGTATTTGCTTCTCTTTTCATCTCAAGAAAAATAAATACAATAATTGAAAATCGTCACTTGTTTGATTTTTGTTTGCTTTTGTTTTTCTTTTTAATTTGTTTATTTGCTTTATTTGGGGTGGTTATATTAGAAAGTATGAGAACAAAAGGTTATTTCACGTCAAATAAAAGTTCAATTAGTAACGGATATTCGTCTCGCTCTAGAATGACGTTATAGATGATACCAACCTGAGACAAACCAAAGAATACAATGTTGTCGGACAATTTGGATAGAAACACTGCAAATTTTAGCGTGGATTTTGGGCGCGGATTTTGGCTGGAACAAATTTTATAGGAACGGGGGATTTATAATTTCCGTCTTGGTTATTATAGGATATGATATGCAATATCCAATAAAAATTTCGAATTTAATTATATCTCAACCTTTAATCTTCAAGGGTTCAAGATGTTCGAATATTGTTTCTAACACTTGGCGGTCTTCGTCGTCATAAGCCTGATGCATCAATCTTAGATCAATTATCGAACTCTGGATGAACATTACGCTACAGTTTATTACAAAACTCTCGACGGGTGCTGACCACTCGTATTCCATGTCGTTTTTTTTAATATATATATATATATATATATATATATATATATATATATATATATATATATATATATATATATATATATATATATATATATATATATATATATATATATATATACAAAGAATACAAATCCTATGGCGAATAACAACCCTTTTAAGCGCACTGGATCCACCAAGGGATCACGTGTGTCAGGGATTGATTAAAATAGATGCAATAAACTGACGACGAACAGTGCGAAACTAGTAACTAACTAGCCTGATACTGGATACGCCACCTTAGAACATTGAAACCAAGCTGTCTAAACGAAGACGACTAGAAAAAGAGAACTATACACTAGTAAAATATAACTTTTTTAAATCTTTTCAGTATCATTCAATTTTTACTATAAGAAAAAATTGTATAGAATCAAATATCCGGGATATAATTTGCGTTACATAAATGTACAAAAAAGTAAAAATAGATATCGCTTTGGCTTGTAGACTTTTAGGGAATTATACACAGTTTTCAGTATCCCCAACAAGTCTATACAAGCTGGTTATATTTATAGTTTTACCTCATGTGGAGACAGCCATGTAGAGGCTTACAAACACAACTTTTTGTGTTTATTTGTTTATCTTATATATGTTTTGTATTTGCCTTTGAAAATGACTCATTAAGAGTCGAAAGCGCTCAGACTAGTTAGTTACTAGTTTTGCACTGTTCGTCGTCAGTTTATTGCATCTATCTATCTATCTATCTATCTATCTATCTATCTATCTATCTATCTATCTATCTATCTATCTATCTATCTATCTATCTATCTATCTATCTAGATAGATAGATAGATAGAGAGAGAGAGAAATCTTAATGATATATCTTCTTACAGAAATTAGCCTTAAAAATGATAAATATCAACGTTGTTCAGTTATCGTATTATGTTTACGTGTTTCGCTAAGGTAGCAACATGTGTACTACTTGAAATAATTATTAAATTAAATTTACATGTTAAATATTGAATTTCTATTGAAATATGTGCGAAAATATGTTGCATTAGCTTTTATCTTTGCTAGAACTGAAAACAATGTTTGCGTTTAAGAAAACGCAAATTCTACTTATTACTAAATATGCACCATAATGAATTTAACTTCTCTTTCTCGAATATTGTGATGATCTGAAAATGTCTTATTTTCCAGTGACACTGATGGTGAAAAGCGTTGTTTTACAGTCGATATCATTGTTCCTAGTGAAGGTATGTTTACTGCAAATTTTTGTTTTTAAACTATGAGGCTTTGGTGAATAAAATAATTTGTAGAGTTATTATGTTTTCAAAACAAACTTTGATAAGATACGTTTACTTCAATCTCTTTACAAAATGTTCCTGTCGTAAGTTATGAGTGCTATATACAATACCAGCACGCATTCAAGAACTCTAATTTCAATCTCAACACATGATATTTCTGTCTTAATATATGAATGATAAAACAATATTATGATGCCTTAAGTACTTTTGCACTTTTAATTCGTGTTCCAAAACCTTCAATTTTAGATCCTTGCCTATCAAACCCGTGTAAAAACATGGGCAAATGTTTGAAACAAAGTAATTCCACTTTCAAGTGCATCTGTGGAAAGGAGTACACGGGTCAATTTTGTGAGAAAGGTGAGTTCTTGTTACGAATACTTTATCCCTCCTGAATGACTGCCTCTTTCATGCTTTAGAAATTGCAAATTCGTAGTAATACTCGCTGGATATCAGATAAATATGTTCTCATCCGATTTGCAAAGGTCATTAAATTGTCAGTGTAAAAATTAATTTTGATACAGGCGATAAGCCTAAATGGACATTTACATAAAATACTAGCAAATGTATCCTCTTAACTTGATTTGATTTGAGGCAGATATGAAAGAATAAAGTAAATTGGAGTCATAGTAATCTATTAAGTTCTACTCAGTTCGTATCAGGAATAAACAGTGAAAGGGAAAAGAGTGAAAAGAAAAGAACAAGTGAGGTTGCTTGTATGTCCATTCAATATAAAATATTTAAGACACACAGTACTGAATATTAAACTACTCATCAATTCGAGGCTTTTGGTTGCATACTAGTATCATCTGCTCATCCGTATATACGGCATCAAGATGTTTTTTCGAAATGAAAGAGTGTGGTTTAGTTCGTTTTGCTGGTTTAACTCAAGGGAAGCAACTGAAAATTGTTTTTGCATATCCACGTTGACCAAGCGGAGACGAGAACCCACGCTGAGATAAGTAAGAAGTCAGTGATTTGTAAAGGCTATCTGTTTTCACAATATCTTGAGAATATATGGAACACAAGACATAGCATCTGCACTGCACTTGCACAGATCTTAGCGTCCTCTTTATATATTTATCAGCAAATATTTTGAAAGCAGGTGTGGAGTATACAAATGTGTCTGTAACTTTTGTTTCTAAAGTGCAAAAGATTTAATTACAATTTCATTTTAATGAAAAGGACCCTGTCTAGCTACTAATTGGCCATGTAAACATGGATATTGTGAGGTTAATCAAGATGCCCAAACCTGCTTCTGTACATTGGGATACAAGGGACAAAATTGCTCAGATGGTAAGGTCTCACCAATACTTCTCTCTGTCTCTCTTTTATTTTCTTTTTCTCTCTTTTTCTATAATACAGGAGAATGCTTCATAATGTCAGGATGATTCGAACCCTAGTCCGCGGATTAAAGGAACCACTCGCTTAACGTATCAATCATGTACAAAGCATCTAACATAGTCTAAATTTGCTTATATTTTATAATTGTTAATATCCTATATAAAACTTACAAACCTTCTCAAGTGTCATTACATTTGGTTCGGTCTGTACCTCCATCTCTCCCTAAACGTTAATGTATTTTAGTGTTTATGTAATTTGTACAACGTCTCATAGAAAAAGATTTTCCATGTTGATGTTAACACACCAATAACCTGTGGTTTACAATGATCTGTTTTATTGGCCTCTTATACGTTAAGGAACGAATGCCGAAATAAAATTAACTGCACCAAACACAAGCATGAAAGGTCTCCTAACAAGAAATATAATATGCAAATCCATACGTCTGAAAAATTGCCATGTGTCAACGAGAGAGTAAATTAAATATTGTACACAATAGATCAACTGTCTTAATTTCTTTTCCATACAGATGAAGTTCGGGATCCACTTAACAACAGTGTAAGTAAAAGTTGTATTCGTGTGAGAATATGCAAATCTTACATAAACGTCTCTTGTGTCATTTGAAACAACTAAAATTAGTGCACCACATACACTACAAGCAATTACATTACAAACAATCTAAATAATATTATTTAAACGTGGATGCTGATATGTAACATAGTGCCGTTTTGAGGTGGTCAAAGTTTATTTAACTGAATGCGACTCAACAGGGAAATGCCAAAACTGACTTAGAAACTAACAATGCGGTTGAAAGAAATCTGTTAATTTAATTTACATTACTTACTATTGTATGAAACCCTATTGACACTGTATGCTGTTCTGAGGTATCTTTTATTTTTAATTTTACATTGATAAGCATAAGATATAAAATATTTTTTTCGGTCAAATATCAATAGCATTTTCTACTGAAAATAATTAAATGATTTGAGTTTGGAGTGCGAAGCACACTGCTATTTTAACGTAGAATGTAATTTGAACGTACGTTTAGACATTCTGAAACAATGCTCATCTTCCCAATTGTTACAAGTCCTCAGTAAATATACGACTGAATACTTCAGAAAACTCCCATTAGGTTCATTGGCGTATATATGTTGGCCTATATGCAGCATCAATCCGTGTTGCATACTTCAAGATAAATAAGTACTCGCAGTTGCATATTTACTCATTATCGGGTTCAATGCAGTTTTTAGTTTGCCAGATACGGAGAGAGAGAGAGAGAGAGAGAGAGAGAGAGAGAGAGAGAGAGAGAGAGAGAGAGAGAGAGAGAGAGAGAGACTTGACTTACCGTGTTACATGATACTATCAGAAACCTATTGTCAAATTTTAACATTTTCTTTCTAAATGAGCTTGAACGATGAAGTTAAGTAACATGGTGGAATTAGATGTTTAAACGTTTTATCGAATTCCGATTAATTTGTTGGCTCACTCTTTAATTAACAATACTGAGTTTACAATTTGATGATCAGAAAAAATCATACAATCACTAGCATCTCTTTTTCTGTTTGCTGAAGCTAAATAAAGATTCGGCACAAATATAATATCCATGACAACGAAATACTGAACTGAAAAATGGTAATCATTTCAACATTTATATAACCTTTCAAAACGCAGTAATTTAAGGCGCGAGAACAACTCGCAATCATATATAATCATTTATGAAAACGTATCATTAACACACTGTTCGTACACTCAGTAGAAAGTTAGCGTGTATATTTAACTAACATCTTCACTTGTTCATTATTACGATAAATTTTAAAACTTATAAACACATATTTATAGATCACATGCAAGTTAATGACATACATCAAAATTAAAAACAGAATATATATATATATATATATATATATATATATATATATATATATATATATATATATATATATATATATATATATATGTCACTTAGGTCATATTCGCCGTCAGTCTATATCGTGGTATATTTTATGTCACTATTAACCACGTTCATGTTACAATGTTTCTTCAATCTTCCAGTCAGTCTTCACTGATACATTCATTCCGAAGGCAGTAGTGTGTGTCAACAAGAAACCTTGCGTCATTTCAATTGCCATATCCGGAAGTTATCCAGATTCATATGGGTATGAATCAGCCAACCTGAAAAAAAATCAAATACCTAATAACTTTTGTTTTCATCTAAAGAAGCTGTCTCATGAATTTGTGTATAAATATAAATTCTCCTATATCTAGAAGGTAAGAAATTATTAAATACACTTGTGGCTCCACTTTCCGAATCAAGCTCATTTAATATATCATTGCTGATATTACAAAATTGGAAGGTGAAGGAACAAATTTGTACACCATATTGCATCAAATGCAAAGGTATTTGTATTTTCTTATCGCTAAAACTGATATCCTTTTTCTCAAAATCATTGTAAAATTTAATACAAACAAATTTTCTTTACCAAATGAGCCAGATAAGGAATTGTGTAAATTTTGTTTTTAATTCAATTTCCTGCTGCACTGACAACACTAACTGCATCTGACTAGTAACTCACATTTTAACAAGGATATCACTTTGTATGAGAGTGGTCACAAAACAGTTTTGCGTGCTTTTAACCTTATTGCTTAATATTTGACTGCTTTCATGGCATCATAGCAGGATATGGCGTTATTAATCATGCGAATGGAAAGAAGTTGGATCAATGGATACAAACATAAAGGCTGTCTCAAGACAGATATAAAATGTGCGTGGCGAAGTAAGAAAACATAAACAAAAATATTGAGACTGAATAACATGATGATTTCAGTACATTTTGTTAAAAGCAAAAATTTAAATAACTGACTTTCCATTTTATTAGTTGCAAAGGGTGTCCATAAAAGTCATATTTTCAAATCCGCGATTGCTCGTTTTCTTTATTTTCTAGGCACAGTATCCCATTTAATTGCAGCCTTTCTTTCCACTTTGTCTTTTTTGTTTACATTCGTTGCTTTTTATTGGTGGGGTTGCGTTCGATTTTGCTTCCGCCTTATTTGAACAAAAAAGTATAGACGATATAATAGCATGTTATGTAAGGGATGGTGCACTCAGTATTTGACAAGAATGAGTGAAATCAATTGGGTGAAATAAGACGCGTCATATATCGTCGCTTTATATCAAAATCAAAGAGGTGTCTACCAAAGATAGTAAAAGATATCAGCTGGAATTTACAATAATTTTAGAGAAGCACGATCTTGAACAATATTAAACTTATCTATCCAGTATTGGAAATGATTTCCCTTCATTTCAAAAGCGGGAAGACATTTGGGCACAAAGACTGGTTTATTTAATTCTAACCTTACTGACAAACAAAAGCATTTTATTCTAATTTCAACAACGCGAGTCACAAATTCAATATCTCATACGAGTCACAAAATCTGCTTTTGAATATTATGTTAATATTCGTTGTTGTCCTTTCTTTTCAAAAGTTTCATAGTCATTATACAGCATTTTAAAAAATTCTCAAAAGGGACACAAGGTGCAGCGTCAACAATTTCTGCTAATCTTAACTGGAACTGCTAAACTATGGTGACACGATGATCAGTAAATATGTCGACGCAGAAAATAACACGTGACCGCACTGTTACGCTATTTTTACAGCGTCTTGACAAATTTTGTACCCACCATTGAACAATCTTATTTCTTGTACAATCCGGCTTAAGTCTTCTATATTCCATCCCAATGGAAATTTTGCATCAACTTATTATTCGAGTACAATGTATCACAACTTGATATGACGCTCTTGATCTCTTTGTCATAACTTGGAACGCAAAATACAATTGTAGATATTTTTTATAAGTTTCTAATGCATGGCCTTAACTAGCCATCTACCCAGATAATTGCTGGTGATATTATCTATCTCATCAAAAATACAGTCTGACCGTTTTAGAATACTTTATGCGGATCGTCGTTCAATTTGTTGCTTTTACCAGAAAAATAAAAAAAAATATTTATTCCGTATAAAAATACGTATTCCGTTGTTTCGCTTAAGTCAACAAAATCATCGTAGTCACCAAAGAATCCAAATATGAATATCATGATTGGTTCCTTCTCACTTCTGCTATGGTCAATATTGTGCACGTTTTCGTTATATGTGCGGTAGTGTTCAGTGTAACATAGCCTGGAGTTAACTGTGTTAACAAGAAGACCATGCAATACTAAGATAGTAGCATTTAGACCTGATTGCACTTGCGCCCTGATGCAAATTGAACGGCTTTGGAGGCGTGTTAAGACTTATTTAAGTAAAGTGACTACCTATAACCTTTAAGCTATAACTTCCTTAAACCTTCGAGTGTCCACATTGGAAGTTAAGCAGTGCCAACTAACTGACTCTGGATGATGGACATCATCCCAAAACCGAATATCACTATAAAGTGACAAACCCCATGAGACACAGACCTTTCCATAGTTATATATGTGCCTTAGTTATCTATGTAAATAACTGCTGCATTGCATTTATTATTTAATGGATAGGTATATATATATATATATATATATATATATATATATATATATATATATATATATATATATATATATATATATATTGTGCAGCCAAATTGTAATCTATTGACATGAAATAGATCGTGCTTATACGACTATCATTTGTGTGTAAAATCATTGTATAAGCATCTTCATCATCCACCATCAATTTTGTGTAAAAAAAAATAATATAGGAAATTCTAATTGGTAGTATGGTTAAATGAGGCTAGTTGGTTAATCGCATTCATTTGTTACAGGGTCTTCAACAAACGTTTTACATAGCAGTTGTATGCAGACCAAATTCAATTTAATTTTAGCCGATGAAGATGCTTTCAGCTCATGATGAATATATTCATGCCTACTCATCTAGTGCTTTATTAATAAAGTGCACTGTGCCCTTGTAATAAAGTCACGGTGCCCTTGTAATAATGTCACGGTGCCCTTGTAATAAAGTGCAATGTGCCCTTGTAATAAAGTGCAATGTGCCCTTGTAATACAGTCACGGTGCCCTTGTAATAATGTCACGGTGCCCTTGTAATAAAGTGCACGGTGCCCTTGTAATAAAGTGCACGGTGCCCTTGTAATACAGTCACGGTGCCCTTTTAATAAAGTCACGGTGAACATTAGTTCCTTTTTCATCTACTACTATCTTATAGCGTATATCTCCGAAGAAACTGATTCTAGATCATTTACCCTCGTGCAACATTTACTTGTAATTATTTTTGTATTAAAGTTTAATATTAATCTACAGTCTTTTTATCCCATGTTGTTGTAGACCTACTATACAGTTTGGATTTGTTAGTCTGACGATACAGAAAAATGATATAAGCACACCGAGAAAGGCAAATTCTACTAGCGGGACTTATACCTCTGAAATAAGTTTTACGCCAACACTACCTGAAAAACAGAAAGTGTGCCTGCAGACGCTGAATACAGACAGGTTTTATCATTATGCTTGAGTGCCATTTTTGAAAGCAGTTTCATTAGTGGAAATCTTGAACTATTTTAATACACGGATGGGTTAATCCTTTTAACAATGGCTATTTCAGTTATCAATAATTTTGTCAGTCGCTGACAATTGTAAGCACGATCATATATAATGATTCATTTTTTGAGCAACAAATACTTTTCATCCAGTAATATTTCCAAGTAAATTAAGCAATACTTCTTTCTGTATGACTTATTCCTGTTTTCAATTGTGTAGTTCATTCACTGAATAAAGTTTTATTATGTCTGCTTGGAATTAATCAAAATTGTAAATATATCAAGGTCAACTCTGATATTTCAAATAGAAATGATTCGTGATCGATATTTTGTATTTTTTATTATTTCAGGGTAAACGTCGATGAAATATGTTTTGATGTGGATGTCAAATCTGGTAATGTGAGATATTTATCTTGCGTCAGAGATTGCTTTGTTTGATGGCATGATTTCTTTATGTAAACAAATGTCAAGTAATTTTGTCAATTTTGGATAACTCTACATTGTTGAAGTAGTAGTTGTTGCAATATTAATAACTAAGCTGTATTTATCGTCATCAACTAATGCAGTCTATCATTGCGTGTATAATCAAAATTAAATGTCAATTATGGATACCAGTAAAACAATAGAAATATAAAATAATTAGAATTACTAAAGCAATAAAACATGTAAAAATTATATGTTATGCGAAAGGTAGATTATAAAAGTAATAATTTGTCTCCTGTTTATATTCCGATCTTCTTAGCTGTTGAAACGTAAAATCATGCATATTATATTTCAGATTCATCTTCTTTCTACGGAGATACGGTTTGAATATTTAGTTTTTCGTCTAATTTGTTCCTTCAAATTTCATAAGAACATAAAAATGGCACCATTTTAATAGTATTAAAATTAAACTGTTGTAGTATTGATATCGTATTGGAAACAATGGAAATGCCATGGTTAAAGCAAACTAGATGTTATAGCTCAACAGAAAACAGCCAAGGCATGATTAAAATATGTTTCAAGCATATACCAACTGTTTGCAGAATAGATAACAATTCATCAGGTGAAAAACAGCAATCAAGTACTACTTAAATTACATAAACGTAAATAATTGGTTGTTGTTTGTCGAGACTGTTTAGCTAATCAGCTAGTATTCCATGTTTTGAAATGCTCCCTTGCTTGATTGACAGTTTATCTTATGTATTTTGAATTTCACGTTTGAACATATGATAGTCATTATCCTCGTACAAAATAGACAGCATACCATTATTTTCATTCTTATCCTTTACGTCCACAGAATAAGCCTCATTTTACAGCGCCCAGTATTAACCAGAATTCAACAGTTCTATGTACTGTAGGAGTAACATGTCACATGATGTTCATGGTATCCTCGGGGAAATCAAATGCGAATAATTGGTCAGTATATCTACTACATTTAATCTGTCATAAGAGTTACAGTGAGATCAGTAATAAATTGGGACCTTTTTAATATTTATATCACATATGACATGATTCAATTTTAAAGTCGCAACTCTTTTTTCAGTTGAATAGGACTCTTGCTTTCAAACAGCGCATATAATGTTTAGTGTTGAGGTAACCTTATTCACCAAATTAAAAGAAACTGAGACATCCAACACATAATATTTCCCATATCTTGAAAATTATTGATATTAGTATCTGAAAAGAATTAAATCTCATACTTTGCCTTTTACAAAGATTGATAAATATTTAATTATATCTAACATGTTTTACATTTCATATTACTTACATTGGTCGAGTAATTTTAAGACCGATAGGCATAATATTGTAGTCATTTTTACCTGATGACAATTGCAGAGAAATCATATTTTAAGTTATAGTTTCTGTATTAAAACATATATTGAACATATAATGATGAATACGACTACATGGACAAGACAAATATTGTCATCATGGTGGTTGTAATGTCTCCTTGTTTAAATATGTAATGGCTACACTCTTACATCCTCCTATCCATTGATTAGAGATGTGAATGCATTATACCTTTGATTATGATATTTTCTATTACATATATTCTTGCCCATTTTTCGTTTTATCAGTCCAACTATGATCTTAACAGAAGGTTTGGAAAACGATTTTCACATTTTTTCCCATTGTGAGCCATGTACAGAGGGTACAACAGCAGCTGGAAATTGTTCAATGGACTTGGTATTCAACCCGTCGTCATCTTACCTGGGGCAATATCATCACTTATGTTTGGAAGCCCAGCTGTTATGGTAACAAATATTACGTTTAAGATATTGTCTTTGGTTCGAATAACGTAATTTAATCAGTCAAGCATCTCAATATTTATGAAAATGTCTCTACTTTACAGGAAGAAAAATTTTGCATAGTTTTCATAAATTGTTAGATTCGTATCATTCATTTCGTAACCATATTCTATTTCATACGCGTTTTTGATAATTTGAATTTCCAGTGGTTCCAAAAGTATTGATATCAGTTTCGTCCAACTTGCGTTCATATAACATGTTAAGGTATTTTCTGTCAGAAGGAATTACAAATCTTCCGCTTGATATCCACAGGAAGAGAGTGATTGGAGAGAAACGTTGTTTCAACATGGAGGTAAAAAGTGGAAATGTAGACTGTAAGTATAAACTGTTTTCAAATTGAGCAAAGCTTAAACTCTTTTGTGTTTAGTCCTCAACCAAATTCAAAATTCATCATTATCTCGCAATTTTACCATACTGTACAAATAATGTTCCTTTATTAATAACAAAAGATTTTTAATCATAATCACAATTTAATAAAAGAAAAAATGCTTAGTGTCATTTGCCACCTCAGTTAAGAGAGGCATTCAGAGCAGTCCTCTTTAAGAGAATGTTAATAATGATAAATAGAACATACATCAGTAATTATAATAGGTACAATAGGAGATATTCTGAGATTTCTGGAAAGCTTAAGCAAATTCTTCTGAACAGTATATATTCTTGAATGAAGTATGGCACTATTTTGCATATATAGTTAGAATTTAAATATGGTAATATTTTTCATATTTATATTTATAATTTACAGCACATGGTCCCTGTAGAAAACTACACTGTAAAAACGAAGGGTTTTGCGATTCTGGAAACGCAAATGGACAACCTATATGCCATTGTCACAGTGGCTTCTCTGGGAACACGTGTGAAAAAAGTAATATATGATCCAAGATTTTTCCAACTTCGACTTGTCTTTCTTTTCAGCATTCTATCACTAATAACATGTATTTGTATCAGGAAGTGTTAGCAATATAACCCTCTGTACAATGCCAAAAATCGTGAAGATAGATGACATATCTTTCAATATGTATATTTGCCTTTGATATTGCTAACATTTGTGGACAGAGAGAATAATATAGACAAAAATACGCTTATATTACTGATAGTGAGGTTCAGGACACATTGGATAAAGGTACCAATATATATGGTACGAAGTATTACTATCGAACAAAAAATAACCTTTGGGAATAAAAGTCTTCATCTCATACATTCTGTCATTGAATAATAGTTACAATCCTAATAAAGTTAGCCAACAAAGTAATTTACATATTCTTAACAAATTACACCTTATTTTGCAGACGAGTCAACGTCGATTACTAACAACATAAACAGGGTATGTACATATACGAGTGAACGAGCATTGTAGATAAAACTTAAACAAATACTTATTTAACTACTCCTCAAAAAGGCATATTAATACAATCTGATCGAGTGAAATCAATTGAATAGCATACGATAAATCACTTTGCGCGTGTCTACATTCTAAACAAAATGGCCTCAGTTTGGCACCTTTTTATACTTTAGCAAAGCATCTGGCATGTCGATCTGTAAGAGGTCAGATATCACCTGTCAAGATTATTGCACTCATATTTGTGACTAAAATTCACACCATTTTATAAACATATCATTTTAACTTTGTATCCTTCTTCAGGGAATTGATTAATAAATATTTGTAAAACGCAACATTTAAACGTTAAATTCAGCAATATTAACTTCCTCTTGTTTAAAATTTGTAACTAAATTAACACTGGTTTCAATACAATTTCATGTATAGCCGTCAACAGGGAACTTTGCGCTACCAGTGGAAATTGTATGCATCTATAACGAAAGTTGCTCCGTTCCAATACAGATACTTGGGCAGCCACACCGCATGTAAGCTTGTAGATATTGCCAGTAGTAAAGGATAATTGATGATTTATCTCAAAGGTCTCAACACAAACATATTTTGACACATCCCACTTCAAAACAAATATATTCTGACATCACCCACTCACTTAAATATATATATATATATATATATATATATATATATATATATATATATATATATATATATATATATATATATATATATATATATATATATATATATATATATATATATATATATATATATATATACGAGGAGGATTCTGGCTCAGCAGATTTTTTTTATATTTAACAAAATGAAATATATATATATATATATATATATATATATATATATATATATATATATATATATATATATATATATGTGTGTGTGTGTGTGTGTGTGTAATACATTATGCTCATAAATACGTGATGTTTTTATTTGTAAAATATCATCACTAATTAAGAACATAGTCATGTTTCAATGTAATTATGTGTAAAACATTAATATAAACATAATTATGTGGTACTTTTGCACATAATTACAGTTACTTTTATAAATAATTGAACAATACCATTGCTGTTTTAGTCCATTTGTGGAACCTAGACACGTGCCTCCAACCATCGATGTGGAACACCTAGTCGTTAACGCCACAAGCTCGGTGGGTGCAACTTTTGAGGGATATTTGACAATCAAAGCGACAGGTAATGGCACCCAACGTGTTTGTATTCAAGGCAAGGATAGCATATAGTAAGTTGAAATTCTGAATTTATATTATAATCTTATCATACATCTAACATCAATGGTCATCCATAAGGTTACTATATATATATATCATCCTTTTATTCTTCAAACGTGAAATAATTTTTAATAATCAACACTCAGAAAATGTACATTCAATTTTAAATTTCAAATATGTATTAAGCAATTTATATACAATCTTAAGTATATAACATTTCCAGGAACAGAACTCATTTAATCTAATCTGTAATATTTTATCAAGACATATTTATTTCAATTATACATTATATAAAACAATATTATTATAGAAATAAAAAGTTATTCGTTTCAAAAAATGAATGATGGATTATTTGATAATGAGCCAAACATACTTTCAAAACCTGTTCATCTTCTAATGTGGTCCTTTATCATTCATTCATATGAATTTAATGCTTCTGAATTTGCCCCTGGGTCAACATAACATATAAAATAGTTCACAGAGTATTAACGATGTCCTACATAAATGGTCCTCGCCTCATATTGTTTAGTTTTTTTGTGCATAAATCGTTTTTTCCATCCGTTGTCGAATTGTCTTTAATTATATTTTGTAGTTCTAGCCGTGTGAGTGAAGATATTTGTTTCAACGTACGAGTCACTGGTATGTAACATCTTTCAGATTTGTATAGAAATTTTATTCTTTTGTATCAGTATGTATACTTTTGTCTCCACCAATCTATTCTTATCGTAGTGTAAAGGAAAACATTAATTTGGACAATAAGAATTTAAAGATCATAAAAACTTCTTGTATATATATATATTAAAATACAACATGTATTTTCAAGTGTTGGTATAAATCAACTTGATATATCAATAGTATTGTTATATCAAATTGCGATTTGCTCAAGACGTACGAATACGCTTAAACATCAAGATTTTATAGCTTTTTGCTCTCTAAACATGGATATGAATTTCTTGGAATAGTATATTTCAAAAACATAAATAACTAGAAAATTATTTTCATGTAAACATTTTTTATAGAAACTAACAATTTAAAAAAAATATATCAACTATACTCAATCCAGGAAATAAATATTATTTAGCTCCATCCTGTCATCTGATCTCATCTCTGTCAACACTGCTATGTATATATATATATATATATATATATATATATATATATATATATATATATATATATATATATATATATATATATATATATATATATATATATATATATATATATATATATATATATATAAATGCTGTCTTACTCAATGCCGTTTATCATAATATCAATTTTTCATTCCAGGACAATTGTCAAGAACTCCAGTCGACATGGTGAAATATTTTAATCTATTTATTGCATATTAAAACATGTGATATGTTTGCAATAAAATAATCGCTTGTGAGACCAATTATTTTTCATAACGCATTTAACGGATATATATATATATATATATATATATATATATATATATATATATATATATATATATATATATATATATATATATATATATATATACATATATAAATATATATATATATATATATATATATATATATATATATATATATATATATAAGAATTTGTCTTTGTTTTGTTATTTTCTGCTACTCTACTCTCATGTGACATCGGTGTATCTTGTGTCTCGCTGATTTAACGTTTTAACTTCTGTTAGAGTTTAAGTCACGACGGTTGAATCTATAAATACTGTATGAAGGATAATAGAGTATTCAAGCCAACAAAAAGTCGCGATTTACTGTTAGCTTTTAACTTCAAAATGGTTCACTGACTGGGCACATTGGTATGTAAAATCTCTTAAATTATTTCAGTATAGATTGGGAGAGTTGTAAAATAATACTATAAGTCCATTATACTTGGATTTAATTACATAGAATTTAAATGTATCTTATTTTAATGACGATTATTAAACGTGCTACATTATCATGATTTTTTTTTCTTGTTTTTTTTTTATTTTTTACAAAAGTTACGACCGTACTTCATTGACCCTACACTTCCAGGCGAATCAACTGTCATGTGCAAAACTGTATCTGAATGCCACGTTGTGATGTTTACATCGGAGAAAACATCAAATTGGTATGATCCTGAGAGAGAGAGAGAGAGAGAGAGAGAGAGAGAGAGAGAGAGAGAGAGAGAGAGAGAGAGAGAGAGAGAGAGAGAGAGAGAGAGACTTAAGCAAAGTTCCACCAATCTAATCTGTAATTACGTCTCTCTCCGAAAGTAATTTGTTGGGAAGCATTCGGAGATTCGTACATTGCAAAATCAAAAACAAACTCATTAACACTCCGTAACAATGCTGGATTTTCTCACTCGCACGCTGATACAGTGACAAAGTGTTTATTTGATTTACAATGATCCTATGTAACACCCTCAATATTTCATTAAATATTATTGATGGTATAGTCCTGGATCACATTAAAATTATTTGCTTATTTTAATTTGTTATTGGTATTTAACTATTTTGTTCATGCTTGTTCTAGGCAAGTTACAACCATTTATACTGTGATTTCACACCATTAAATGCCATGTTCATAATTCATTGCACTATGATGACAAAATCTTGCTTGAATATAAAGTTTTTATTTTTCTTTGATGCAAATAATGTATATCTTTATTAAAGGCAATCAAAACATTAAATTCTCGCATAATATATGGATGCACAGTAAACTATAATTTAGTTGGATTAGATTGAATCTATTTTGTCTTGAATTATTTTAAATGATTTGATGCGTATCTCTAATTTCCCAGTCAACTTATTTCGAACGACAATAAACATAAGTGTGAGCTTAAATGGAGTCATTTACAACCCTAATGTAATTCAATATTGTACAAAATTCAATATAGTTGTCACACTTTCTTTCAAATTAACCATTTTAATTCATATGTATAGTGATCTGCAAAAATGTTTACAGATCCCATTCAAATTTAATCCTTTTTGAAATCATTGTTGTTCGATAATATGTTCCCAAAAACTATTGTGTTGAGCCCGGATTTGGATCGTTGTTACCGAAGTCATGACCTTCTATCTTATATTGTCATGAATAATAATATAATAAAATCACACCTCTATGCTTGTGATTTTGCGGATTGTAATCATAGAAAGTTTCCAATATGCGATCGTACTTGAAGACACGGGGATAGAATGTTGTGACCTATATCGGTACCCATTAAATCATAAAATATCTTTAAGTTTATGACGTGATAAAAACAATGATTGTTGTGTTGTTTTTGTATTGAAGCAATGTTTTGCTCTTTAAAAAAATTATTCGATTTCTACAATATGTACATCCCTTACCTCGCGGTCCCGCGTTGTCGGTGGTTTTCAATTTTGTCAACATAACCTCAATCTCCTTCATTCGAATTCTTTTATTTTCCATAGCCACCGAATTCAGTTTGCGAATCGTATTGAGACAACTTTCTGATGCCACGAGAAAGTTTAAATAAATATATATTTGTAAATATAATGGTATCTAAATTATATTGCTAGCACCACCAGGGACACCGGTAACTATTGATATAGCCCTAAGAATCATTGCGAATGGCTCACATGTTATGGTTGTCGGGGTCTTGTATCGCACCAGACTCACATTAACAGTTCTGCTGCGACAAACCCAAAAATCATATACATATACTCTTGTATTTCTTGACCATGCAGTTGTTGTTATGCTTCAGTTTTGTTCTCTACAACAACATTGAAGGTCGATAATAGCTCTTATATTAATAATTTGATTGCATAGTATAACTACTCGACAGGCCTATCTTGATCAGGTGAAACATGCATGCGAGCTTTTAAGCAATTACCCTAATTTTACCGGTATAAGTAAGCACCACACATACACGTTTGTATTTATTGATCTTGCACTTGTTCCCGTCAGTAACATTGAGAGTCTATAATAGTTCTTAAATTACCCATGTAATTGTTTAGTATAATTGCTTGACAGGCTGGTCTTCATTACGTGTTTCTCGCGTTTCTAAGCAATAACACATTTTTACTGATACAAGTGTCATACTTTCATATAAAATATAACTTGGGGATTTTGGTGGCTTGGCACCATTTTTATTTAAAACGATTTCTGCTACGATAATTTTCATCTTCCCCCAAAAATTGTTACACTGACAAGTGTATCCATTTGTAATAACAGTTGAGATATTTATTGTTTTAATTTCGTCAGTGTTGGGACTACACAATAAACCGGAAATATAACCGTTTTGGATTCAGTAGTGAACTCAACTACATCATTGTACATACAATCGCTCATTTAGTGGTGAAGTCAGCGATTGGGTCTCGCGCTTTACAACTATACTATTGTTCTCTACATGTTCGCTATGGTTTTCTGGTGCTGCTAGCAATATAAGTTTGATACCATTATATTCACAAATACATACTTATTTAGAACTTCTCTTGGCAGCACAAAGTAGTATCAATAGATTCGCAAACTGAATTCAGTGTTATTGAAGCGAACAAAGTTTACAGTTATACATCTCGTTGGTTCCAATGGTCTATTTCTATGTATCCATTTAAAAGAGCATATATGACCGTGCATGTGGGCCCTGTAACGCAAGTTATAAAGCAAATATTACTTGACAAGTGGAACACAATTACTATGTTTTAGTCATCAATCACTTTGTCGGTACATTCAGCAACCCCATCACCACAAAAAGAATCAATTATTTATACTTTATGATAAATTTAATCTAAAACACAAACACCAAAGACAATTAAGAACCAACCAGGATAGATGTTAATTCCCAGAAGCCGCATTTCATCTATGGCGACTAATGACATTGATACTGTAAGTGTAAAACATTCCATTATAATGTTAGCTTTGGAATGCAAGATATTAACGGCATCATACCAAGTTTTCTCAACCCTGCCTAATTGATTTACACAATCACAAATAGCAGCATTGAAATGGAATATATAGCTAAAATTGAAAACAACCGACAACTCTAAGAACAGATACGGAACCTTAGAGGAGCGGAGTTAATGACATTAAATTCTAGTAATTTCCTTTAAAAACAAAAATTCATAAATAAACAAATATGCATTGTATTTATTATGTCACAGTTTCAAATACGTCTGACATGAGCAGTGTGTGTTAATGGTGGTTTTATCAGTTACTTATATAGGTCATATCATCTACCTCGCATGACTTTATTTTCTTTTATGGTCGCATAATGGTAACTATCACTGATTACTTTCAACGGGATAACATGCACACGTGTGTGATTTATTGTAGTATAAGTACAAAGTCATTGGGGAATAGAAGGTCGTCAACTGTATCAGTAACTCCAGTCTAAATTTTCATTATTATTCTAATCAGAAGTATCGGTGACCCATATAATAAATTATGTATAGTTTTGCTTTCTATCTTACAAAGATTCTTAAATTATCAGTGTATACTATCTAAATATAGCCAACATTGAAGCTGTGTTGTAACTTGGATAATGTCTTAAGAAAAATACCACGCTGTAAATCATACATTATCCCCAATACCCCCAACACACACAACCACACACACACACACACACACACACACACACACACACACACAACAGTAAAGCAACAGTGGAATGTCAGATATAACTTTCATTTACAATAAATGTTAAAGGTGGTTGGTACGTCAATACACGTTTGAAAATAATTGCTTTTTGTAGAATCAGACCATACTGTTTCTCATGAAATGGAAGTTATCTCAAAGAGTGTATTTCAGCCCGACAGTCTCAGAGGTAACGGATTACACCTCTGGTCTACACATATTTTCACCGGTTTCAAGGATGGGATACGACTGTGTGACAGATGTTTCCTACATACCGCCGAAAGAAATGGAGGGTCAACATAAAACAATTTGTCTTCAAGCATCTTTGCCTGGGTTGGTATTGTACACGTCTACATCATTATAAGATACCGATATTTTATGGCTTATTAATAATATTCCTGACTATTCTAGTTAATAAATTCCGATCAAGACTTTGAAGATTTTTAAAAATAAGAACTTTTGCCAAAGAAATTGATAATACCTTATGACAACATAAAACGAAACCGACGTTCACTCGATTCGCTGAAATGAAATAAGCATGTATTTCTAATTTAATTTATATTTCAGACTCAAAGGAGAAATAAGGTGTTATGATGTTATATCTAGTTCCAATTCTAATCGTAAGTAAAAATTGTTATCTTATATCTCATACGAACTTCATGACTTAATGGATACACTCTACGCTAAATATGCAACAGTAATATACATTGTATGTACAGAGAGATGTATAGACGGATGTTTAAATCCATTTGATAATATAGGGAGTGGAACAAATCTTATCATCAGATTTCGAATTTAAAAAATTATTTAACTAAATATGTACTATTTATTTGCAATACTTAAATTTGTGGAAATAAAGATACAATTTAATAAACTCATATTACAAACAGCACACAGCAAGGCAAATCATGAATAATTTGTTGACAAAAAGAAACAATCTATAATATACTCCAACTTTCGCAACATTAAAGTTAATACGACCAGATATTACAAAATGATACGCAAAATGTCTTTAAGTTCTGGTCGCGTTACACGGCTAGTTTTGAAAGAAAAATATATCAAAACAACGTCCGACAACACCTGTATATAAAGTGGCAAGAAGCTCACCCAACCATCTGCAAGATCACTTCATAAATACAGGTAAGTAGTGCAGGTAAGTACAACAGCAAGCAACCTATATATTTGCATGTTCCCCTTAGAACGAAATTGATTACTGTCAATATGAGACCTCGGTAACACTAGTACGTATAATATATCCCATACTATTCAAAAGGATGAGATTATAAAGCAATTGTGCGATCTTCTATAGCTTCTTCTTCTTCTTCTTCTTCTTCTTCTTCTTCTTCTTCTTCTTCTTCTTCTTCTTCTTATTATTATTATTATTATTATTATTATTATTATTATTATTATTATTATTATTATTATTATTATTATTAATAGTAGTAGTAGTAGTAGTTGTTGTTGTTGTTGTTGAAGTACCTTTAAAAGCCCAAAAGTGATCGAGTGGTAACTGCATCCCACTTATGTCTGCATGGAATCTCGTACTCTGCCAATGTGGGTATGTGAGAAAGCTTGTCAAACATTTTCCATACATCAGTGGTTCTTCTCAGAGTTTTCGGAAGGTTATTCTTCCACTAGTTATACTGATCGCTATGTATAGCCTATTGTGTATTGAAAATTGGTGTTAATCACACACCAACAATAACATCAACAACAAAAAGAACAACAACAAGAATTACTACCTTTACTAAGACAAACATTGAAACGTAAAGAGGCTGTATATCACTGGCATGATTACTGTGGCAGATGTATCATTATTTTCATGATCTCGCTTGAAGAAGCTGGTGCATCCTTATATAAATCAAGCAGTCAGTAGTTGGTCTGTTTAGATGTCCGTCCGATTTTCATCCGACAAGAATTTGTCTTTCTCAAAATATATTTGATGTGTGTTTCATTTTCAAGAAGTCTGATTACAGCTTTATATTGATAAGGCTCCTAAGGGGTTTGCTTGACTCATTATTATTTGTGGTTACGGTTTCCTATTATAGTGCCTCCTACCCCTTTGGCTTATGAAAAATAACTTCACTAAGGTAATTTGATTTCGAACAATCTTTGCATGCACCTTTATATTGATTAGTCCTAGAATAATCTTAATTTCTAGACTATCTTTACGCCACTGAGAAAAGCCATTACCACCGCGTGTAAGGATTGTACGGAAATGACTGCATTAGGTATGCAGCTTTATATTGGTAAAACCTTGACTGAACTTAATTTCAGCTTTCCTTGCTAACATTTGCATAATTACATGCAACACGTATTTGTTGTCTCGCTAGTACTAGTGTGCATATCGCCTTGACATGTTCCAAGCCCTAAGGCGTTAACATAATTTAATCCTTGATACACTTGCGCATGTGTCTTAATCATATCAAGTTAATATTAGTTCTTTTAAAAAAAAGCTGTTCACCCAGCTGCTTTTCTAGAACATTTGCTCCATTGTTGTTCTTAAAGCACTCTTTTGCTTATACAAAGCAGGCGGCCACAGTTCATGCAGCGATGATTCATTTAGGAGGAGCTTTTATACTTGGATAACAAATTTATCCAGTCTGATTGAATCAATTATGACCCGTTATAATTATTCCATGCAAAAACCGCTCCGGTGGCTTAGTGGTTAGAGCGTCCGTTCGAGTCATATTAAAGACTTACAAAAATGGTACTAACAGCTGCTTCGCTTTACGCTCAGCATAAAATGGTTAGTGTTAGGACTGGTCGGCCTGGTGTCAGGATAATGTGACTGGGTGCGACATCATGGTACATGTCTGCGGCATGATGACCCAGTGCTAGACATCACTAAAAACTGCCACACTGCAGACATCGAAGCGATATGACTGGCAAATTTTTAAGGCTACGTTAAAAATCATAATCACATCAGATCCATGCAGAGAGTTGTGATTTATATTTAAATAACGATAAATATAACATTTCAACTTTTTGTCTTTTTCATTGAATAGACAAATACATATTAATAAATTAGTGCGATAAGATTCAAAAGTAGTTTTATGATTGTTCTATAATTACAACAACCAGAATCAATGAATTTTGATTTCTAAATATCAGTAAAGAACTTTTCATTATCAGGAGAAAGTGAATGCTCCATTTATCTGGACAACCGCCGGTCGTGTAAAGCATATATGTTTTGTTTCAATAAGTGTTGCTACAACATTTTGTGTATCATATATTTGTCACATTTTCTCAGAAACAAACATATCTTTTATTGCCTGATTCTAATAACATCATTTTTGTGCTTTCTTACCATTATGGAACTTGACACCTGCCTCCAATAGTCGATATAGAAATCTAGTTCCAAACAGCACAAACTGTACTGGTTAAAATGCCATGGAATATTTGAAAACCAAAGTGGCGATTAATGGTACCAAACTTGTTTAATTCAAATGAATGATAGCAGAAGGTATTTTAGCATCATAATTATATAATATCAAGAGAATATCCAATATGGATATTATTGTTACTATTATTATTATTATTATTATTATTATTATTATTATTATTATTATTATTATTATTATTATTATTATTATTATTATTATTATTATATAAATTATCATTTTTAATCTCCAACAAGATGATCTTTGATATACTAAGTTGACAACAAAGCCCATTCCAGCGAGAAGTCTTCTTTTGCTGATGCTAATCTTTGTAAAGACTCCTCAGTAAGTGGACATAATAGAAAGTGTCATAGTATTTTGTTCTCCAGTAGAACATACTTTTATGTTAGTTGTACAACTGCCTACTAGAAAGTGCATTATAAATGTTGTATTCAGTTTGCAATTATATGTTACACAATGTTTGGATGGATTTATAGTGGTAAAAAGGGGCTCCGAAAGACGGTTACCTCTTAATCTGTCATTATTGTTTAGTTAATGTAGGCACATTCCCATTGATAGAGTTACAAAGCAAGCGAACTATACATATACACTATATAATTAACGACTGTCTGTCTGCCTGTCTGTCTGTCTATCTATCTATCAATCTAAATATCTATATCTATATATATATATATATATATATATATATATATATATATATATATATATATATATATATATATATATATATATATATATATTCCATTGTACCTAATCTATTTTAATTCAAATGTACCCTGGCTGTAAAAATGTCCGTTAAAAGTGTGACTAGCTATAAGTCACTGTAATCCCTTCATGAAAATGTTTAGAATTTGTAATTGTTTTTAACAGTCTTCAAATCATTGTCGTTAAATAAAAGGTTCCAGAGATATGACTCCACCATAAAATGTTTCAGTCTATTAATCTGGACAGTTCTCTTTCATTGTCAAGATGCATTATCTAAGAATTTGGAAAATATGATGTTGAGAACAAAGTTTGATAAATTTAGAAAGAAGAAAGGCCTTAATTTTCCTAATGTCGATCATCAGCGAGTGATCCTGATGTTGATTCATTCTGCAAATCCGTTACTAAAATGTTTACGGGGATACGCCATTCATTGGTTTCTTCATGGCAACTTTAAACAGAATCACTATCCAGAGCAGTTTTGATATCTTACCAGAGCAGTATCCCACGCTGTCCATGTATTTTGCTCCACAGGAATGTGAACCAGTCTTTATCATCAAAACTCCATTAGATAGATAACGTGTTTTCTTCATCGTTAAAGAATATTTTTAAAAGTTACAGCAGTTTAAAGTTTTAACTATTGATCTTTCACCTTACCAAGGGCGTTATATAGAGCAGCTGACAAAAATACCAAACACCACTAATCGAAGTTTCATTTGCAGCCCAGCTTCAGTCATATGCAATTTACCTTTAAGATTAGATGTGGTAACGGACAGGTGGACGGGCGAAGAGCATTGAAAATATAAACAATCTTGACGCTGAATCGCCTTAATTAATTATTCACTAATCTTTGGTTCAGTATTATACATAAGTTCTAATGTGACAAAACGTTTTTAAGTTAGGCGTAGAATCAATAAGGGTTTATATAGTATAATCCAGTGAAAATTGCTGCAAGACTAAATAATGGTTATTTCCTGACACCTTTGTTTGATCACCTCTATTCCAAAAAGTAGTAAACCTAATACCAAGAAAGGAAGACTGTTTATCTTTCTCAAAAGGATCGCTTTGAAAGAAACTTCTATTTTATTCAGTTGCCTGTTTTAATTTATTTCACTTAAATAAATATAAAACTTTCTTTCAGGTTTAAGGAAACTATAAAGGACCTATACGTAAGTATTGTTTTTAAAGATTTTAAATTATATGCATCATGATCGGTTACTTCTCTGCATGCGACTTCTAACTTTACTTATAATGGCAAATTCCCAAAAACATTTCTTTTTTGTTGCCTTTGTAACTTCCATTCAACAGGGTGTGGTTATAAATAAATTTGACGACCACTGTTAAATTTTACTCACATTTGTGTTTCATCAGGTCAGTGCGCAGAATCCTTGTATGTATCATTTTAAATGCTCCCATCCGCATCTCTCATGAAACGAATCGATCTCTTCTTAGAAAACTATTACTAATTTCTCATCTGTTCAACACCTCCATCAGTCTATTAGCTGCAATTATCAAATTTGTGGATGGCTTACACTAGGAAGAAAGAAAATCTAATTTTGGTCAAAAATTTAATGGCTAAGTTAATTTTGACGGGAGGGAGAAAAATGGATTAAGCACAACAATTTGAATTGTCTACCGCAAACAATGATCAAACGTTTTTGATGGCTTGAACTTAGGATAAGGGAAAAAAAAGATTCAGTTTTGATTTCGAAATATTAAAGATCAAGCTTCTTTCGTAACTAAGGGAAGGCAAGTAGTTTTCGCACGATAGCATCAGTTCTTTATAACATTCATTTGATCCAAAGATTGAAACCTTGGACGGTGGGGTCAAAAGGTAAAAAGTACGGATCACTATTGTTTCTGAACAAGAATTGTTTATCGACCATGTGCATTAATCAAAGTCTACGGATGACTTACACGATTTGTTTGGGGGTTAGAGGTCAATGTTTACGGCAACTTTGAACAGAAGGTCAAATATTTTTTGCATAATGACTTGAAAATCTTGACCAAAGTTTAATATTCAATTTAATGACGAAAACTATCTATTTTGAAATCAAAACTTCAAAGGTCAGTGCTATTGTGGTTTAAGACAAATTGTCTTAGCGTTTTAATTTTGTGTTCCTTGACCATACGTTATACACGAATATGCATTCTGAGGTCGAAAGCTTAAGGGTCAGTGTCGTTTAAAGTATAATAGAAAGAAAATGGTACAAGCGTTCAAGATCCTTCGACCGATGGTCTACTTCAATCAAACATTGCTTAATAACCTCCCATTTCAATAAAACTGTACTAGTACTTAAATAGAAGATTATTAAGCATAGTGTGATATTAGAATGTCCCGTTCCGGTGGGACCTTAGACTGAACGAATGTTAGTAATGGATAAACCTATATTATAGTTATACTGTCTCATAGGCACATGTATCTGACAAAAGGGGAGGTAATTAACATATTTTCAATGTCTTCAAGGCTGGAATACGCCTGAGCGCAACACATATTATACATAACACCGAAGCATATAGGGGGACAACATAATAAAATGTGTTTACAAGGGGGAACTGGTCATTACGTACCCAAGACGTTTCGTACCCAAACGAGACAAGGTACTGGTTTTTTCGTACCCAAGTTCCTGGTCGCTCCGTACCCATGGTCCTTGTTGTTTCATACCCAATACTATAGTTTTCAACTGTTAAAATCAATCATTAAGCCAAAAAGAATCAATTTGAAAATTCATTCAATAGTATTCATGGAGGCATACATTTTTATTAATTGTCCCTGCTCTTACTCTCCTTTGTCGGTTACATTTGACGTATGCTTCATTCTTTATATTTTGTCGTCCAGAAAGAAAACAAAAACGCATAAAAATGTAGTGGAGAATCTTCTCGGTGTGGGCATAGCACCAGAACGGCATTACCTCGTCAAAATTACTGAAACGTTGCAGCAGCATATACAGTCCAACAAGGCAAATTAACTGTATTGTTAGATAATGAATTTTAAATCTGAAAATAGAAATGCATAATGTAATTATGTTTTCTACATGAGTTTTATAAAACTCAGGAATGTACTATTTGGAATAATGTTGTTAGTCATTTGTCATTTAAGAAAACTTTTTTGCTAATCTTTCTGCTTTCTGATAAGTCTCCTTTATTCACTGGATTGTAATTTTTACTGTTCTATTCTGGAAAACATATATGCCGTAGTACATATGATGCTATATTATTAACGTTTCAATTTTAGCAGAATCAAAACTTGCATACATATCTTCAATTATTTCAATAAATAAATAAATCATTTTTAAAACATAGAAGTAAATATATCTAAAATGCAGTGCTAAGTTAAATCTCTATCTTTTTCTCTCTTGCTCTCTCTCTTTATATATATATATATATATATATATATATATATATATATATATATATATATATATATCTCGGGGCAATTATTGATGTGTGTAATATTCAGGATGATAACAAAATAAATCAAATTATGTCAAAAGATGAAAACAAATTTTTACTTGCCATAAAATATTATTAATATTTATACATAGTTGAACATAAAGAGAATTTAAAATATGCCACTTATTTGTTAGTGTCTTAAAATCAGTAAACATGTCCTAAACTTTGCACAAGCATGCTAATGCGGCCGACAGTCTACCAAAAATGACTTAGCGATCCGTATTGTATATCACGTTCAACACCTTTAAAAATAGTGGACAATATCTTAATCTAGTAACACTGTTTTATTAACATTCAACCCAATCAACCCCATTATTAAAAGATTGCAAAATGTCTAGTTGCTTTGAGAGGATTTGTAATTTTTCAGTCATATTAGACTTTTTAAAAAAATTCCAAGAAGTAGGATAGGGTTTGTTTATTTGAACGAAAGAAAAATAATGGATTTATTCTGTTATATAAGCTTGGCCAACGTTTTATTTTTATTTTTATGGCAACGGAGATTTTTGTTAATTCTTTTTAGTACATATATAATATTATACAATGCAAACAGGACAATTATACTAATTATTGTGTTAGTTCAATTTTTTGCCCGGGTATGCTTTGCTCGTACGATTGTTAAGGTAGGAAAAATATTAGGCCTAGAGGGAGCGGTAAATATGACAATAATGTATACCTGACCCTCTAAATTAATGGGTACGAAATGACCAGCACCTTGGGTACGAAAGACCAATACCTTAGGTAAGAAACGACTAAAACCTTTGGTACGAAAAGACCAGCACCTTGGGGACCAAGCGACTAATTTCCACTGGGTACGAAAAGGTTCGAGTACGGAACGACCATGAATCTTTGCTTGGGTTACTAGTGTAAACTTTACATCAGAATTAAGATGCTAATATTCATATGAGCTATTCTTCATAAAATTATGGTGTTTTAATTTGCGATAAAGTGTGATAAAAATGTTACCTTCATCCCAAAAACTACAACAAATCTCAATGTGTAATTACGTTTTGAAAACCGGATATAAAACAAACGTTTATTACAACAAATATTGTCTGGATTATCAATATTTTATGTTTCACACTCAAGGGAGAAATAAGGTCTTGCAATGTCTTATTTCGTGCAACAGCTAATCGCAGGTAAAAAATATTTTGTTCATTTGATGTACTAAAACACTTTATTATGTAGGTAATACTGTGTTAAATAGTCAAGGGAAATGTCTGTTTTTATGTACACATAGAAGTAGAGCTAAATGTTTATATTAATTTTATAATGCAAAATGTTGAAAGCAGTAATTGAAGAACTTTATTCATTATTTGTTGTAAAAATTAAAACAGACACCACACTCTGAAATAATAACACGTTCGTATATTTATGTCTGTGACCAATTCTTTTGACAATGTATTAAACGTCTTCAAAACTACAGTGACAAGATATTAATTTCCAGTTCACTTAATGTATACGCACTATTAGGTGACACACGAATTTGTACCTCGAATTGAAGGATACGTTCTGGTCTTTTCCGTTGTTATATTTGTTCGCTTCATAAAAAGTTAATATTTTTATTATACACAATTTATGATACTGAAGACAGATTCAATTTAACGTTCTGCATATATTTTCGTTGCTAAAATATGAATGATTATAAGTCGTGTTTGCTTTATGCAGATCTTTTGTTTTCAGCAACGACAATCAAAGTCCGTGCTTTCAACGCCCCCAGTGCTGACGCCACAAAAGATAACTTATTATCTTAAATACCCGTACAAGAACTTTCAACCTAAAAATACTGGAATTTGTTGATTAGAAACATTATATGCCATCTTTACCGTTATTTCAAAAATGTTTATATTTAGAATTAGCTTACATGTCAGTATTCTTTTTCCATAGAAATTAGGAAATGTTCAATCTTTCATAATATGCTCATTCACAATAGTATACATTTCAAGAACAGTACTCATAGGGTGAATCAATCAGAGACCAATGAACGCATTTTCTAATTATTATACGAAACCAAATTCATTGAAAAGAAATCTTTGCTAATAACAATTCAAATGACTCTTTCAATCGAGATCAACCGATCGAAATATGGGCATGCTATCATATTATTTTAGAGAAAGTAAAAGTTATTTGACATACTCTTTGGAATAAATGTTTGTTTAGTGATTCAAACGCTGTATTTCATACACGCAAATATTGGCGAATACTAACATACTGGAAGTAAGGAACTTCGTTATTTACATTGCTTAAATATCCAACTAGTAATCCTGCATTACTGTATGGTTGGCTGTTTCCAAATAATTGTACACGAGTGACCGTGAATGTTAAAGATTTTTCACGTCAATTGATGCATAAAATAAATACTTAAATAATACATTCTGAGGTCAGAATCCATATACAAGTACTAACTATAATTTTATCAGAAGGTCAAAACCCAATATTCAAGTTTGGTTAACGCCACAATGAAACATCCAGCAACAATTAGCCAACACAGACCACTCAGTAGTCTATATTAAATTTTATAATGTTCAACACAATGTTATGATGCACTCTTACATTGTGATAATTTACCATGGCAAATTTTGTCTCCGGAAACTGAAAAGGTAGCAACTAAATCTTTTTTTCTACTGAAATTAGATTGTGCACTTTGAAATTTGAGTAAATTAAGTTAACTGGGTAAATCATTTGCTGTTTACGAGGTTTTAAAGCAGAACTTTAAAGTGATTTTGGAAAACAAACCATGTACATTATTTTCCCCAAAACTGTCATGGTCATTATAGTTAATTTACTCTATGCTTACACTTTGACAAGTTTATTACGAAATTTATCAGAAATACAGTTGCTAGATTGTTTACAGTTTGAGCCAGTAAGATGCAAAGTCAATTCAATAATGAGTTTCACTCATACTTGATTAAATAGGACTATTTATAAAACAAATATAATAAACCCAGTCAAAATAGTATCTCTATAATGGCAAGCCCTACTCTCCTCATGTGCAACCTCACCTTAAAAAGGTCTGGCTCATAACACAAATTATAACACAGTCGCTACACTTTGCCTATAGTGTGTGCAGTTTAATAACATATTTTATTGCAACATGTGAATATATCACTTTATGTGATTCTAATTGGTCCAAACAAGTCCATGAAATTAGTATGCAGTATTCTCATAACTGATCGGCTGCTCTCTTGTGAAAACTATTTTAACCCGCCTTCTGGAATTTTTTGTTTTCAAAAAACGTTTTGGCGATTAGATTCTATTCAAGTTATGAAATAAATTGGGGAACAATGGTCTCATCTGTCTGAATATGGCCAATTTTCCTTTACAATAGTTATATAGAGGAAGTTGTTTTTCTCCTGGGTATTTAGCTCATAGAGTCCCTGGTAATTTTCTCAGTGAAGCAGCGATATCACCACCTGTCTTTGTACGAGACGAAATAAATCTGTATTTGCTTGTACCACATTTTAAACACTTACCTGTAAGCACACTCTTTATATTTATTTGTTACTCTTGTTACTCCACTGGTAAGGGTGGATGTTCTGCTAAAAAACATAATATTAACATATATTATTTATTATATTTGTACAACATGGATGTCAATAATTTCTCAACGACAAGAAAACAACGACCAATCAAGCATCATGGAGCATTACCAAAGTCTATCAGAGCAATTATAATACGTACATCTGGGTCTGGTAATACGCAATTATTGCTTAATTTGATATGAAACGGCTCAGGTGGGATAAGTTGTATTTAGTGGTGTCATTCCTAGATCATCAGAGAGGCTACGATGTGCTTATAGATTTTAATGAAGATGCTAAGTCGTTGGATGAAGATGAAGATGACAATGACATTGTTGATTTTATCACCGATATTGATGAAGTTCCATCTGTGGATGGTCTTGACGGATGCATTAATAATCTCGTAGTATATGTTGATGTGATGCTGGACAATCAAATCCAGCTAGGATATGTTCACGAGGAAGACATAAAATACTGATTTAATTTATACTACATAGCGATATACGAAAATACCTAAGTGATCAGTGATAACTGCAGTATTTTAGTTGTGCTTAATGGAGTCGATACACGTACTCTGCGAAACATTAATCAGACTTGGTGTTCAGGGGATATGGATATGATTATGTTCAGAAACTTCTTATAAAAAGCACAAGCTATCCCACACAGATTTATCACGACAAATTTACATGCAACTAGGTCGAGATATCGTGTAGGTCTCGATACAATTTTTGATTGATAAACACTGTAGCAATGAGTGGGACGGAAAAGAGTGAGTAAGCGGTTACATTAACAAACACCCCATAAAAACAAAAATAGAAATGTCAAAATATGAACAAAAATAACTTCACACAAATATCAAAGTTTCGGGTTGGTTAGAGATTACGGTTTTGACGTTATTGATGTCGTTTGTGTAGGAAACTATTTTTCAGCGTAATCTATAACTGAAAATGTTGCAAGATTCGCCGTCCCTACTATTTCTCTCTATTTATTTTAAACATATACTCAGGTTTCGCAGAAGGATACCCGAGAGTTATTTACGTATATTGTAAATTATTCCAAACAGCTCGGTTTATCCTATGCATTACGTTCGACGTGCTTACGATGGGAAAACTCAGCCCTTCCAGCTCACAGACGATGTAGGCTGTATAGTCTGTGTATAAATGCATCACCGTAAGGCGATATCTTCGCATTACGTAAAGTTTTGTCAGTAATCATTCTACTTAGGGACTTATTCAGCTATAGTGCTATTTGAGTTATGTATTAATTTCTTAAGTATATTATTACTTACGTATATTGTACTTTATAGCTTATTTTGTATAGCTTCTATGTAGAATGCAAATATTTTCTATTTGTGTTTGCGGCTTCGCAAGAGCTTTATATAGCAATATAAATTTGCATTGTTTTAAGAAACTTTTAGTACCATAAGAATCTTATCGGACACAAGTTTACTACTGAACCTGTTTATTGCTTTGCAATGTTGTGCCGATAATGTAATTTTTATTCCTTGCCGTACGTAAAGTTATTACGTGTTATCGTATATAACCGTGCATGCATATAACACAGTGTTTATATATATATATATATATATATATATATATATATATATATATATATATATATATATATATATATATATATATATATAATTTTCAGCTGATTAGAGTGATTCATGGTCATCATAGTCAACGTTGTACCAGCTGTAAAGCTAACCATAGAAGTTAACCTTATAGCCGTAGAGCTGAGTGAACAGTGTTTCTGGTCTTGTAGCAGGTGTTCGGGCGTTGCAGACCGAATTGGTGGGCGGTGATTGCTTGATTAACCAAGGAATTAAATGGTGGTCGGTGACTACCTATAATGCTGATTACTTGACTGACCAGGGTGACAGGTAGCGAAGTGAGCTAGTGACGGAGTGTTTCATGTTACTCCATGCATGTAATATTTTAGCTGTGGGCTAATTTTGGGTGTGTTTTAGCAGTGTAAAGTTATTTGCTATGATATGTCTTAGCAATTCATGATTGTTTACTATTTGAATAAAATATCACTGTTTTCACTATTTGAGTGAATACATCAATTTTACCTTTGAGTAAAACATTTCATTTTTTTCGTCCTGTGAAATTAGTGTGAACCGTTCAACTTTATCCTTGTACTGTATAAGGTCATTTTTTTGTATTTATATTTCTTGCGTTGTTAGGTTCGTGCGGATTATGTTAATTTGTGCAATATTTGGGTCTTATAAACGCACGTATTAATCATAATTATTTTCTCATTCAAGTCATCCATCAATAAACATTGTATCAGCATCAAAAGTGTTCTGTTATAAATCCGAAATCCATTTCGGTTATCTTTTTACAATGGCCATATTTTTGTAGCAGCGCCATTTTGATTTAGGGACAACTATACCTTCGGATTAAATGTAAGGAAAAAAATGCTACAGGAAAATGCTCGATAATACTATGAAAAGGTTTAATAATTAAAACAAACAATATTATCGTATAGTTTAGAGATCTTTTATTAAATGAGATTTAAACCCTGGTCCACGGACAAACGACAACCATTGCCTTGCATGCATTCACCAGTCCACATTCCATCAGGACTAAACACAGATCAACGATTATGAGATCGATACGAGATATAATTTTATGATCATATTTAATTAAGAGATTTTCAATATAAACTTGTATTGCTTGTCGATGATATTAACATCTACTGTATTGATGACATTGATATTAATTAGAAACAGGTGATGAGAGTTTAATCACTGGCAGTTTTCATGATTCATGTGCAAAGCTATTTGAGAAATACATTTATACTTAAAACTCACTTTTTGTTGTTTGCAGTTCTTTTGCATACATTTGTTTGGAGTACACCTCCTCACTGCTAACAAAAATGAGAGAGAGAGAGAGACATTAGGCCTAAATATGGAAATACAAGATCGAACATCAAACATACGTATATATATATATATATATATATATATATATATATATATATATATATATATATATATATATATATATATATATATATATATATATATATATATATATATATATATATATATATATATCCTTAATGGCAAAATAATGTAGCTTCAAAATTTGTATCGCTATTATGTGTACATAAATAGCATTGCCCATATACTTTTCTACACTGTTGTATTTTAGTATCGCATCATGAAAGAAAATAAATTGCAATATCGATGTACAGTGCAAAATCTGAAAGTTTACTGATTTCAGCATAAATGCAGACATTATCAATATATAACTGACAAATAATTATAAGATGTTTGTATGGAAAGATAATGTTATTGGCGTTATTCAGTCTCAGTCGACGATGTATTTGCAATATAAGAAGTCATTCAGTTGATTAATACACATAATGTATTAGCGTTAAAGATTCCAACTCAAGAGTCTATACTGTATATGCCACATCTGAAGTTGATTTAATGGGTGCCACATCCTTTAGGTTGTCCGTTCCTGCAATCTATATAGATTGTGATTGTTTCCTATTGCATCTAATAATTTCTTTCTTTCTCTTATAATGAGAGAATTTTCAAAGTTGTATTAGCAATCGGTAGCCATTTACTCTAACTTCATCAAATGTTTCCTTTTCTTGATTTCGATGTCGCATTAATATGAACCTTTTTGCAATACTCATCACTTTTTAGTAACTGGCATTTTTACATATGATACCAAACCATTAAGCAACAAAAAGCAGTGGTCATTGAATATTAACACCAAGACTCAAGTAAACTCTTAATAGAAAACAACAGATCTGTGCAGATTATAGAGGAATGAATCAGAGATTATATTTTTCCTTTCACACTTACTTTATCTGTCTTCATGTGTAAGACATATTTAATATGTCAGGAACTTCAATTACAATCGAGACACGAACACAAATCTTTGCAATCACAACTCGAGAGACAGACAGACAGACAGACAGACAGACAGACAGACTGGCAGACAGTGAGAAACTGTAGTATTAAAAGAGAAAAAGAGTGAGAACCAACAAAAATTTTAAAATTCAACAAGTAATTTATTTCTCTAGATGACAAAGAGGAAAATATAGAATATAAAAAGGAACTTAAAGTATTGCGAGCGAATTAAATCGAAAATAATCATAGAATTTCAACACAAGTACTATTATTTAACGTTTGGAATAAATTTTCGTGATATTCTAACCTAAACAAAACGCTGGAAGTACTGATGTGCCTGTGGTGACCTGTGTAGTAGTGATGTAAGAACAGCATTCTATTGAATACAAATAACATATATAAAAAAATTAAAGCGTATTTGAATTTCACCATGGATCTATGTCTCCCTTTTCAAGAATGATATCGTTGAGCGCTTTGTATTCCCAAAGAAAACAGTTTGAATTAAATATTTTGAGTAAATAAATTTCAGTGGAAATTAAATACTAAACACAACAACATAGCTAATTTTGCTTAGATCTTACATCACGAATGAACAATTTAAAGCAAAATTATATGGCTCTATACTTAACCTAAAATCGCAATTAAATATTAAATAATGGAACATTTCATTCCGGAAGGTTCCAAATTTTGATAAGATACAATCTTAGAAAGCCTGTTACTAACGTATAAGAAAGAAAATGATAAACATAATGTCTTTGACTAAGGCCAAGATAATAATGTAAACAAATTTTGGAGATGCGCATTTGGTTACAGTGACCATTTTAAGTAATTCTTAGATTTGTGTGATTATTTATTTGATTATTGGAATTCGGTGCAATGGAGATATTCCTTAGCCAGAAATAATTAGCCAATTAGTAGGATCAAACGTCACGGAAAGAAAGTGGTAATGAGTTTCCATGATGACATTATCAATGATAAGTGAATTCATACTCAAACCGCATGACTGTCCCTGTCATAATATAGTTCCTATTAAAATCTAGTGGTGTACATTGGCGAAGTGACTGCAGTGGAACTATTTACTGTAGGAAAGCGGTACATTTCACAATGTAATAAACAAGAAGGGACTCGACAGATACTGTTTATGTCGTCATGGTGGCAAATATAATGCAGTTGTACTGGATTGATGTACCTTGAAACCATAGGCTGACTGGCCCAAGGTAGCGTGGTTAAAGTAGCTCCCTGCGTTAGGGGATAGTTGTAGAGTTACTTTTGAACTGCTGACGGTACAAAACGTTGATGAAGAGAAGCTGTGCAGATGTACGGTTGATAGATATTTGGCAAATTGCGAAATATGTGGTCTTCCATTGATTAGAGTAATTTGATGTATAGAATGGACACGTCGGGCTTTCTAATTTACAACTGGAGTTGTATAGAAGTCTTTGGAAATTTGGGGTAAACTTAAGACTCTAGAAGGGATTGCGCCAGGGTTTTCACACCGCTCGGTCAAGCATAGACCCATGGCTTGTAAAAATAATAATCCTAATAGGTTACATATTCTTATGGAGAAAATATTAACTATTTATGGTTGGTTGGTTGGTTTAAATTTTACGGCGCACCACACAAATAGGCCATTTAGCGCCATACAAAAGGTTATATCCTACATTATATACAAATGGTAAAAAGGTTCTGTATCAGCCAGCGATACGAAACCAAATAGCTAAAGGTAAAACGATAGCAATGGTAACAGTGATAAAAATAAGGTTTCCTGATCAACGAGGATTGCAAATAAGTATGGCCGATTCGAATTCTAGCAATGACTACTTCCTCGCTACGATCGGCTCTGTAGGAAGGAATCCATTCTCCTAGGATGGGCTTGATGGTATGAAGTTTATTATTCACGGCATCATTCCATGATGCCTGCCATTTATGACGTAAACAGTCTTTGATACAACGTTTAAAATCAGTTTATGGTGTTTTAAAATCAGATGGTTCTAATGATAGGGCCATTTTAGCAGCGCTGTCTGCTTTATCGTTACCTTTAATTCCAACATGGCAGGGTAACCAACAGTATACTATTATTATGCGAGGTACTCAACTCAGTATGCTTACTAAAAATATTAGCCAATAGGGAATTATCCAGTTTTCTATTATGTAGTGACTGAAGTACTGATAGTGAGTCGGAGAAGATTATGCTATTTGAAATACGCTTGCTTGCATTGTATTGCAAGGTCTATTGCTCTAATTTCGGCTGAAAACATTGACGTACCATTTGGCAAGCGAACTTTGGTTTTGTGTTTTTCACTTACGGAGGCTGCAGCAGCCATAGTCTAATTTGGAGCGGATAAACGTTCTGTAGAAACCGAGAATTGACTCTCCTATCAGCACCCCAGTCTGTGTGCGCTATTACTTTAAGTAAATTAAGAGATTTCAAACATTTGGCTTTCAGATGTTTCAGGTATGGAATAAAAGTCAGTTTTCTATCGAAGATAATACCTAAAAGTTTTGTTTCCTCAACAACTGGAATAGGTGTTCCTTCCAGCGTGAGTTTAGGTCCATCGTGATGTCTTCGTAACTGACAGAAATGCATACAGACAGTTTTTGTTTTCGAGAATTTGAAGCCATTAGTATTGGCCCAATTTTTAATGTTATATTTGTTTATATTTTGCTGTAATTGTCTTTCAATTGTGTGCATGTGCTTGGAACGGTAACATATTAAAAAGTCATCAACATATAGTGAACAATCTACACATGGCGTCAGACACTTAGTGATGCCATTAATTTGTATGTTGAAAAGCGTCACCGATAAAATACTGCCCTTGGATACACCCGTCTCTTGATCTTGTATATCAGAGAGGGTGGAGCCCACTTGTACTTTGAATTTCCTGTCTGAGAGGAAGTTTAATATGAACGAAGGCAGTCGGCCTTTTAGACCCAGATCGTGCAGGGCATTTAGTATTCCGTACTTCCATGTTGTGACATAGGCCTTTTCCAAATCAAAGAAAACCGCTACTAAATGTTTCCTTTTTACGAAAGCATCGCCAATAAATGTTTCGTGTCTAACCCGATGATCCCTGGTACTAAAACCATGACGAAAGCCACTTTGGAAAGGAGAAATTAAATTGTTGCTTTCGAAATACCATACAAGCCGAGAAATGATCATTCGTTCCATTATTTTGCATAGAAAGCTAGTTTATGATATAGGTCTATAGCTGGTAGTATCTGTGTTACCTTTGCCTGGTTTGGGAATTGGTATTATTATTGCTTCTTTCCAAATGTTTGGTACATTACCCGTAATCCATAAATCATTGAATTTTTCCAGAATAACTGTCAAGGATGGTTTTGGAAGGTGTTTTAAAAACTGGTAATGTATATCGTCAGGCCCAGCAGATGTATCATTGGCCTTATTCAAAGATTCCATAAGTTCCGACAATGAAAACTGTTGGTTATAACTCTCTAGGTCATTTGATGTGAATTTCAACCGTGTTTTTGTTTTTTCTTTTTGAGTTTTAAGTCTTCGGAAAGCTTCGGAATAATTAGACGATGAGGAATATTTGGAGAAACAATCAGCAAGTATATTAGCTATTTCATGCTGCTTTTATAATTGATGTTATTTAGCTTCAGGTGTTGGAGGCAATTGTATTTTCCTTTTCCATTTATTTTGCGGATTGTGTCCCAAACTTTTTTTTATTGAGGAACGAGAGTTTAAAGTTGAAACATATTTTTCCATGATGCTCGTTTACTTTCTTTAATCGTGCGGCGAGTTTTAGACCGAGTAATACGGTATTGAGTTAGATTTTCGGGCTTTGGACCATTATTGAATTTTTCAACGCTTCTCGGCGTTGTTTAATGACTCTTTACATTCTTTACTTTACAGACAGGGAGAAATAGAAGGAATTAGGATATATAGAAGGATACACAAGGAGAGGTGGAAATCTCTCTCTCACTACGGATCAAATAATGCGATATGCTAGAAAAATGTCTAACTGAAGAAGTTTATTTGGGAAAATCGAATTATTGATTTTTTAATCGTTTTTAAATTGTTATTATTGAACTTTACCCTTTTCGTATCTTTACTCATTTGACCGTGGGCATTGATGACGGGGGCTCAGAGCTGTATATCTGTCACTAAATCAATTTCCAGCCAAAATCGAGCATGTATATTATAATTTAAATATTGGAATTACCCACAATAATCCACCCCAACCAAAAAGTCACAGTGAGGTGATTTTTTACTCCAGTTCTATGGAAAACAGTAAAGTAATTTCGGTGTATTAGAACGGAAGTGAAAGTGATCCTAGAAATTGCAGTTTTTGCAGCTAACTTCCCTTCTTTCTGAACTAACCCCAAAATAAAAATCTCTCTTTTTGATTATCACAATTCTTTCGGCAAACTTTCAGTGCCCCAGGCACAGAGATCAAACATATTTGTAATATACTTCAGTCGACTCAAAACATGCCAACTGCTTTAAAAACAATTACATACTAAATTAGGCTAAAACAGTTATAAGGAATATATTTTACACGATTTATGTGTATCTTGCGGACCTTCCACAACCACTAAATAGTTATAAAAATATATTGAACACTCATCTGCCCTGTACAAGAGAAAGCTACTGTTATTCGGCTGAAGACTCTCTTAAATTAAAAAAAAAACAAGACAAACAATGACAATTAGATACTAGAGAAATGTGATTGGTCTTTCCTAGAAGTGCATCTTGCTGCATGATTGATGAAGAAATTGTATCAACTACCTTGATGATTAGAGGGAAATTGCATAAAATTAGTCTCATATATTTTTATACGACGTCTCACCATCTTATCTTATTGAACTTCTACCACCACTGGCTAGTGACACAAAATTAGGAAAGATTTTATTCGAATTAATGCTTGAACGTAATCAAGAAAACATTCATTATTGCGCTCCTCTCTTCCGGTCCAGAATTCACTACCAGGTTCAAATCAATTGTAAAGTAACTATACTATATTCAGACGTAAGCTAGAGGCAAAGATAATATCTACTAATTTCATGGTAACAAAAATATATTTATTCTGCATACTATGATTAGAAATATAACTGTAGAGATTTAGGCAATGATTTATATTCTATAACTTGAGAAAATTACCCACTGTCAGCTTGTACTGAGAATATATAAAATGCAGATCATTGCATATTTATCTGCCAAAATAACATGGAATAATGTTGGAAATTAGTCTAGCTCGTCTCATACATATGCAAAGAATATTTTGTTTAATGAAGCGTCTTATTTTAAACAAATGTAATACCTTGGCGTATTTTACTTGTCCAAACATAAGTTAAATACACAAAACACTTACCATAATTAAGAAGTATTCAAATTTTGATGTCTTCACTCAATAAATTACTTTGATACTGATCAGAAAGACACGATGTTCTTAATTCCTAGCTATTGATCATCCACGATCATTAATTTGTTCGTATATATGTCTGTTTCTCTCTGCCTTTGTCTCTCTTGAATCAAGTATCAGTATGTAAATGTATGCAACAATACCAATTATGTGGAGCTATCCGTAAACATGTCAGACCGATTAAAGGAGGACTTACTCTAATCTGGATAACTTGTAGCTCAACCCTATTTTTAAACATTCATGTAATTAAAAATGCACATAAAATTAGAAACTATTGAAGTCCAAACTTGGACGCTAAATCCTCAATTCTGCGACCCATCAAAGCTGTCTTAACATATTGTAAAGTGTCTTCTAAATCTTGGCTTGACTATTCTATCTTATTTTACATTTTTCACCTGAATCAATCAAATCCTGAACAAACTAGGTTGCTTTCTCACGCCATTGAGTCAGTGTCAGAAATACACTGGCAACAGTCGGGATAGAAATTATAACTCAATGACTAAATTGTGTGCATTTTTATATCCTTGATACTTTCGCTTTTAAAATCGGTAGTGGGTTAAAAGAAAGCGGAGTGTATGCGAATGGTATAATCACCAATAAAAGTAGACATGTGGGTTCAATGCAAATATAATATCTAAACAGGTGCCTGGATGACAACTATTTTTAATTGCATCACAGATTTCAACATTATCATGTAGGGAAGGGGCTCGTGGGCATTATTTTCTTTAAAAAATTACCTTTGTACGTGAAAAATGCATGTGCTAATTTGGGCTGGGATGTATAAACATGTTATGTTATGAGCATCCGTTGACTTCTCATGGCAGATAAATGATAGTCTAATGTTTCAAATTACTATAGCTCTTCAAAGTACGCCATTGTCATACCTCACTGGTGTACTCTAATTTGTACCAATGGTTATATCAAGCAAGTTGATGGGAATAAAATTTGTGTAGAAAAAAAAACCCTTTGCACTACATGTATGTAACAGTCATTTGATCATAAGTATAAGGACGGTTACAATATCTACAGCAGCTGATTCAGGTATTGTTTAAAGACAGCGTTGATCATGGGAAGTTACTTTTGAGGAGTATTGAATTTATAAAGAAGAGTTATTGTTCGTAAGAGGTAGGGCCAAGATACAGAAAAAGACAAAGGCAAAAAACAAATTATGCAGGAAATCGAACTAGGGTGAGTAGATAAACATGGAAACTAAAAAGTGAAAGAAGTACGATGATGACACGAAATCTCAGCATACACATCAGTAATCTGAGAAGACTTAGTAAAATGTTTCATCGTCTTTTATTATTTATCAACAGTATAACGAACGACAACTCATTCTTGCAAACAGTTCTGAACTCTCTTATCATGTTAGACATTAGGGATGGTTCCTGAAGCAGTCTCGGTTGTGTTTGGATATATGATTACACTCTACCTGGACCTTTAGGGCAGCTTTGCAGCTTCTCGTCACAGTTGGCCAGCCTAAGGAACTCATAAGTTATGGAATATTGATTTATTTCCTTTGACTTTTAGAGCATCCTAGTACATAAATGTTAGAAATCTCTCTTTGGGCATATGTAGCGTCTCCATTAATTACCGATTTAATTCTCAATGTCTACAAAATGTTCATGTTTTAAAAGCACACTGGCATACGCGAAGAGCATAAGAGGAAACTGAGATATCGATAACTTCTCTCATCATCTCAACAAGTGAGAGCAGCCGTCCATAAAACGTGAAGATCGTGTATACTAACTTACTCGATCGGTTCGTGCAATGTCCGTACTTCGTTTGTAAATCAGATGAAATGTCTATGGTAATATAGTGAAGATTAAAAAACAATTTAAGAATGAAACGAAGACAAAACATTGTACATGAATGTGAAAAAAAAAAACATGAGAAAAAGACTTAGTATTTTATATGAGAAAAGTAGATTTCACACTGGATTAAAACAGAACACAGTCGATCCCTGTACACCGACGGATATTTGTCACCAAATGTTATATACAAAGAAATGACGCAGAGTTTCCTTGAAACAAGAATGCCAATAATTAAAGAAATAAATTAAAATCTCTTTTTATGAATCGTCAATACAGAATAGAAATAAGAAATATATTGATCATGAAGATAAAATTTGTCGAAAAAATATGACTCGTTTAAATTAATATTACAATGAATGCAAAATTTCACACTGGAGATGAAACTGAAAATATTTTTATTTTCATATTTAAAAAATATAATTCAGCCATACCTATAGGATGAATAGGTAGAGAAAAAGCAGAGCTAAAGGCTTTTCTGAAAGTCAAAAAAGATCTATCGATGACCTGGAAAGAATGAAAATATATCAAAATGGAGTATTATTTTAAGGCTTTGTTTCATAGAAAATCAAATTAACAGTCACGAAAGATAAGAAAAGCCGATGAACTGTTGGATATATTGAAGACAAAGTCTGATTAAAAAGGGCTGAAACTACCAAGGATACAGTATTACAGCCATTATATCCAAGAGTTACAAACAGGTACCCCCCTCTGAGCCAAAATTTGAAATCGAGTCACTACCGAACAACCTCTATGGCCTACATTTTTAATCAGGAATCACTAATGGGTTCATGAAGAAATAGAAATACAAGCAATTAACACAAATAGACCAATTAAAGAGATAGGAACGATATAAATGAATACAACTAAAGACTTCACAGCGATAAACCTGATCAAGAAATATAGACTCTAATAGATGAATACAGCGAAAAACCTCATAGTGATACAATGTTCTAGATTAGCTATTCTGCAACAAATATATATGGAAAAAAATAACTTTAGAGAAATTATTTACAAAACAAATCTCAAAATTAGAAAAAAAACGTTACCATTATTTAAAAAGCTAAAAGCTGTGTCTTCTAATAAATGGTACTATTTCTACCAAAATGTGTATGATAATTGCAACTGTTTCTATAGCCACAACCACGATCAACAGTGGGGATGGTAATAACGGTGTTAGCGTCGGTAGCGGCAGTAATGATTCGTACATTGCTAAATTCAAAACAGGTATAAGAAATATTTCTGACAATGTGTTTTACACAACTAGAAGAATAGCGGCAGCATTGAGTGACATAATTGGTAGCGTAATTAGCTGGTTGTAACATTGGCTGGAATGATATCCGTTTATTACCTGATAATTCCATACGGTTAATTCTTGACTTTAATAGTTTCTTGCCGTCTGTCTTAACAACGTGTGTCCATGATCTCAGCATTATAAATCATATCATACAACCGATATCTTCAATGGAATCTAATCCAGGTGGCACAACATACCGACCATGGTATTATCTATCAATTTAAAAACCGAAAATTTATGACGAAGACATTTCAATTTCTCACTTTGTGCTGGAATACCCCCGCAATGTTATATAACCCTAGCTTGGTCTTTTTGTAAACTCTCCTTTATTTAATATCTTTCTGATCATTTTAAAAATAACAACTGATGGCTTTTGTGTTTGATTTACTCTCAATTGTGTGGACCTTACTCAAATAATATTTCCCTCAGCCTAATAGGTTTTGAGTAAGGTATAAAAATATGCAGAATAAATATCACCTAAAATCACTTTTTAAGTATAAATTCGTATGTAACTGTTTATTCCTGCTTAATATGTTCATATCAAAATAGACAGTGTCAGGTTGAGCCAAATATGTTGTTCACTGCAATTGAAATAAAGCTTTGGGGAAAGTGCTATTTATATCTACATTTGTCCTCTTTAATACTCCTGACGCCCTAATTCTACATACGTTGTTGATTTTGAAGTCGTATCTATATCATTCTTAGCAGCGTTATTTTCTGAGATGTATTCCATTTCCCGAATTGTTGTAGACATTTTTTCATCCACTCATATTTTATTCTTTACCGTGTCGGAATGTAAAGAAGCATTCATTCCTCGTTCAAAATAATCTTATGGTTATTATAAAAGTATATTTCCAAACAAAAATGTTTTTATTTCATAGCCGTATCACTTGGTACAATAAATATATAGTCACCACTAACTAGATACTCTAATTTTGATTCTTATACATATTACTGAAATCATGTTGTGATGTTTTGACCAGTGTCATCGACTTGTTAACCTTAATTCTTCAAAAACTAATATTTTACAGTATCTTCAGCAGTAAAAACATGAAGTGTAATGGCTACACTATTTTGTAATCGAACACATAAAACATTTCACATATTATTCACTGTGTAATACAACGGTATGTCATTGCATACTATTGGTATCATGCAAATGGAGATGAACGGGTTAATGCGTTAAACTAGGTTGTAAGACACGACTTAGGAGGTCTGCTTGTTATGTTATTTTGTTTTTAATCTTAAGTCTATGATTTATTAAAAAACATTTTTGTAGTTATATGGTTACAGCGAATATGAAAAGAATAAAAACAGAGATATTAAAGACCCTATCGTTATTCTGCAATCGCTCGAATATGATCCGCCTCGTTGCGCAACTTGCTTTTTGGTTCTAATAGGTTTTGCGGTGTACATGCTAAGTATGGGTGATCTATGATATCTTGATTAACATTTTTGAAGATTAATTCGGAATTTTCATAAAATGTTCAATATCATTGATGTATTGTTATGGCCAGTGATATATGGGTTGTCAGAAAATTTTGGAAAAGAGCAAGGTTTAAGATGCTATGAACAAAAGCAACAACAAAATGGCGGATGGACACGCATATTTGAATAAAAATGGGTTATAAACGGTTCAAAGTGGTTGAAGGCTGGCTAACTGATTTGAAGCGATTAGTAGAAGTTAAGTCTACCAGGACTGCCAGTTATCTAATTAGTTTCTTTCACCCTGTATTCATTTTCTTATATCATGTGGTGTGTCTTACCAACGCGTCTCAGTAATGTTAGGATTAAGAATCAGATCAAACAACCGATATCCTCCTTGAAATCCAATCCTGATGACAGAGATCAGGGTATGTTCTATCAATTTATATACTTCGGGATTTAAGCTCAAATATCTACTACAAGGTTACAGAACCCTGGCCTGGATTTTAGTTTTGTGATTATGGATACATTCAAAGATTTGACGTATAAAGTCTCCTTTCGTTGATATCTTTCTGATCTGTTTAAAACAGGTCATGGATAACTAGATCACCTTCTCTCTCTCTCTCTCTCTCTCTCTCTCTCTCTCTCTCTCTCTCTCTCTCTCTCTCTCTCTCTCTCTCTCTCAATCGATCGATCGATCGAACAATACATGATGCCTGATGCCACCTAACCGAGATCTAAATGATAGGCATCCAATAAAAATATCGAAAACCGAAAACTCGGTATGTTCTACTTGGACATAAAGCTCCTAAACTTTTAATGTTTAAGGGTAAGAAAAATCAAGTTTCGAATCAATTGATTGTGTGTAATAGTCATTTTAACATTACATCTTATACTTTTAACAATATATATTAATTTGCACAAGCACAGATTCACCTCAGCAAATATTATTGAATAGTAAATAGTTTACAATATCGACCTAACGTATTATTAAAATACCACTTTGAATGTTTGTTGGAGTTTTTATTTTCTTAAACCATTAAAATAATTATGTAATTGTAGATGTTTTTTAACTCGTCACGGCAACCACTGTTGGCCTGGGTGTGGTGTAATTTGTAATAAAGGGACTATCACAGCATCGCCAGTCGGAATTGCTGTCTGGGCTTTATCCATAATAATAAAATTCAATACGATTACATTGACCGATGCTTGTCTACTCGTAAAGAAGAATTGCCACGATTTATAAACTCTACTTCATAGCCATCGAGGACCAAATAATTAACATGGCGGAATTCTAAATCGTGTTTTCGGAATGGAAAACGAACGACTATTCGGAAGACTTTCATCTTTCTCTAATCAAACCTAAAACGCCCCAAAGCGACACTACTAATTTCAAGAAATATTTGTAGAACAGTATGATTGTAGGATGAAGGGATGCCTTTCTGTTTTAAAACTTTCCGTTGTATTATATTGTAACGCTCCAAATACTGACTAAAGTTGTATGACAAAGGGTTGGATCTTATTATGGAGTCTCTTGCTACATAGGTTGTTATATTACGTCATGTATTTTATCCCCTCCCATCTGTGTACAATTCAAACAATTGTATGTGCTTTGTCATATCACTATGTTGTTAGCTTGATATCATTTATAAACTTGATTGAATGAATAAATGATATGATCTGCAGTGAAGCAAGAATATGTGATAAGTATAATTATATAAATTTACCACGTCTAGTCTCGCTCCGAGGCCTGCTATAAACATACCTTCCAACAAAACCCTAGAAACTAAAGGAACATAGTAAAAATGTTATTAATGGTGGGACCAAATCTGTTTTCCAACGTTATTGTTCCGTGACATAGGACAAATATTGCGCGAAATGTGGTCACATGAACCTTTTTATTACTATAGGTCTAATTATTTTTTATTGTTAAAGAAAATACAGAGAATGTCAGTTTCTTAAAAGAAAACAACTTTAATTCAGTTAAATTTGTGTATGTGTCCAAAAGTCTTCATGTTGGTATCGGATATCATAAAAATAAATTTAAAATAAACTAATTAATCATCCGTGTTCTTAATTTCCAGATCTTAAATCTTAGGCCGGTGACCAGTGGTCGTGGATCGCTAATAAAACATCTGTGAATTTAAGGTTCAATGTCTAGGAAATTTTTTTAAAAAAGTTCAAGTACAGTGACATAGGGTATATCTCTGTCGGCTATAGTTAAATTATGGTTCTCCATTAAACATTAGGAGGTTATAAAGATTTAGGCTTTAAAGAATAAATATGATAAATAGTCACATGCTTCATGAAATATTTTGAAGTGGATGAAAACTGGCCAATCGATTTAAAGTGGACAGGACAGTTTAAGTTATCCATGTCATGTAGCACACTTATCAGGTCATTTTCCGACGGGAAAGAACATCCAATTAAGCTAGCTCTTGCATGCAGAGCACATTGGATGGACAGTAGCGCCCTTGGATTCTTATCAAAATCGTCTCGATTCTAAGTGCATTGCTTCTCTCTGACTTTATTAACATGACCATTGGCATCCCTTGTCTATTTAATGTCGTCTGTCTTATCAAAGAGTGATAATATTCTTTCCATGATTAATCCAATAAAATACTCGATATATTTCATCGATTACAACCCAGGTGGCATAACATAGTCACCAATGTATGCTATATCAATTTAATCATTGTAAAAATATTTGCACGAAGACATTTTAATACCTGGATTTGTATCGGAATACCCCTACAGAGCTGTAAGACCCTGGCCTATATTGCATGTTTATGATTATTGATTCAACTGTTTGTTACAAACACTCTCTTTAATTAATAATTTTCTGATCATCTTAAACTAACTCATACAAAAGTCCAGTTGTAATCTTTTTGTGAGTGTGTGGTTTAGATTTTCAACGTAGCTTTAACAATTTTCCAGTCATATCTCTACGATGTCTGCAGCGTGGCAGCTTATAGTGATGTCTATCACTGGAGCTTCATGCCGCAGATATATAAAATGATGTTCAACCCAGTCACATTATCCTGGAACTAGGACGACCATTCCTAACACTAACCTAGCATGGCAGCTGTCAATATCATTTTTGATATGACTTGGTAGGGGTTTGAACCAAACACCTCCCGCACTTGAAGCTAGGAGTTCGTAGTGAGAGTTTTTTTCTGCATGAGTTTTCTTTAAATTGCTGTTTAAACATCGATTGAAAATTGCATTCAAATTGTGTACAATCATTAAAGATTAAACAAGTTCCACTTTGTCACCTACGATATACCCACTCTCCTTGCCGATCGACCATAGTCTGCATAAATAATCATACAAATAATCAAAATGAATATATCCTCTGGTCAATTATTAAGTACGCTTTATCACAACTTTCATGAAAAAAATGTTTGCAACAGCTTCGTTGAGCTGCACCATATTAAAAAATTTAAATGTAAGCATCAAATTAATACCACAATGACAAAACACACACACACGTGTATGTATATATATATATATATATATATATATATATATATATATATATATATATATATATATATATATATATGTAAACAGTCTGATAACTGATCCGCCTATGGCGTAATAATACTAATATAAAAGCTTGCTTGCAATTGTGTGCTGTTGATTAGAGATCACTGATAATTTCCACTATTTAATAGTTAGTGACATCTGAAATAACGATCAGAAGTATTGATAAATTTAATACGATGCACAGTTTCACCGTAGTCCTTTGTGTTTTATGTTAACACATCCTCTTTGGGAGGGGGGGCACCAGACAGATGCCACCTACTTAACCGAAAAAAATATTTAAAAAAAGTTCATTTGTTTTTGTATTCCCCCCCCCTCGATGTGTGGCTATGTTTTATTTTTTAAATTTTGATAAAAAAAATTAATTAAAATTTTGGGGGGCATTTATTTGTCCCTAGTGTTTTCTGAAGGTTCATTCTTCCGATAAGGCTTCATTTTCCTCATCGGAGTCATTCCCCTTATTTTATTAGTTAACCTTGGCTAGAGGTTCCCTATGTCCTGTGTATGCTATATGTTTGGTGCTGCTGTGTGTTGCTATATTTTGTTTTCTTGTTAGGACAACCTACTCTTTCATATTCACTTATTTGTCTATTCTATTATATACATCTCATCCTTTTTTAACATTCTCCCCTTCTTCCATTCTTTAATTTTTTCCTTTCATAGTTGCATATAATGTATTATATTTCCATTTAATTAAATTGTATTTCCTTTATTTTTTTATAACTTTTTAATTTTGTGGTTAGACGGTGTATTAATTGGGTTATAAAAGGAATTAAAAACCTAGTGGTCTTTCTATGTGTATGTATGTGGTGTTCCGTCTACCTTTGATTAATTTAAGTTTTGTTGCTAGGGAGATAGGGTCTCAAAGTTTTTAAATCTGGTCCCTACCTCTCCGCATATTTCCAAAGTCTAATAAAGAAGCCAAAAAGTTTATATATTTGGTGTAAGTCCACACATGGTGTTTTGTGAGGCTCTTCCGCAGGCCTGCTCACTTCGTGTAACGCCATATGATATAGCCCTACGTCGTCCTTGCCCCTTACTTTCTCCATGCGTGGAGTTACCTGTAAAGAAAACACAAAATTTATTAGTATGTTTTTCATGTCTTATATTTGGAAGAAGTTCAGTAAGCTATATTTTATTTTATTATACTAATTATTTGCCCGCATTTGTTAATAGTACTTACGATAAAGCTTAGTTCTTTCATATATTCTATTTTGTTACATTCCGTATCTAAGTACAGTAGTTTTTCTATTTTGAAAACCCCATATTGTTTTAAAATGTTAACGATTTCCTCTCTCTCATTTTTCATTACATCACAATTTATAATAACATGTTTTTTGTATAATCATATTTTTTACATAATGGGCATTTTGGTATATGTTTTATCATACGTCTACTTTTAGCTATATCCCCCGTTAACCATGCATTATGTAAGTATTTATACATTATGCTTCGAATTTATAAGGATTTTATATTCTCCCATAGTTTCCAAATATTTAGCCAATTAACACCCCCATACGTCATTTTCTATCTTACATTTGAAGGAAAGTTCTCTTATTATTTTATGTTTTTATTTTTTCCCCCTCCCATAAAATATCAACATCCCTATATTTAAAAATTATATCTTTTTATATTGTACACTCCTCGGAACTTCGATTTGTTTACTAACTTTATTGTTTCTATATACTTCTTCATTATTCTTTAATATATATCCAAACCAATACAAATAAAGTCCTTCCCACGGTTTTTTTTGTTATAGGTTTAATTATTTTGAAACGTTCTATTATATTGGAAATTTTCATTAATTCCGGACTAGGTAGATTTAAGCCCCCCTTCTCCATTGCTCTGTATAAGGTTTCTTTCTGTATATAATGTGTTTTAAAGTTCCATATGTAGTTAATTATTTCATTGTCGATCTTTTCCAAGTATTTATTATTGAAATCAATTGACTTTATAACGCAATTCATATTAAAATATAAATATGTCTTTGCTATTTTGAGCTCTTTCCATTATACTTAATTGCGTTTGTGCCCAGATTTCAAATGACTTTTTAATTTTATCTAGTATTTGCTTTTGGTTTTCTTTATCTTCATTTTGCCCAAAATAAATTCCTAGGGTTTTTACCGTTTATATATATATATCTATATATATAAATATATATATGTATATATATATATATATATATATATATATATATATATATATATATATATATATATATATATATGGGGGGACAATCCTGGGTGATTCCCTCTCCAGTTTCCTATTTTTAATATTTCTGTTTTGTCATGGTTTTTTTTTTTTTTACCCCGATGCGTTACCAAAATTTTCATATTCTTCCATTAAGTGCTTGAAATAATTGGGGATTCTTATAAAGTTTGTACAATCATCAGCATGTTGCAGCATTTTAAATTCATTTTTCAAATTTTGTATATGTATTCCTTCTATATTATTATTATTCCTTATTTTTATACTTAGGATTTCTATTGCTATTACATATACTAGCATAGATAGTGGGCATCCTTGCCTCACTGATCTTTGTATGTCAAATTTTTCCGTAATCGCTCCATTTACCTGTATTCTCTCAGTTATGTCATTATACAGGATTTTGGTCCATCTTCGGAAATTTTCTCCAAAACCGAATTTTTTTTAGTACTTTCTCTATGTAGTTGTGTTCAATTCTGTCAAATGCTTTTTCTTGATCAATTAGCACCATGGCGCCAATCTTATTATTCATTTTAAAATATTCAGTTATGGTTTTAATATTTATAATGTTATTTTGAATATCTCTACCTCTCGATCCACATGTTTCATTCTCATTTATAATATTAGACATGCAATTTTTAACCCTATTTGCTAAAATTTTACTTAGTATTTTGTAATCTATATTCAGAAGGGAGATGGGCCTCCAATTTTTAAATCTTTTATTTCGCCTTTTAATTTATATATTAATGATATAATCCCTTCCCTCATTGAAACTGTCATTTTGTTATTGGATAAAAAAAATATTATTATGAAGAAGTTCTAGAATCGGCGATAACTCACTTTGGAATTTATGGTAGAATTCCGCAGTAAGTCCATATCTTTCCGGGGATTTCCCTATCGCTAATTGTTTAATTAAATATATAATTTGTTTTATGAAGATGAAATCATCAAATAAGTCTTTATGTACTGATGAGATCATCTCGCATTTGACATCTTTTAGATAAGTTTATATTTGGTCTATTGTAATGTTTTGTTTTGTATATAATTCCTGGTAGTAGTTCTTAATCCTTTTTAAAATTTCTTTTTTCCCTTTTAAAATTTCTCCTCCCACATCCATAATTTTCTTTTATTACTTTCATTCCTGCTTTTCTTAGTTCTTCCCTTCTGTTTAGACCTCTAACTATTGTATATAGGTTCGATAATTTTCTGCCCTTTTTATGTTACTAGTATCCTTTTCCATATTAATTTGTTTTAACTTCGGTTCTAATTCTTTTTTTTTACTTATCATTTAAGTTTCTATTTAGTTGCAGTTTCATTTCTAATTCCTCCATGTCTCCTAATTCTTTTATTCTTTTTGAATATCGTAATGCAATTTTCTTAATTTTTTTTCTTTAAAAGATCCCACATTTTAATTATATCTTTATGTTCCTTATTTAAAAATTCATTTATTTTTACTTTAATTTCATTTATAAACTCTTCATTTCCTAGAATTGTTTTATTTAATTCCAAAATCCCCCTACCATTTACTTCTATTTATAATTGAAGATTTAAATTTTTTAACTTGTGATCTGATAATTTAACATTTGTTTTTTTTTACTCTTTATACATTTTATAGTTAAAATTATTCCCATAAAACCTATCTAATCTACTTCCTAGTTTATTCCCATATTCGAAAGTGAATTCTAATCTTGGTAGGATCAAAAGTCTATATATATATATATATATATATATATATATATATATATATATATATATATATATATATATATATATATATATATATCTTTCAATTTGTGTTTATTTAAAAAATTTCCATTAACTCTTTTATCATCAGTTGTTAATTGCCCAGTTCTGTCAATTTGGTCCCCCACCCAGTTGAAATCCCTTCCTATAATCAGGTTTTCCATTGAGTATTTGCTTATTTATCTATCTAGTTGTTCAATAAAATCAATTTTTTTTATATTTATTAGCAGGAAAATATAAATTTATAATATGTGTTTTTTCTGTTATAATATGGATCAATCTTCCCTTTAAATATTCCCCTTCATTTTTCCTTTCCCATGTAACCCTATTATTTTTTATAACTATGGCTACTCCACTTTTACAATCGTCACTTTTTACTTCACTTTGTATTAAAACACCATTTAAATCATTTTATAATTGCGAAATTAGCTCTCTATTAAAGCCATTATGCGTTTCTTGTATTATGATAATATCATATTTTATTTCTTTACATAATTTATTAATTTTCTCATTATTTATTTCATTTATATTGATTGAAGCTATTTTGAGGTTCATTTCCTTATACTGCCCTTCGGGTTGCCGATACATTTTATACTTAGCAGATTATCAAATATTACCATTAATTATACAATTCTATTTAGAGTTATAAAATGTTTCCTTATTAAATTGGGTTTCCTTGAGTTTGAGAGGTGTTCACACTCTCATCCTCTTCTGTTTTGGAAGAGTCGCCTATTGTTTTATCTGTTTCCACAGTATCGTTATCATCGTGTTCTTTTGTCTCATTGTCTATTTCATTGCCAATTTCAGTTCCATTCTCAGTTCCGTTTTCATTTGATTTTTCGTTAATGTTCTCATTGTCCGATTTGAGTTCTGTTTCATCTTCTGAATTTTCCTTGTTATCCTCACTTTCTTGTCCCGTTTGTACCTTTACCTCTAACTTTTTTCTTCTTCTTTTTCTTCATCTCTTTTTGCATCTTTATTTGTGGCGATGTTTCTGATAATGTCTCTGTTAGCGTAGTCGTTTTATTTTCTTTTTTTGTCTCTTAGGCCCTTCTTTCGGTATTGGAAGAGACGTTATGGGAATAACTCCTGAAATGTCTTTCGGTTCCTCTAAATCTAGCTCCGATTCTTCGACCAAGGTGTAGAATTTTTTCTTCTTTAGTATTTCCTCTTCAATGATTTGGGTGGTGGTATTATTTACCATTGGGCTCAGATATTTCTCCCATTCTGGCCCTTTCTCTAATTGAGTGTTTTCTTTACTAATCTCTTGCTCTTGCTCTGCTGTTGGTGCGCACTGTTCTATTTCCTCTTGTACTTGAGTTTCATTATTTGCCGGTCTGGCCTGATTTGTGTTCACTGCATTGGCATAACTTTTCCTTTGGTTTGTTCAGGCTGAGGATCTAGATTTGAATTTTTGCAATCTCTGGCTAAATGTCCTACACTCTTGAACCTGGAGCAGATTCTGGCCATGTTTTTAAGAGAAAGCCCATTAAATAGAAAAAGTTTGGTACGTTTTTGGCGTCCTCTTTTCTTACTGTGATTACTCGGTCTCCTGTTTTTACATTGGGAAACCCACACACAGTTGCTATCCTTTCTGCTAATACGCTGATCTTCATCTTTTTTAATTTTCTTTATCAGCTCTTCATTGTCTGTTTCTAGAGGTAGTCCTGTGATGAATATGTCCACTCTCCTACCCTCGTGCTTTTATCCTTTTCACTTCTATGTAATCTTCTTTAATTAGGGGAGTATCGGTATCTTTGGGGTATATTATGTACTTATTTCTACCTCCATTCTGTAGCCGGTAGATTTTTTCAATTGGGTATCCTTGTGTCCTCATTGCTGTCAGCTTGTCTCGGACAGTTTTCTGTTTCCCCAAAATATATTTCTTGACATCCCTCTGGCTGGTGTGCATATAGTGCCTTCCCCTCCATTCGGATAGCAAAAAATTCCTTTAGTTTTTTTGTCTTGCTGGTTGGCTTCCAAATGTGCTTGTGCCATCTTTTCTATCTTTGCAGGTTCCACGATACTAGTATTATTAGTATTATTAGTATATGCAAAGTTATGGTCTCACACCACTATATAGAATTGCACAACTTTTATTCTTGAATTCCTTGAAAATAAGCCGGTGAAGCACTTCTGAAAATTTTTGCAGCTGAATCATCCATATCCAAAATATAAGAAAGCAAGTTTCAGAAGTTAAAACAACACAACTTTTTACAAATAAATACAAAAAACCCATCCTTTTTATGCATAAGGGATAAAATATGTAGAAGTCTGGTGTGAGGGAGAAAACGAATTTTGGCTGGATGAAAACCTATTTCCCTAAAAATCTCTGAGCCAGAGCGACATCTATTACTTTGTTTACATTTATGTAGCGCAGATTATATCCCGGATATTTTATTTTCTACCGGATATTTATTCATATATTATTAATTAAAGGATACTAGAAGATTTAGAAACGTTTGGAACAAAACTGTGTCGGTTGCAAAGAATAATTCTACTAGTGCATATGATTCTTTTTCTAGTCTTCTTGGTTTAGACCACTTGATTTCAATGTTTTAAGGCGGCGTACCCAGTAAGTTTCCGTTTCCTTACTGGTTTCAGAACTCCAGCTGGGGTTGTTAGCAACTGAGGAGGAGAAGTGTTCTGCGATCGGACTCCTGTACAGTTTCTTTGTCCTCCAATCTGATCTATGAAGTTTATCCTTTGGTGTAGCTTTTCATTTTCTCCGACATAATGAAGGCTACAGATCTTACATGTGATGAGATAAATTACATTCTCTGTTTTGCACGTTTTGGTTGGACCATGTATGTTTAGTTTTTCTCTAGGAACTGTGCTAGTGAATGTCCTGGTCTCTGACATGTGTTGATAGGTTTTGCATCTTTTATCGCCACAGGGTTCATATTGACTAGGTTGGTCTTGACTAGTGATTGGCGTTAGCTTTGCCCTGACTAGGATGTCTTTGAGGATTTTTGGTCTCCGGTAGGCTACTACAGGTTTGTTCGGAAGGATCAGCTATAGTACGTCCAACGATTCCACGATCGGCCAGTGTTTTGCGATAATTTTACCTACTTTGGGGTTCTCTGGATGGTAGGTCTGGATAAATTTTATCCTATCAGCTTTTTTCCTTCTTTCCATATTTGAGTAGGTCATCACGGTTTGTTTGTTTTGGCCCTTTGGATTGCCTCCGCAATCAGGTCTTTGTCGTAGCCTCGGTAAATTAAAAGTTTAGTCAGCTCGTCAGACCTGTCTATGAATCTTTCATCGTCGGAGCAAATTCTGCGCAACCTCAGTGCCTGGCTATATGGAATGTTCCTAATGCAGTGTTTTGGATGATAGCTGGCAACCGACAACTGACAAACACCAGTATCTCCTCCCAACCAGCTGTCATCCAAAACACTACTTTAGGAACATTCCATATAGCCATATACTGAGAATACGCAGATTTTTTGAAGAGCTGGCTAAGCATTTAATTTACCGAAGCTTCGACAAAGACTTGCTTGCGGAGGCAATCCAAAGGGCCAAACATTTACCATTTTACTAGAAAATGTCTGCATATGTGATAGGTATGCCACTTTTACCATAAACGTTTTTGAGCTACATTCTTAAGGTGGCAGGATATAGTTTCCTAAATTAGTCCCTGTCCAATTCTTAACTTAAAGATATGACGAGCCTTTTTATATATTTTTTGTTTGCTAGTCAATGATATGGATATATTTTTGAACTAGGTGTTTCAGGCTTGCGTTGTTCTTGAAATTGATGCAAGGTTTAAGGTATATACGCTTTTCATAGTTACTCTGCAGTATGTAGAAAGTGAAATACGAATAGTCGGCTAGGAAGAAGAGCTAGCCTCCCACAACAGTAAACGTGCGTTCAGGTCAAGTAGAATATCTCAGAAACGGCTTGGATGACAACTATTTTTAATTGCATCAGCCTGTTTAGCACACATTGTTTTGCAGAACTGTCATCTAATAAAAGGGCTTGTTTTTGCATTGTAAGCATCACATAGTGTCAAGAAATGACCTTCGGATATGAAACTTGTGGGTATGAATTGGGGGAAGGGATATAAACTTTTTCTGTTACGAATTGCCATTAACTTCTCTGGATCTGTTATTATGATTAGTTTTAATATTGCTATCCAATTATATAGACATGCAAACACTAGAATCATAAATATTAGAAAACCTTATGTAATTGATGCTTTTTAAATTAACATCAGATTAAGACTCTTTAAAAATCAACCAAAGCTGATATGATTGTATTAATAGCACATGCGCATAGATAAATGTCGCTCTTTTCACGCCAATGAACAATCAATTACCACCTTAACCACTAAAGTAGTTACTAATTCCATCCGAAAGTATAACCAAAAACTAATTCTAAAATGCTATACAAATGTATTATTTTACCAAAAATATCAAGACATGACAACAACAATGATAATAATAATAATAATAATAATAATAATAATAATAATAATAATAATAATAATAATAATAATAATAATAATAATAATAATAATTAAAAATAATAATAATAATAATAATGATAATAATAGCAATAATAACAACAACAACAACAACAATAATAATAAGAAGAAGAAGAAGAAGAAGAAGAAGAAGAAGAAGAAGAAGAAGAAGAAGAAGAAGAATGGCAATGATCGAAACAACAGACAGAAAATAATACAGACTACTTTTACCACATTGTACTTGATATAGGCTTATAAAGAGCGAAAAGATTAAGAGTATATTAGAACAAAACGGTACGTCTGTACCGGATTTGAAATCAAACGAAGGTGACATTGTTTTAGCCATCAACACCTGTGGGCTAATCCATAATCTGGTACACAAAAACAGCGTATTTGACAAGACTGAGACGAGTTTGATATAACAACTTGAACGCTACAGTCTATCCGCCGTTCACTGCAAGCAAGAGATGATTTGAACAGTATATATTTTGCTGCTATAACCCTAGCAAAGGACCTGATAAGTTCGCAACAAAACAAGATCAGCCTCATACAATATGTCAGGGAAACTGATGAATTATCCTAGTATTGGTTCAGGAACAAAGTTTTCTCTAAGGTAATAGAGAAAAGAAATATATCCAAAACTAGCTCATCATTGTGCCATCAGAGATAGACGTCAAAGACAATCTAAGTGTACGTCACAAGGGACACATAAGATTTTGATTTAAAGGTCACCTGAAGATGACTCTATTTAGAAGAATACAATAATCATTGCGCTTGCAATAACAGCATAATACTAGATATAACATTTCCTGCAAATTGGTGTTCAGGTGACCTACTTCCCTGTATAAAATGATCGATATCGTCCTCGCCCAACAACTGTTCCAGTGCAAGTGCGTTCTTGGTAAACGACAAAATCTTTATTTTGTTTCAACTGAGTGAAAGGTAGTAGACCGTGTGTTTGTTGCACATGATCAAGATCGGCCTGTCGAGCAATAGTAATAGTCGATTACATTCTTAAAAGAGTTATAATAGACCCTCAGTGTTACCGACAAGAAAAATATAATTGAAGCAAAACAACAACTGCAAAAGGAAATCACCAAGAGAACCGAGTTACTCGATCAATAGAAACGTGCATGTCTTGTCGCTGACGCAATTTGTGGAATCATCGTAGTAACAACTGTTAATCTTGGTGTGTTGGGAATCGTAACCACAGCAACTATTATAAGGACACTAATAGGAATTATTGGCGTGGTTATATTAATGATAACCGGTTTCTATAGCGGTACTAGGAACGAAATTTCAGTACGACTGCATTCGGAAATACATATTTATTCGGAACTTCTCACGACAGCACAAAATATTCTCACTACGATTAGAATACTGTACTCGTAGCTATTGAGGATGAAATACTGTGATGACGTAGTTGGTAAATCACCACATCTAAGAGCACGGATACAAGTATCGGGGGTCTGAGGATTTACAGAGAGTGACAGTAACATAGTTTACTTGAAATTAAAAGCATTTCATAAATGCTATAACAAACCTTGCATTTGTCATGTCACAATCTCGAAGACATATACCAATGAAGTGTGCTAATAGTGGTTTTGTTCGTTACTGATGTAGATCACCTCCTTCTATCCCGCATGACTTTATTTTCGTGCATGGTCACATATTGGCAGCATTTATGTGTTAGAAAGAAGGCCATGACCAACATCAACGAATGATATCAGGGTCTGATTTGTATCTGTACAATTCTCTTTTCACTACTATCCCCACACACTGTCCTACAATAACTTTAAGCAAAAATATCACACACGATGAAAGTTGCTGCCAGAAAAATAGTACCAATGACTCGCCATGTCTATATAGGTGAAACGATAGTTTTATTTGAGGAATTATATTTAAAGCCTAACGATTGATTTAAGTAAAGAGATGAATACAAGTGCAGCAGAATTATAACTCAATCAGCGTTTACAAAACACTGACACAAGCTAACAACAGATTAGCTAATAAAGAGAAAAGCAATTAGGTCAACAAGTATAGTTAAAATGAGAAATAAATTCAATGGAAGCCAGCACTGACATACACTAAAATAAAGTAAGAAAGAGCAGAATAAGACTGATGGGTTTTATAAGAGAAACTTGTTGCATTCTATGTTCACAATCCAAATATTACTCCTCATGAAACAACAGTCTTAAATTTTTATGGAATATTTGCGTTTCTTTGTTCTGCCTGGCTAAACCAACTGCAATCCGTGGCTTTCACTGCTACAATGTGTAAAGCTCATTAGAAAAAGTTATTAGGGTGAACGTCAGTATAGCTAGTCCATTATTATCAATTTGGGACTTTTGCTCATGCAAACAAGATTTCCTTTTGAAGTCTCTGGATTACTGATAGGGATCACCTCCCAATGCGCATTTGCAGGGAAATTAATTATGCATTGCCTCTATTAGGCAACAATGGATAACCTAGGATTCTATCCTACGTATTAGGCATAAATGCCTGTCATCACACTTGTTATGTCATGTCTTGTGTTACTTCTTAGTTATGAATATCCTTGCGCACTCATTTTAGCTACATGTTAACTGGGTCATTCTACAAGCAATTCTTTCTATTCAGCGTGTATGGCAAAGATCCGTTATAACTTTCTTTATCCCTGGTTTTAATCAGATTTTCAAATATGACTCACTACATAGTACATACCAAGGAGTACAATCATTGTAAATGACATCGCTATATCTGTGAACATGTGTGATAAAGATATTATAAAATCGTTATCTCTAGATATAAAACCTATGAAACCTGTCATGTTATACAATATACCATGAGATTCTTATAACATTATTCAAATATTTATATGGCAGGATGGATTCAGCAGTCGGCTAGAAAAAAATTGCCTAGTGCACACTCCTAATTAGTGATGGACTTACTATGAGGATTGTGCACTAGGAAATTATTTTCTAGCCTACTGCTTAATCAAAAGAAATATATGTAGGATACCGGTGCCCAATTTCTTGATGTGTTATTGAGTGCATCATGGGAACTGACTTCGATATGTCACATAAGACGCTAACTCGTAAAGGAGTGCAGTATTGGGGTAAAGGATAATATAGAACAGAGTCCCTGAACGAACTCTTTTCACATTTCATTTTAATAGGATATTTTGGTTTACTAATGCGTGCATTCGTTTTAATATTCAAATACCTCATTTGATTTACACGGGATCTCTGTTTTCTAGTTACTCCTCATAGTAGAAAGTTTGAATGACTAATTTTAACCATTTAACCATCAAAGGGAACGAAGTTAGTGGATCGCTAATTTGTCACCTGAAATTGCTATCGCAAGGTGGACATCTCAGAAGCATCGCTTTTAGAGGGCTTTTAGACCCAAAGCTGCAGCCTCTTTTCCCCACAACATGGCATGCAAGCGGAGAATACAGACATACGATACCTGTAGATGATATTCCATGAAAATAGTTAAAAAGTATACACATTTTGGCTGTATGCAGCTACCAAGCAGCCAGCGGTGCAGAATTAATCGATGGCCACAAACTTGCTGCGCGATTACAACTAAGGTAGATGGAATCAAAACGATCGATAATTAAGCCTTATAACTGGTGCAGATATACTTGCAACTGAGACGGCTAGATTTTAATTTGTATTATAGAATGACGGTGGTATATAATCTGGTATATAATCACAGGTAAGCAGATTGATGCTAATAATATTTTGACGGAGTTTCCCGAGTTCTATAGACTGGAGCTTAAGACGTTAGAAGAAAAACTGAAATCGATGTATCTCTTGAGTGTATTATAACGTTTTTATCAAAGAAGTACACAATATACAACGTGTGATTTTAGAGAATTAAACGAAACACATTGATACATTGATTAACTTGAGACTGTCTTTAGAAATCGAATGGAATACATTAGTGCAGGCTTTAAAAAGTTCAGGATTCGTTTTAGGGACCTATATGAGAATAGTTAGATCGACGCTCTTGCCTCAAGTAGGTGCTCCAGGTCTCACTTCCATATGGGGGTGGGTGCTGAGAAAGCAAGCCTTATAGACTTGAGTATTGGTGTGCACAGTCAGCGCCGTTTGCCACACCCTCTTCGTTAGTCGTACCATGATTGTGTTTGCCTTTCCAAGCCTTCCATCCAGCTACACATCAAGTGAAAGAGTGATGCTGATCGTTGACCCCAGGTAAATAAAGTTGTCGACTACTTCCACGGTGACACCGTCGTTTTTTATGAAGGGGGATTGGTGACATCTTGCGCGCTGACGTTTGTCTTTTTCAGATTGATGGTAAGTTCGAACTGCTTGCAGGAATCAGCAAAACCGAAAAGGTCTCCCAGTCGCTGGAGGGAATCCTCGGTGAGAGTCACAAGAGTAAGGACCATCTCCCTGAAGATCACTGACCTCACTTTAGTCTTCAAGCGCAGTCGTGCCTAGTTGAACACCCTCCCGTCGTGACAAGAACGGACAAGAATGGATTTAAAATGACAATATAAATGATTAACAGTGGGGCCCGCATAATCCAGAATCATAATGACACCATCACCATCAATGACGAAATTGATAAAGGTATTGAAAAACACAAATGCAGGTACTATCGAAAGATGTGCAAAAAAACAGAGGTACATCTATCGCCATATCTGCCGTTTCGAGAATACATTTACATACGAACACGAGAGTGTATCCCGCCAAGGTCAGCAAGAAACGTAAAGAACTTTGACAATCAATGTTTTCAATAGTTAATGTTTATATCCAGCTACTGATAATAAAACTTGCCTTGAAAATACAGACAGTGCTGGGTGATCTCAACATTGGTAATATTGAATTTCCTGTGCAGATTACTAAAGCCATACTGAACACATTTGAAACACTTAACGCTGTTATCGCCGTTAATGTTTTCATATTATAAAGGCTTTCATTCGTTTGCAAAATCGGCACAAGGTCAAAGAGATTGATATATTGTTGCTTAGTGATATGATAAATTTAGAATCGGCATCGCACTACGTATATAAAAATAATATTTATCTGCTGCTTAAACGTCACAGAAGAACAAACCTAATCAAATATCTATGCAGACGTTTCATGCTAGTGGAAAACCGTAGAGGACAATATTAACAAAACCCGGTAATAACATTCTCAAATTCAATGCAATGAAAGATGAAAGTTTAGGATATCATCTACGCGGACTTTAAATGTCTCAGTGTTCTAGTGGTAGACGAAAACACATGCCTATGCCAACACACCAGTAGCTGACCAAACACCATGAGGATTTGTTTACATAACAATTATGTGTGACGGACAAACTGATCCACCAATGTTGTATAGTTGTAAGGACTCGATTCAGGTCTTTCTGAAATCGCTCGAGCTTACAGGAAAATGCCTTCGACGGCAGCTTTATTTACTAACAGTCATAATTATGACTCGCGATAAGATTTGTGACATTTCCTCGGCCGCTCATTTGCCGGATCTGTGGAGAAGTTTTACTTTTAACTGATACCAAAATCCGTGTTCACTGTCATATCAGTGGAGCATACAGAGAATCCTCTTACAAAACACGCAATCTATAGTTCATAATTTACTCTAACAAAACTTCCTGTACAGTTTTTAAAACAATTTAATAATATAACACAGGCAGTAGCCAGACATCAAACTCATCAACTAGTATGATTGGCAGCAACAAAGAAATTCTTGACGTTTAGGTTCAACAATTACAATTCATCGATTCGTTACAGTTTATGAATTCGTCCTTGGACAATTTAACTAACAATCTAGCGACAGAAACGCAAACAGTCGTCCATACCATCATAGCTACAGGTTTGTATCTAAACGAGTACATGACTGATTATGACAAAATTGTTGAAATTTAGTTGCCGCAAATCGAATGTTTAACAGATCATTGGATCTCGATGGCATCTCAGAAACAAATAATTTGAAGGCATAACCAATAATGATTATCATACGCTGCACCTGTACATTGATGTGTTTGAGAAATTAAGTGACACTGCCATATACTCGTGCAAGCTCAAATCGCACATAACTTCTTTTCTCAACTTGATTGTAGAGTTATTTAAGAAACGATAACATGGTGGAATTATGTGTTATCCCCTTTGCTTTGTATAGAATCACATTTATTATCGTTTATGCAATCTGGAACATCTGCAACTCTTGTTTTTTGCTAATACAACAGACCTACACCCACCAACTGGTATTGCAGGACAACGTGTTTTTGATGCTTTAACTTACCAATCAAGACAATGTCCAAACTCATATCAACATGATATTTGACGACTTAGAAGTATATAAAGATTCGTTGCGGTTAAATAGTCATTACGAAACTTCCCAAGAAATTCGGATTACCTTTGAAACCAATCATGCTGTACTTGTATATCACAATATGTGGTCGTGCATCAACTATCATCAAAATATTGACACTTGTGTGCAGATTTACCAACACGACTAATAGACATTGTACCTGATTTAAAACTTTTTGTTGGAACAACTTCAGTTTTTTTAATAAAAAAAAACAATTCGTTGTCGACGTGCATTTCTCACGCACATTATTGGTGCGACTAGTGCTCTTTAAAAATGTTATGTGATACTTTCTTAAAAGATTCTGTTGTTAGAGGGTGAAGGTAACATAAACTTATTGATGAAACCTGTTGCGTATTTATATAATATCCTATCGCAAAGTGAAGATCGGCCTTAGCGAAAATCAACTGGGGAAATTCCACTTCGCAATAAGAAAATCAACTGTGTGATCACTCTAAAATTTTCTCTGGCAAAACTAACTTTTCAATATTTCCGTGTGATTGACCCAAATACAGCTCGATCATCTTAATAAAGTCAAACAAAACAATTCTTCAAGGGCATTAAAATTGTCCAGGTCAAAAGTGGCCCAAACGCATTCCTTGCAGCGACAATACATGCTTGATAAAATCGCTCACGTGTCTGAACCACCACACGTAGAACAGAATAGAAATTTCGACCAGCAAATGACAGAAGGAAACAACTGCCACCATAACACATGGTCAACTTATTTTTGTTGACGTAGATGGTTTTGATAAACCTACATCTCAAATCTTAAATGTGCTTTGAATCAGGCAAACGCTCAAACGTTGACCTCGGCACCCTTTTTAAGAACACACTGGAATTGTTTCTTTAACGTGGAAGCCAAAAAATCCATAAATACGACCACAGATCAGACCTAAATCTCAAATCTTATAGGTGTGCTAGTCATGATTGTATTTATTTATCATATCCAGTTTTCTGGTGGGTGGGTTTCAATAGAAAATTTACTGAATACAGCAGGCAACTGTAGATCAGCTTTGAATCATTGTTTAGGCAAACGTTAAAAAATTGATGTCGGGACCCTTTTCAAGACACTACGGAATTGTTTCTTGAACGTGGAAGCCAAAACATCCATAAATACGACTACATATCAGCAATATGGACTTAAGTTTCCTTGGACGAGCACTATGCCAATTGTATAAATATGAAATCCATCTATGACAAGCTGCATTTTGTTTGAAATTTAGCAAAATGATACTATGTGGTTCCAAGCGAAGTAACATAAATGGTGTTCCTCTATTTTTCTTAGTTACTAACATAGCTTAAGTTAGATCAGCATAATTGGCATCAATACGAAAGCTCGCTATGATATAATGCTTGTTGTCAAATTTAGTTATCTTCATGGGTATTCGAAAAGAGGTCGTTTAAAGGTATTCTGTTTTGACTAACTGTGGCCATAGTTTAATAATATATCTCTTCATCTGGATGCACATAAAAGGTATTTGTGTCATACTTATGTCTACCACCTATGGCTGAAATTATTTGAAATACGTTTTTTAACAGTTTTTTTTTGTTCTAGTGATAAGGGCTTGAAAGTATTCACCACCCTATATTCCAGGGTATTCTACACCTCATGTTCACATATTCCAGCATGAATTTATTTTCATATCAGTTTTATGATAGGTCATTCGGAAGTTAATACATTTTAAATTCTTCCCTTTTGGATATAAACTACTGTGATTAAGAGTCATAAAGTTATTGCAGATTATGTTAAATATTTTAGATTTATGCTGTTCATTGTTTGAAGTAAATACTTGCTCATTTGGCAAAAGTACTGAACACGCAAGAAAATGTTTTCTTATCTGGCAGTGTATACGAAACTTTTATTGATTTTACTAGGGGTGATATTATATTTTCAGATAAAGGCGATTACAATATTCTACGTTCTGACGTTGCAATCCATCCTGCCCAGCTTAAAGGTCACCCACCACACTCCAACATTTTTCTGTTTACTTCAGATTTGCATTACATGATTAAAAGTGGTAATACTCGCATAAAAAGAACAAAAAATATCAAGTGTAAAGAAGAATTAATAATTTAATTACTCGAAAAAGACTTATACTACGCAATTGCTACCGCTTAGCTACGATTTCCCACCTGTAGAGGATGCCAGACGTTAATGACGTACATGTATTCCCTCAAGACGGAGTACGTGCTTCTTGTTATCGAACAATTAAACATTATAAACCCTTCATAGAACATTTAGATGAAACTACTGAAAACTAATTTACTCTTCAGTCTTATATCGATATGCATGCATGACGCACTATTCTGTATCGCTTTCAAAATTGTTCCATTGTTTCAAGTTATTCTCAAAATTGCCGATAATAAAGGTAAAAGTGAATCAATATTAGCGTCTCTGTCGGCAGACTTTATTAAGAACACAAAATTGGCATATTTAAAAGAATCCAAAGGAACCAAAATTGACTTCCTTAAGTCAGCCGACTTTAAAAGAAAGATCGATACACTTAAAAGATACTAAAGTCAGTTTTCGGGGTTGTTTGCTCGGTAATAAAATAACCTTTGTATTTGATATCCTGTCGGAAAGTTTAATGAAAGAGTTTATTACTCTCTCCAAGTTGTATTTATCAATCATCTTGTCTTCTATTTGTTTCCCAGAAGTGATCATAATTGATGTTTGCAGGGCAAATAGTATACACAACAATAACATGATTTAATAACACTTTTGTAACTCAAGCTAGCGAAAAGATAATCGTTTGCTCTCACAGTGGATGTATTTTAAAATATAGTTAACCTGTATAAAATACCATCTTAGTTTGTATCTTGTAACGTCATGCGTGAATGGCAGGTGTCTTCAAGTAATTGAGTAATATCTACGTCTCTTTTGATTTTTTTTTATCTGACATTGCTATATACTAGAGAAAGGACGCATACGCAAACCGGAATCCACTACATACACGGAGTTTGTAGATATATTTGTTTCTTTAATAAATTTCGCATGATGATAAAAGAAATAAATGATAACAATGCAAGGTTAGTTTCTTTCATTTTATTTTCAAAAATGGGTATGTTGATCATTTTTATACCTTGTATAGGTGAGGGGCACAAATTTAACACAAAATTAATTTCTTTCTTATTTGTATGGAATAATGGAACAAATATAATTGACAACATTGACTAGTAATGACAGGCTTTTACTTTACGCGCGAGTACACTGAGACAACTTGAAAAATAAAACAATAACATTGGTAAAAGCTTAACATTGCAGCAACTTTGACAAAATGCTCTCTCTCTCTCTCTCTCTCTCTCTCTCTCTCTCTCTCTCTCTCTCTCTCTCTCTCTCTCTCTTGTAACTGAGTTTGTATTGAGTGTAGCAGTGTTACAATGTGAAGTCTACAGATAAATATTTATTTTAATATCTCATGTACACTACTCTTTGAAAATATTATCTATTAAGTTTTGGTATTTAATAAATTAATATTGGCAATTTTATCGGTAGACCTAAATTGAGAATGTCGTGCAGATGCATATATGATTTTAGCATGAATATGTATGTAATATTTTAATTCAAATGCGCATTATATGTCTGCTTGTGTTTTCTCTCATATAAATGTACGTTGCCAAGTATGATCATTTTCTTTGAAAGAATATCCGTTTCGTTTAAATTTAGTTTTCTCCTAAAACATATTCCTAAAACGCATGTTGCATTGTATCTATTTGTTGTTTTAAGAAAAAGAAATTCTTCAAACTATTGTAAAGTTGAGCCGAATTATATTTCGAGTTGGGTCGAACTGTCTCGGGCCAAATTGATTATAAAACGGCATTAATGATACAACTTTAACATCCCTTCATCCTATTATATCTCACAGCTTGAATTCATTTTTTTTTCTGGTTAACAGGGTCTGTCGGAAAAAGAAAGAATCCTTTTTCCCATCATCACCCTTTTGGTTACATCCATATGCCACACGGTGCATCATATTTGCTGTACAAAAGCACGATCGTCAGAGACATTGCATAGACATTTACGTCTGGAAATTAAACACTTGAATGGCTAGGTTGAATTGAAGGGATCAATGTATGCCATATCTGTGTTTGGCACGCGGAATTTTCCGATTGTTTATGGAAATTGCCGAATATTTTTTTCATTTAATAAAGTGGATTTTAAGTCTAATTAAGCATTTGTATGGTGTGCATACATAACAAATGCGTTTTGTTTATGACTATAATAATAACACACGATTGTACAATATAGGTGCCCGGTGACCTTTAGTGATCTAGCAGTTTATATTACACTGTGCTCCATGTGTTCATTGATTCTTCATTATCAAATATAAAAGTGCATTTATTAGACAATGTTACAAGGCTTCCGATATATAAAGTTATTATCTGCGAAAGTTATTACTATATTGTTAAATGTTATTGGTATAAGATCTTTATGCTCAACTTAGTGAATGGTAGTAGCCAGTAGTCCATGGGGTTTCTTAAAATATTTTAGGTCAGTGGAGGGATTCGTACATTTTAAAGATCTTAGGCCTATAGCGAAGGACAGTGATTTGGGATTCTTACATTACAGTTTGGAGTTTAGAGGCCTAGTGCTTATATGTGGTTTTAGAATTTTCATAGAACTGTAAATGTAAATGGTCAATGGCTTTTCATACAACTTTCAAAACATTTAATCTAAGATGCATATATATATATATATATATATATATATATATATATATATATATATATATATATATATATATATATATATACTATTAAAACATATTGAAACTCTTACGATTTCACAAGAACATATGCGGATGTTGAAAAAAAAACTATTTAAAGTTGATGATGAATGCTTAACAGGCCAAAATTGAATGTAACAGCATTGGCGGTCCTCGAGGTACATAAATCTAACTACATTCCTATAAAATTTCTTCATTGACAAGATTCTTAATATTCTTTGGTCTCTTTCACTGAGTCTGTCTTATCAGTTTGTGACAATAATATCGACAAGATCAACCAATAAGTATCCTATATCTTCCATGGAATTCAACTCTGGGGTCACAACATCGTGACCAGGGAAAGACAGCTCAGTAATATAGCACTAAGATACTTAAATTATGGGATTTGTGCTGGAATATCTAGTCATAGCTTTAGGACTTTGGCTTAGATCTTATTATTCTGATTTGATATTTGATATTTAAACTGTTCTTTGATTATTGTATTTTAATCATTTTATATATAGTTTGTATTTAGTCTTCTTAACGGACACAATTGGAAAGATTTTCTCAAATATAAACCCTGATAGGGTAAGTTTTGGAAATATGACTGTCCATCTATTGGCGTATGTACAATGTCAGACACTTTTGTAGTTTACCACCTCGAATTTATGACACTAAAGTCATGATCGGGTTTTAAAACCATATCTGAGAGATTTTATGATTATTCGAGATGTGGTCGTTTTAATTTATTCTACTTTAACTAACGGCACCCATGGTTTAATAACAGATCTCATCGTCTTCAAAAAGAATAAAAGGTCTTCGTGTCATAATGCTGTCTACTACATATGGTTCAAATTGGTTTTGCCATCCATATTGCCCAGTTTAAGTGATCTGCCATTTCATATAACACTGTGCCCTGTATTTGGTTTTTCATATAACACTGGGTCCTGTATCAGGCATTTCATAGAACACTGTGCCCTGTATCTGGCATTTCATATAACACTGTTCCCTGTATCTGGCATTTCATATAACACTGTGCCCCTGTATCTGTTCATTGGTTCTTCATTAACTCAAATTGTTTCAATAAAACGTTATATATAGGGAACAGTGTTATGGAGTCTTTGTTAGGAAATTTGCACACAAGTGTCAATGTTTTGATGCCAGTCCATGTACGACCAGACTGCAATATGCAAGTTCAGTATGATTGGTTTCAAAGTTACGCTGAATTTCTTCGGAAAGTTATTGATGGTCATTTAACCCTCATTTGTTGCCAATACTCTTCATAAGTCTCTGACAGCCAACAAAATTTGTTTTCATCATGATTTTTAGAAAATTATTGCTTTATAGATGATTAAAGTTCACTTAACACTAGTACATACGATTACATCCATGCCTATGGTGGCATATGACATATAAAATGTTAACCTTTAATTTCAGCTGACGCGGAAATTAATGGCTGTTTCTCAATCAAAATATTTACCTCGGCTGTATCGGTTTCTCAATCAGGTATGACAAATGTATTTAAACATTAATAAACAAATTCAGCAGTGTCGGTCCGAACCAAAATATTTGATTGGCCCATATATCAGACAGTTTATTACAGTGGCCCATCTCGGCACTTTTTAATAATATTACCTAAAACCCCGTGCCCTGGGTAGATTGACTGATGGATCAGTCTAACATTTAAAACAGACTATTCAGTTCTCAAAACCCCATCTCATAACGCAAATAAGTAAAAGTAAGATTGGTGACCAGACTATCATAGAGACATGACGTTTCCGGTCAATAAGTACATTGAGGTATGCACTGAAACGCATGTTATAAAAATCTCAAAAATGATAGATTAGTGGGCTGTAATTATGTATCTAAAGTTTGGAATTTTATTTATTAAGAGTGAAAGTAATCCAGTTCTGAACTTGTATATTGCATTATTTTGCAGTTGGAAATAACATGGCAGACCTCATCGAGATAAATGGGACCCTGTAAGCGTTCAAAGCAGATAATAGTATATGGAATTATTTTGCACACATGTTTACTTTAAATTTCTATTTTCATGCCTGATCCAAGTTTTAATTTCCACCAGATACTTTTAGACACGACCTTTTCTATACTGTCCTATAAAAGAACAGTTAGTTCTTGATTTAAGCTTACATGGAATGGTAGGGACGAGATCTCAGTAATTTATTGATATTGGCTTTCGTTGACAACATCAATAACGTTATTATCTGCCCATAAAGCAAACATTTGTAAGAAAGGAACTCCTTGTGGTTCAAGTCACGTTTGTCAGTATTATCATTGTCAAAACTGGTAACATACAGGGATATATACTTAGAGACGCAATTCAGATATAAAGATTCTAAAAAACTCAAATTGAATACAAAATAACATCATTAGAGTATTCTTTCAAAATGGCATTTGTAACACAATCCAGACTTAATGCCCAGCGTTTGAATATATTTCATCACGGTTGATACTCAAAGGATATTAAAAGCACATTTTTAAATAATAATAATTTTAAATAATAATAATAATAATAATAATAATAATAATAATAATAATAATAATAATAATAATAATAATAATAATAATAACACAAATAGTGACAACGAGAGAATAATAAATGCTAATATGTATCATAGTTTCCTATACAGATCATTCTGTACGAAGAGATGAAGAAAATATTCAGAAAGCAGCACGTTTACCTTGGTACGAAATCTACTGGATTTAAAATTACTTTATACCGTTGCATACATAGCACTTATGCACATCATCATGCATACACCAGGGCAGCTTTGATCATTAGGCATGCACCTGCCATTTCGGCCTAGACTAAACTGAGACGATATTGACTTAAGGACTAGAACGCTACCGTCTATATAAATTTGGAAAAACTTTCATTTCTCGAGTTACAAGGTATATATCTCTTTACATTCACATTTGTATTTGCATATTTAGTCATTTCTCATTCTTCTTCTTCTGCTCTCCTTCCCTCCATCAGGATGAATAGATCTACAAATATGGCAAGACCGTAGACCATCTATTATTAGGTTATGTAATGAGTAATGAGGGGTCAAAAATGAAATGTTTAAGATCAAAATCTATTATGAAAAGGAAAGGCTTCATCTATTAATATTTTCAAAATTTTGAATCGTGCAAATTGTCAGTGACTAAACATACTTGACCTGTTTCTATTATGTACTCATTATTATACTCTACGACAAATGTTATAAGATTTTATGTGAAAACTCTAGTCTAAATATATAGTAGCCAGTTGTTTTAGTAGCGATTTGAATTTGGATCAGAATCATAATCGTGTTTGAAAAGGTGAGCATAGATTAGTGCTGATTATAAATGGAAATTAAATGACGACAGAAATTTGGGGACAAATTACGTTGAAGTACTAGACTGCAAGCTTACAAGGCTACACAATTCACGTTGGAATGCAGAGATAAACAAAATAATGAATAAAAATCCTAAAAAAGAGAAAAACAGTTATTAAAAACATTTGCTTAGATATAGTAATGAAGCCGTTAATTGTAATAACAGAATGGAAAGAGAAACCATGCAAGTCGACGACGATAATCTCCACTCTTTTTAGTAGATACAATGATATTTTGCACTTTCAAAATGGACAGACTCTGTATCTTCACTCGTTACAATACAATGTTTCTACTTCACTTGTGAAACATCTCCTGAAGTCTGACAAATAAGATGTTAATCAGAGAAATGCAACAAAACCTCCCAATTTCTTGAACGATTTTTTAAATTTAATTTCTCTCCTTTTAACTCATTGGCAAATATCTACCTTCATTCAAACGATGCTAATTAAGCATCACCATCTGCAATAATTAGACTATAGATAAATTGTATATCTTCATTAGATAAATTATATATCATCCTATATCATCAAATTTTATAAAACAATATTTTTATAACCATTTCGAATGTTTGCATGAATTTGCTTATAGATAAATATTGTAGAGTATTATAAGAGAATGCAAGAGTAAAAAATGACCAAAACGACGGTAGCGAGAAACACATTATACAAGCACAAATAATGCTATTGGTTATGAACTGCATTTCTAAGATTGGGACTTTAAAGTTTGCAATCTCAATACATATGCGTGGTTGTAGTTCGCAAAATTGAAGGGTATCTTTGAGGATTAGTTTATAATCTTTAGATTCCTTATAAGCTATGAATGTTGTTGTATGTAGGTAACCTAAATGTAACCCGTATAGTCATTCATTATTTTAATATATCTATACCTATGAAATACTGACGATTTCGATCTGATGTCTTATATATATATCACATTTATCAAACCATTCTAACTGGTTTTTCACGTTACCGTCAGTATAGTAACCGAGTTATATTTCATTATCGACTCCGCATGGGATTTATATCTGTATCGATAAGCTATATTAAACCTGTAAATGAATTTGCATATTGTGTATGTATCAATAAATAAAAGACAGTATCGTCGGAAATAAACAATATTAATATAGTCAGTGTATGCATGCAAGTATTGGCAGAAGACGTCTCATTTAATTAGTCATTTCGTCGGGACAGAAGTGCAACATCTTGCGGTATTAGAATTTCAGAAGGGAATACAAAGCCGTACCTTTCAAATACCAGTCTGGATGGAATAAAATGCAATCATTTAGATAAAAAGGGAATTTTTACAAGACACGGTTTTGATTGATTTAGATCTGATTTCAATATCAAGGGAGCTTACAGGTATCTGTTCAACAACTTCGTCTTTTTACCAGAACACGGATGCCTGCTCATTTTGGTTTCCACCATCTCTCTCTCTCTCTCTCTCTCTCTCTCTCTCTCTCTCTCTCTCTCTCTCTCTCTCTCTCTCTCTCTCTATATATATATATATATATATATATATATATATATATATATATATATATATATATATATATATATATATATATATATATATATATATATATACATATATACATATATATATATACATATATATATATATATATATATATATATATATATATATATATATATATATATATATATATATATATATATATATATCCTCATGCACAGAACATTAATTTCGTATTGTCTTGTTTAAAAACGTGGATATTTCATTTATTTGTATAATAGCCCAGAATAATAAATAGTAGAATCAATCATCTCTTTTTTCTCCGACAATTATCTATCAATCGAAGGATAAATTACCGATAGTTCTTCAGACAAAATCATGAAGGTAAAATGTGAAAAATTATATAAGTCTAATATTTTTGTTACGACATTCATAAATGAGATATATAGGAACAAACGAAACAAATATTTAGGATCTGACTCTCACAGCATTGTCCCAGCAATAAACATGCAGATTTATTTTATATAAAACTGTGCATCAACGTCATTACATAGGATTTTACACTTCACTTGAAAGTACATTAAGGGATAGTATCAAAAATTTTATTTGCAAGAAAGAGTTCCAAATGCTAGAAATATGTTTGAGAGCTTTTAATTTAAAATATAAAGAATTATATATTCTTATTTTTATTCATTCTTCAATAATACTATATGATCAGACAAGAGCAAAAACCTCTCAAAATTATAAGGGTGTTATTTTTACAACAGTTAAATGGTTGGAAACGAACTTGTTTATTGTCTTGAAAATTTACCGTGCTGAAATACGGTTTATATCTGTTGTATATTTAGGGGTTACATTAATATCTTTGGATTATACATAACATATTCTGATAAATGTTTTTTTTTAAATATTGAATAAAGTAAACAAATTTTATCTCTGGTTATTCTGCATGCAATACTTTTTCTCTATAACTCTATTTTCATTCACACGTCTCCTGCATCTATAATTCCAGAATGGGCCGCTTTAAACCAAATCTGTTGTTAGTTATGCTATGTTGCCTGACACAAGTAAGACGAACTAGTGAGAATGGACAATTCATTGGGGCGTCCATGAGTTTTGCTATCATAAATGGAACGAATGGTTTGGAGGTAGTCACCTTTCTCTCCCTCTCTCTCATAATGTAATTAACACACATACATACATACATACATATATACATACATACATACATACATACATACATACATACATACATACATACATACATATATATATATATATATATATATATATATATATATATATATATATATATATATATATATATATATATGCACAAACAGTGAAAGTCATGTCACTATGTTACCAAAAGGGAGTTTGGTATTTCCTATTAATATGACACAATCATTACTGTATTAATTTTACATTATTTATTAAGTCAAATTTGTCTCTACCTTTCTTTATCCATATTAATGTTTTGACTGAACATCCTAAGGGATATATATATATATATATATATATATATATATAGTTTATTTTTTATTTATTTATATGATTCACACGCTGTGTTATAAGGTAAAAATCCTTTGATTCATGCATTTCCAATGCCCCATTTGAGTTTTTATTTTATATAAAGTACTAAATGTGCTGACATGTTTCTATCAAAAATATTTCTTCCTGTATATATATATATATATATATATATATATATATATATATATATATATATATATATATATATATATATATATATATATATATAGATGCAATCAACTGACGACGAACAGTACGAAACTAGTAACTAACTAGCCTAAGCGCTTTCGACTCTTAATGAGTCTTTTTCAAAGGCAAATACAAAATATTTATACGATAAACAAATAAACACAAAAACCTTGTGTTTGTAAACCTCTACATAGGTGTCTTCACATGTGCTAAAACTATAAATACAACCAGCTTGTATAGACTAGATGCGGAAACTGAAAACGTTGCATAATTCCCTAAAAGTCTACAAGCCAAAGCGACATCTATTTTTACTTTTTGTACATATGTAACGCAGATTATATCCCGGATATTTGATTCTATACCGGTTATTCTTATAGTAAAAATTGAAGGATAATAAGATTTAGAAATGTTAAATTTTACTAATGCATAGTTTTCATTTTCTAGTCTTCTTGGTTTAGACCGCTTGGTTTCAATGTTCTAAGGCGGCGTATCCAGTATGATTCCTTTTCCTTCCTGGTTTCGGAACTCCAGCTGTGGTTGTTAGTAATAGCGATAAGTATTATATCACTGAAAGTGTGGCCAGGGGAGTAGAAGTGTTCTGCGACCGGGCTTCTGTACAGCTTTTTTGTCATCCAATCAGATCTATGAAGATTTATCCTTTTGTGTAGCTTTTCAGTTTCTCCGACGTACTGAAGGCCACAGATCTTACATGTGATGAGATAAATCACATTTTCTGTTTTGCACGTTTTGTTTGGACCATGTATGTTTAGTTTTTCTTTAGTCACTGTGCTAGTGAATGTCTTGGTCTCTATCATATGTTGACAGGTTTTGCATCTTTTATCGCCACAGGGTCCAGATTGACTAGGTTGGTTTTGACTAGCGATTGGCGTTAGCTTTGCCCTGACTAGGATGTCCTTTAGGTTTATTGGTCTCCGGTAAGCTACTACAGGTTTGTTCGGAAGTATTAGGTTTAGTATGTCTGACGATTGCACGGTTGGCCAGTGGTTTGCGATGATTTTACCTACTTTGGGATTGTCTGGGTGATAGGTCAGAATAAATGGTATTAATATATATATATATATATATATATATATATATATATATTACATGATGCGAAGATTAATTTCCGAAACGTTTTACTGTGTTTTTACTCAAAACGCCCATTTGCAAAACAAGGTGACTGTTCTCCTTACGGTTAATCAAACTCATAAAGTTTGCATGCTCGTTAAAGATTAACTAGTTAGTAATTAAAATGTTTCGATTAAGTATATATTCTTCAGTACCAAGAGATATTACGTAGCCATAAATCAAAAAAGACTGAAACGAACATAGTTGACTTTACCTTTTTCAATAATAACGTGTGTTACGAAGCCAGGATGAAAGAAAATCAGATAAGGGTCGACACCGTAATGACCCCGGTATTTGAGTTTTTCTTAAAAATTTAATTTGTATGGGTCACGCCTGTAATGGGTCGACTTTATTATGGGCCGAGTATATTATGGGACGAGATCTCTAATCACCTCTTAAAAGTACATTTGATACAAGGAATTTAAAGTTACATATAAAAACATTATAATTAGCTATTTCATTTTAGTTTCGTTATAATCTACCTGTTTATCAAGTTTTCGTATTGTGTTTCAATCTAAAGGTTCAGCTGGATATAATAAGCGGATGGGTGTTGGGGTTAGGACCGTGTGGCGTTAATTGTTCCAGAGCATCTATAAATTCAAACACAAAAGATACTAGAGGAGAGGTCTTACAAGAACAAGGTGACAGTCTCTTCTTCGGCAACTGGACTGTAGAGACCAAAATGGAAGGCAGTAAACATTCAGAAACTATGTTAATAAATCAAGAAGTGTATAGTCATTTGACAGAAAGTGTTTTAGACGTAAGCGAGAAAGCCCGCTGGGAACAGGACTGGATGGTTGTGCATTATCCAATGATTCCAGGTGCAACATACATGGACATAATGTAAGATAGCCATAGTATGTGTGTGTTTGTGTATGTGTGTGTGGTTATTACCTGGCAATATTTAAAGGTTTATTTCGCCGCATGTATTAATAATCTGGTAGCTCATATATTTCCTTATTAGTATTAAAAACTGTCATTCAATTCCGAGAGCTTATATAAATCTTCAATAGTGCATTTGCGCAATAGGGAAAATGTGACATAGAAATGACTTGATCTAACGATCTTAAAAATTGACTGAGTAAGGTTTGCAACAGCAGCGATCATTTATTTTTGACACCTTTACTAAACAATTAGTGTAATGTTTAAGTGGAAAAATAAAATCATATTAGACGATGATATTTTGGTCGCTGATTGGTAAAGTTCAGTAAAGAAATTAGTCCTTGCAGTATAACAAAGAGTAGTAATTCTTTAAAAGAGTTAAAAATACTTCTAAATCAAGTACGCTTGGCACGGTTGTATGAAACAAAATACAATCCTTGTACTAGATTCGAGACCTGACCATCTATGGAAATGACAAAGTGGTATTTTGGTCATATACGGCCATCTTTGATTTCCATTTATTCTAGTAAGTGAAACTTTAACACCTTGGAAATATACAAATTGTAACTCAAATTTAAATAAAGGATACAAACTATAATGACATCCATGTGACTAAAATTATTAAAATGCTATTTATGCGTTGAAATTTAACTCTTCTTAGCTCTTTCTATTCAAATAGATTGTCCATCAATAGATACTAAAGTTTTATAGCTTATGTTTCACTAAATGAGTGAGATTTTAGTTTAGATTGTATAGCAAAGATTGTTGCGAAGAATGGGTCCCATAGAACTGGATAAAAAAATAATCAATGTCAAAGTTTTCTTATAAACTGATAATGTAAAAGTGTGGAGATTTGCAACTACTAAAATAAGATATATTAATCAACAATATTTCTAAATAATTAATATAATGTGCCCTGTCCGATCAATATGACTAAACAATACAGTTATATATATATATATATATATATATATATATATATATATATATATATATATATATATATATATATATATATATATATATATATAATTAGCATTAAATGATCTCTGTAATGTCGTCGCTTACTTTATACTTCAATTTTCATAAAGTTTTGAAGGCCTGTCATGGAGAAATTTATCGGTGCAAGGTGAGAATAAAAAATGGCATTTACAGATGAAAGCTACATCAGTATTACGAGGTGATACTGGGAAGCCTAACAACAGCCCACAAGCTTTCAGCAAACCCTTTTACAGGTAGGAAGATGGAAGCTTTTATAAAATGTTATGTTGATGTTATTTTTATTAAGGTATAATGCTTAATTAGTTTTTAAACTAGTTTGACTCCAAGAACATACTTATAAACTTTAAAATGTTGACTTCCTTAATTATTATCAGCACGATTTTGTTTTTAATTTCAATAGTGTTAGTTTTTGTAATATGTCATTGTATATTTTATATTTTATATGTTATGTAATATTATACAGAGCTTCTAGCGTCTGAAGATTAGGAGCTGTATTAAGTCAACATTATTGATAAATGTATGTATGTATGTATGTATGTATGTATGTATGTATGTATGTATGTATGTATGTATGTATGTATGTATGTATGGTATGTATGGTATGTATGGTATGTATGTATGTATGTATGTATGTATGTATGTATGTATGTATGTATGTATGTATGTATGTATGCATGCATGCATGCAAGCATGCATGCATGGATGGATGGATGGATGGATGGATGGATGAATGGATGAATAAATGAATGGATGAATGGATGGATGGATGGATGGATGGATGGATGGATGGATGGATGGATGGATGGATGGATGGATGGATGAATGGATGGATGGATGGATGGATGCAACTTGAAGTTCAAAGTTTAGCAGTGTGATTTTAGGATTTTACTTCCGCAACAAATCTGAATTGATCAATATTGTGAGTAGCTCGATTGTGCTTTGATGCACAGTCAATTTCAGATTAAATTGTTTTCTGAAACGTATTGTTGTTTAGCAGATAATTCCACTATCAACACATCCTTTATTTTTATACTCCAGGCTTCTTCTCGATAAGGACAATTACATTCGAATTGCTACTATAGATCCAGATGGAGACCATGTCGCATGCTCAATGGCGACCTATGTCGAAGGTGGTATTGCCTCTAATAAACCACTTCCGAACGTTACAGTGACAAAGGTAACCACAAAGTGACATCATTTCAAATGATTTATTCCATTTAAGGTTCATTTGGCCTTTCAACAAAACATAAACGACAAGTAAAAACTACAGCAGCACCATTTTTACTTGTATAACTGTGGTGTGATTACACATAGTAATGTACTATTTTCACCATCCAAAATAATTTTTTTAATGTTAATAAACAACATAAATTTGCATAGCTTCGCGGCACTTGTTTTGCAGGAAGCAATGAATTCGAAAGCAATTTATATTTCGTTGATTTGAAAAGTTAAAAAGCATTAAATTGAAAAATAAATTGCTGGGTATGTATTTGTACGTCATTGACAGTAGATATTAATTGCATTTAGTAATAGGCATCGGCCGGTTTGACTTCACCTTGACTTGAAACTTATTGTGCTGAGTCATGAAGCGACAAAGTTTTCTTAGTAGACTCTTGACGTTGTTGTGAGACAGATTTATGCAGGCCTCTGGTGGTCATGCTAGCATAAGACCATGCAGGTGACCAATCAGAAACATGTGGAGTATATTGCATAGCATCTGTAGCCATGGATGCCTTGGGGAAAAACAGATTTTTGGACGAAAATCGACGATTACAAGAAGATAAACAAGAACAATATATACATCGCAACGCTAGTTTTGACAAGTAACACTTTCACTGAAGGTTTCAGATATTACCATGTTGAAAACTAATAATCCACAATCCGATATCAACGTGTTGGCTGTGACCACGCTCTTTAATCCATATTCATCTTTGATAAAGTGCTGCATAAAATCAACCTTTTGCTAATGAGTGACGACGACGAGGAACCCTTAGTATGGACCTTCGCATAATGATGTATAGCAGTAGCACAAATGAAGTTCAAATGCTCGTCTGCTGACGACGGCTCCATGACTTCTCTCTTTGAGAATGAGGTCACGTAGATGCTTAAGAAAACATTTCTACCGGAGCCTGGAAAGAACAATCTTTGCTTCGAGTGCCTCCTTTCTCAGTTGACCGGACCTTAAGTTATTATGCTGACACGGAACCCCTTAACGTGTCGGTTGAGAGAGAAGAGACTATTCCCACCTACTGCGATGCATATAGATCCTTCAGCCAGCCTACATGTAGCTTCCGCTTCATAGTCAGGTGATGTGATGGTAACGTCAGACATAGAATTACATAAGAGATAAGGTGGTATTTAAAATTATCTACAGTCTGGAAAAAGAGATGGTATATCTTTGAGGGGAATTGCCACACTATTGCCTTAGTTGACAACACCCATCACACAGGAGTAGTGTTTAGAACCCTTCCACATCACCGACAGAAACGGAGGAGCTGTAAACAACGACTGTAAAATCCCGCTATGACCAAGTCCCCGTTTTTCTTCCACATAGATAGAAAATACGGAGGCCATCTCCGGACGGCTGTTCTTGGAGTGGCCTCGAAGACCAACATCGATGTCACTCCCAACAACAGTAATAAGTATACGACCTTTCCCTGGGTCAGATCCAGTTTAGCGAGCAATTAGTTTTTGTTCAGAAGTCTATCCAAGTACATTCATGATCTCCCTTGTCGAGGTCATAAGGATAACCTATATGGGTGTTTATCAATAGGAATTTACGGATAAGTTCTGCTGTCTAAATGTGTTGATGATTACCTTCAAATCAAGCCTTCTTCACCAACATTATATATAATGTATATAGAAGCTACCGGCAAGCTTTCCCACATATCCACATTCGCCGAATCCTAGACTCGAACCGACGCAGACAGAGGTGAAATGGCAGTGATCCGTAACGGACAGCGCTTTAGACCACTCGGCCACTCGGGGCCCCCATATATATATATATATATATATATATATATATATATATATATATATATATATATATATATATATATATATATATATATATATATATATATATATTTATATATATATATATATATATATATATATATATATATATATATAGATGCAATAAACTGACGACGAACAGTACGAAACTAGTAACTAACTAGCCTAAGCGCTTTCGACTCTTAATGAGTCTTTTTCAAAGGCAAATACAAAACATAGTTACGACAAACAAATAAACACAAAAACGTTGCGTTTGTAAACCTCTACATTTCTATCTTCAACGTTTTTGTGTTTATTTGTTTGTCGTAACTATGTTTTGTATTTGCCTTTGAAAAAGACTCATTAAGAGTCGAAAGCGCTTAGGCCAGTTAGTTACTAGTTTCGTACTGTTCGTCGTCAGTTTATTGCATCTATTTTAATTAATCCCTGACAAACGTGATCCCTTGGTGGATCCAGTACGCTTGAGAGGGTTGTTATTCGCCATATGATTTGTATTCTATATATATATATATATATATATATATATATATATATATATATATATATATATATATATATATATAGTTTAATACAAACAATACTATCATACAGGTTAGAGAAATTAAATTCGTACTCTACCGAGTTTCGAACCCAGGTCCGCGAGTAAATGGCACCCATCGCCTTGCCTGCACGCACCAACCCATATACCGTCACGACTAAGCACGCATCACCAAAAAATGATGGCACTGAATCGTTGTTATATAAGCCCGTGCGTAGCAGACACACTCGCATGACAACCTAGTAATTAATTCTCATATATACACACAGTCGTTCCAGATTCCTCTGAAAGAAATCAAGGTATATAGGAGTTTTGTTTTACAAAGAATTATATATATATATATATATATATATATATATATATATATATATATATATATATATATATATATATATATATAGTTTAATACAAACAATACTATCATACAGGTTAGAGAAATTAAATTCGTACTCTACGTTAGTTTCGAACCCAGGTCCGCGACTAAATGGCACCCATCACCTTGCCTGCACGCACCAGCCCATCCATATACCGTCACGACTAAGCACGCATCACCAAAAAATGATGGCACTGAGTCGCTGCTATAAAGCTCGTGCGTAGCAGACACACTCGCATTACGACCTAGTATATAATTCTTATATATATATATATATATATATATATATATATATATATATATATATATATATATATATATATATATATATATATATATATATATATATATACACAATCGTTACAGATTCCAATGAAAGAAATCAAGGTATATAGGATTTTTGTATCACAAATACTTATAAATATATACCAGACAGAACAGACTGTGCTATCCCTGGATTCTGTAGTAGAATATTGATAATAGTGGGCATAAATAACAGTTTAATACAAACAATACTATCATACATGTTAGAGAAATTAAATTCGTACTCTACGGAGTTTCGAATCCAGGTCCGCGAGTGAATGACACCCATCGCCTTGCCTGCACGCACCAGCCAATATTTCGTCACGACTAAGCAAGCATCACCAAAAATGTTGGCACTGAGTCGATGTTATATAAGCTCGTTCGTAGCAGACACGCTCGCATGACGACTTAGTAAATAATTCTGATAATTCTGACAACGGTACAACCTGGAATTCTCTATCTGGGAATCCGAAACAAAGATTCGACCTCTTTCTTCGGCCATAGAGGTCCCCACGGATTCACTTTTTCGTTTCATGGGTAATTCAAAACTGTGATTTCTCGTATTTTTTCAAATGATTCTCAATCGATTATGCAACGGATTATTTTTAACGGAATCAGTGTTTGCTTCTAATATTGTTTTCTTGTTTCTTTGTATTTTGTTTTGTCCCTCCTCTTTTGTATCCCTATTTCCTCAATTTTTTTTTTCATATTGTTTGATGCAATGTAACTGATACTTTCTTTTCAACTTCTTTATATAATTTAGCTTCGTCATTCACTTGATACCTTTGCTGCTCATCAGCCTGATTTGTATAACTTGACTAAATGTTTAACTAAGAAACTCTTTACTTTGACTCTTAAGCAATTTAGATTTAGTCATTAAAACTTATTATCGGCTGCCATATATTTTTATATTCATAATTGTTGTGTGGCAAAAGGAGAAGAATATTATAATCCTTTAACGTCTTTAATGTATATTATATAGTTATCCTGTTGCCTCCAATTATGTATGAAAAAAGAATGCTTAAGCTAGCATAGGTGTCATAACTCTTATCAAAGATCACCGCATATGATTCCAGCCGAAGGAAACAGAAACCAACTCAGCAGATACAGTAATCAACAAATTGGAAGATTTAATGGGATACATTATTGTTTTTACATGGAAAAGTTTCACTATACAAGTAAACATGAGAATTTATACTCAACCCATATATGGAAATATGCACTTGTTAAAATGAATGGATATAATAATTCTTTTAATAGTTAGACACCAGCTTAAACTATAATGTTGACAAAAATGATACAATATGATCATTTCAAAACTTAAAAAAACCAACAAAATCAAAGTGAAGCAGTTATGACATTTTTAATATAATGTATTATGGATCTATTTTCTTAAACTATCTAAAAGTGTTTCTTGCTAGTATTAAAAGGTTGAGCAACACTAAAACTTTAAATTATTACAACAGCAGAAAATTTGCAAGCAGATAATAATAGAGTTTATAAAAAGGTCTGACATAATTGTAGTATTTATTTTCACATTTTAGCACTTTTAGACATTCAACTAGTTTGACTAAATACAACTGAGAAATATTTATGATCTACGTTTAAATTATGTAGACCAGATGTAATCTTGTTTATTAAACTTAATAATAATATAAGGCGTATGTATCATATCAAACGCCATCACTTTATATTGATAAAGTCAATATGGGGTAAGCAATGCCACAATTTCCATTCCACATGCCATCAGTTTGGCGTGATCGTCTCATCTCCACCTCATAAACACAAACCTGATACAGAAACTCTAACAAATTCAGTTCAGATGACACATGGGATTCATTCCCTATAAGCTAAGTGGCTGAAGCTGATATAGTCATAGCAACAGATGTGTTAACTAATTTTTTTATACAGGTGTGGTATAAGCTCAAGTTACCCTAAAATTTGTAATAGGGATACAATTGGTAGAAAAACTGTCCATAATAAAACAGGCTGAGGTTTGTTTGACCCAAAAGCAATGTAAGTGCAATCAATACATGACTGTGACCTTTAACCTTTAAGAATATTTAGAATAGTTCTCTCTTGCATCTGTTCCTTATGTTCCTAACTTTAGCGATCCAATATAAGACCACTTTGTTCTTGAAATAGGTGCACGTAGGAAGAGTTAAGAATTTTTGATCAGTCTTTACAGAAACTTGATTATTAAATATTTTACCAGTTTGAGACTTGGAAGTGCTCAAATGAGATTCAAATGGCTTTTTACCACAAACCTGCTAAGTGTAAGACTTACTGATAACGAACTTTGTAAGTCAAACAATAGTCATCGGCTGCTCATCAACATAGGTTTTAGTGTCGAAGGTTAGCGTAGTCTTTATCAACCCTTTTTAAAAGAGTACTATCTATCATATTCTTGTATATCTTCATGCAAATTCGACATAGGTTTTATCTGTTGTTTCTTCAGAATTATTGAACCTTGTATTTATGCCTCATGTATCAACGCATTACCCTTGAACAAATTTTCTTTAACCACATTCTAATCAGCACATTGTTGTAGTGACAGTGAAATGAAAATATCACGAGTTCTTCCGATAAGAACACTTTGTAATAACAAGATCCAGTACTATCATGGTTATTTAAACTTTACGGACCTTTTCTCAAAATGAAGAATATATTGATTTACGTCTTTTTCTTATAATATGGGTACTAACTTATATTTCTGATAAATCAAAACCTGAATCTGTGTGTAAAGAAGGTGAAGAAGTGCTTTCCACTTGCAAGTTCTAATTATTTTAATCTAAACTAAAACTCCCTTTCTTCCTATTCTCTTTCTCTCTCCATCTGTATTTCATTCCCTTATTTTTCTCTTTCCATCTGTATTTCCTTCTCTACCAATTCATGCTGCATTTATATTTATCAACCATCTCTTTCTCCTCTTTTCTCCTTGTGCAACTGCATTTAACTCTATATCTTTCCTCTTTCTGCAACTTTAATTGTCTTTTTTCATTTTGTAAATGCGTTGCATTTGTATATTCCTCTCATCTTTCTATTCTGAATCTGAATTTTCTTAACTGTATTTCAATATTTCGTTTTAATTTCAATTCTTTTAATTTCATATCGGAGCCAGATAGATAATTGCTGATGAAAACTACATCACTTGAGCGTGCCACACATTATGTTCTTCTACGAAAAAAGTTAGAAAGAATATTTTGTTTCAGTAATTGGTGAAAAGGGGTTTTCTTAATAAGCGCACTTTAGCGTTGATTAGGAAGTCTATATCTGGTTTGGACAGGAAATTAAGAGAGCTGCAGTTTAGGAAAAATGGAAATGGAGGTAGAAAGCCTCAGCTTCAGCAGGATATAATGCAAAGGCGAATGCAAAGAGAGAAGAAATCATGAGAAATGCAAATGCAAATAAGATGAAAGTGAAATGCAGATCTTAAAGGAAACAAGAAAGATATATATTAAAACAGTCAGAAGAGAGAAAGATAAATACAATCCCCCCGAAAAAAGCAGAAATGCAAATGCAAAAAGGAAGTATAACTGGCAAGTAGAGCACAGTCTTCCCATGTATACATAATCCCCGGTTTTGATGTTACCAAAAACATTATGCTGGTATCTCCTTTTAAAAAAGTAGGTAGCAAATATTTTCTCAATTTCGAAAATATATTGCTGGAAATTCAAAATGGGACGATCACATTGTTCCTTGTTATTACAAAATGTACTAAATGGCAAAGCAGGTGTTTTTATTCAGGTAGTAGAGTCTGGATATCCTAATGCTATTCTTTGTTACGTTATCATCAGACGTAGTCTAGCAACCTTTTAAAATATCAGCATTCATCTCTTTGCCCATTTAGTTTATTTATTACTAAGTGATGACCGAGCTGAAGATACGGTTGTGGCTAATTCACGTTTAACTGACATGCCTTGTTTAGAACAAAAAGTGCAGCATATTGAAAAAGAAATCACTTGTGCAGCTAACAGAGCTATGGTATAGATAACTCTTGATAATGATGTTGAGTAATAGTGTGCAATATGTTTACCGCGATTGACTGACCCCATATTAAGTTAGATTTTTTGGGTCTGTATCCTACAATAAGATTAAAAACTGGTATTAAGAATTACTACCATTATTATTGTTGTTATTATTATTATTATTATTATTATTATTATTATTATTATTATTATTATTATTATTATTATTATTATTATTATTATTATTATTATTATTATTATTATTTAGGATTGCGTAATCACAGTTCCATCAAGCAGAACACTAGGATATCATGACGGTAGCACGGGTGCAGTAGCTATTATTGTTCGTGACTACAATATACATGGTATATCCTATGGAGGCGGACTTGTTGAAAACTCTAACATTGGTGTACAGGTAAGTAAAAAACACATCTTAAGCATCAACTTTTCATCTCAATATAAATGTAAAGATAATGACTCTGGAAATTTAACTGCCAAAATATACTTTATAAAGTAATATTCAATCCACCTGCTTTATTCAAATCCTCTAAAAGTTCGTAAATGTAGCAGACGCCAATTAATAGAAGAATTGACAACATGTTACAGCTTTGGTTATTATCTGTGATTCCCAATTAAAAGATAACAACCACATAATGAAATGGACTATCATAAGTTAAAACATGGTAACTGCACAGATATTCAAGCACTCCACAATGCCTTACAAGTCAATCTTCGGATCTTATTGCATTTTACTTTGACTTCGTACAACAGCGGCTACTAAAGGTCAGGGTCAGATATCAAGCAAGGGATCGCACTAAAAATGGACACGATTTTGCTTTTGAAAGATCGAAAGGCCTAGAAAGTAAAAACAACACGTGCTAGACACAAGTTCAATTTTTAAATAATGAATATCTTGGTTCAACGGCAACAATCTCTTTTTATATATTAAAAAAATGATATTAGCAATATATCACTGGCATGACCCTATATGGCATTATACCCCATATTACGGTATAAAATAACATCGTAATCTTGTCTATATACAATGTATTATATTGCAGCTAATATGCTAATGAATAACATTGAATGTTGTGTTGATTAAATATCTTGATCTGATGTTAGAAAGGACGTAAATTTGAATTATTACGATTAAATAATCATTGCTGTATATTTATTGATATGTCATTTGTACCCAATCACTCACAAAGTTAACATAAAGTCATTGGGACTTTATTTACTTTGTGATTGATTAGGTTAAAATGAAACATCAACACATATCCAATCATGATCTTTTAATCCTGTAAGGAGAATTGATGCATGGTATACAGATAACCACAATAAAATTTAGAAATGATGTATATTACTACTTATATTTCTATTTCGTTATTTTATCAATTGATTCGTTTGATATATGATTACTTTATTAACTAATATGTTTTTATGTATATATATATATATTCTGTTGATGTATGCATTTATATTTTTAATTGTGTATATGTTGAGTTTGAAGAATAAGCGCTGTGCCCTTTTCACCTCCCTCTTCCGTTTAAAGTCATAAATAAAACGATCTTATATGAAATTGTTAGAGTTTTTAAATTGTTAAATCTTCCTTATTCCAACTGACTAAATCAGCAATTCTACTAGACGATAATCATGCGCGCAAATACTACTATCGACTTTTACAGCAATGTACTCATTTAAGGCGAGATGTTTAGAATATTGGACATTAAAAAGTTGCAAAACGACGTAATGTATATCTCTGCACAGGTGAACCCAATCTGCGGAATGATTGACTTATCCCATGTGAGTTCTCAGTATCGATGTTGACCCTTATGACAATCCACTTTGACAACGAGCTTTCAAGAAACATGCAAAATTAATGTTCTTAAATCAAGCATAACCCAACATGAGTCACCTTAATACATCTACTTTTTATTTAACCTAAATCTCTCTTCTAATATAAGTACTTCATCCTGGTGGATGAAAAATGTGATGGTTTCAAAACATCATAATATTTTAATTCATGAAGAAAAAAAAACACAATTGACTTGTTTACTTTAAATTTCGAAGAAGCACTAATAATGTTTCCTGTAATGAAAATGAATCTTAATCAGTCTTCTATGACTAAGACGTTGGCTGGATGCATTTTTTGAATCAAATGTTTTCTCCTTTACTGGGTGGTCTCTCTAGTACTGTACAAAACGAGTGAAATCATAAATTAGCAATGTAGATAAAATTTTAATGCAGAAAAGTCAATCGTCGGGTTTCATTGTTTTTAACAGCTCACACAATATTACTGTTTTTCAGCTTGTTTTGACCCATAGATCACCAGAAATAAGTTCACGGTCTCTTCTCATTAGGAGAGGTGCGCGTGGTGTGTATCTTACCATTTTTTATCTCATAAAACCACTTTAACTGAAATGAAACGGGAAGGGTTGAACCAGGCTATATATGGCGTCTCAAGTGCGCTTCATTGTGACAGGATCAGTATGTTGTGATGTCATCTGTCACCTAACTTATAACATCGATTACTTTTCTCTACATCACTGCAAGTAACGTTTTACTAACTCTTTCCTGCTATGGTTTAAGCAAATTCTTCCCATACAGAACTAAAACCATCTAAATAAAATATCGCAACAATTGTAATATTACATTCGCGTGATGCAGTTCTCAAAGCGTACTGTCTTCTCAGAGCAGCAGTTTCCATCAATACTATCCTACCAAAGGGATAGTATCGCGAAGGTCTCAAGAAACCACTCGAAAGTTTGGCTTAACAAAATGCACAGTCTAGTCACAGATGCAAAACCTTTTTTAAAAGTAACATTTGTAGAACCTCTTCATCTTCCCTGAAAGAGTGCATAGTTCACCACGAAATGCTATGCTATTAATTTTTTTTTATTTTGTTTCAGTTCTTGGTTCAGTTTCTGGATAATATCAGCGAACCAAGCTTCATATTCCCTACGCCAGAGGGCAATCATAGATTCAACATATATTCTGGTACGACTTGGAAGATAGACGTGTATGCCGAGCCGATCTCACCCGCGTAAGATATAATTTTATCATCACACTTATGGCTTTAATTTAGCGATTTTCGTACAAGATTTTTTCAAAGTATTTCTAGTCATGTTCTATATTTCTTTCTCAAAGATTGTGATAAAAACATGACATGGAACAAGAAAACTACGTTGGATAGATTTGTATGTTTTGAAATGTATATCAAGAAAACTAGAACATATATTTTAATTGCAGCTAGTAATTTCCCGTATTTAACATGGTGTCCACACAAATCTCTGACTCAAAACAAATCCTTATGCAATGAATAACAACTGTCTGGCAGAGACAAAGAATGCAAACTGCATTTAAGTTATATCATGTTACCTGATGTTTATTGGTTGTTTAGTCACAGAGAGTTACTTCACTATAGTACATGCACATCCAAGGTATCAGATTAAATTTTTTTATTCGCTGTTCTTGAAATAATGGCTAAATAGGTTTCTAAAAGCAGAATAAACAGTTCAGACTCTTCTGCTAATTTAGAAAGACATATTTGGGAATTATTCGTGGTTTTATAGAAGAAATAGAACTGGACATGGTTTAATGCAATTGCTTGGTCTCAAATCAATTTTAGAACTCATATATTCATGTTTCGATCATTTTAATGAACTATCTTTGCTCGATGATTTTCACACGCGTCGGTATGCATATTTATGTGTGATTCTCTGTGATCATACCTCAGATCCCTTGAGCTATTTAACAAAATTTGTCCGAGAATCAAAGAACTATCGACGTATTTCCTTCGTACTTTTTTAATCCATACTTGTAGCAAGATAACCGAGTTTGGGATTTTCGGATTAATAACAAAACTCCATTGATGGGAATGCATTACAATATTTAATGTTATATGAGAGTATCAAGTGAAGTATGGTAGACGCGTGCTTGAATGGGTCCCAATATGGGACTAATTAACATAATTAGAACGATCTTAATACAACAAATACGATTCCAAGACAAAGAAGGAACGATTCACGGTATATTACAAAACAGAAATATGACCTTCACAATAGTGTGATACAAATGATATTTCAACCAAAATAATGATTTGATAGTTTTACTACTAAGAGTAAAATACAAATGATAGTTCGTTCAAAATAACGAATTGATATTTTTACTCACAATAGCAAAACAATGGGTATTACGAAAAACCATACATTAGCCCACGGCTAAAATATATATCTGGAGCAATGTCTATACTCCCTGAACTCCTTGCTACCAGTTCCACTGGCCAAACAAGCAAAGATTTGTAGTCACCGACCACCATTGATTCCTGGGTTAGACAATCGGTGCCCACCAACTTTGGTCTTCAACGCTTGATCTCCCTCAACCCGACTAGCAACGTTGGAATATTATAAGCACTCGAAAACATACGCAAAGAACGGCTCAGCACTGCACACTGCACACTGCACACTACACAGCTGTATACTCAGCCCAGCACTGGGAACGCAGCATACACACATCTCTACACCAGAGCTCTACATCATAGCACAGCACAGCACCAACACAGCACTGCACCAACACAGCTATACACCAACACAAACACTGTAACATCAACACCAACACAACTGAAAATATATCCAATACCGTGTACTACGAATGATACTAGTATATACGGTAGTACGCAAAGAAGGTATATACGGTAAGTTATATACATTATCAGTCTTGCATTATAAAACAACAAACAATAAACAAGTTTAGAATTAAATTGTTGAATTTTAAGATTCAAAATGCACTAAACGGTCATTCGTTAAATGCAGTCTTGTAGAGTTCTTGCTAAATCACAGATGAGAATAGAACATATTAGCATTTACTAAAGAGCATTTCCTAAACTAGTCTAAGCAACAGAAATACGAAATCAAACATTATAATACAATAAATATAACTTACAATCTATATTAAAAATAAATTACATACCTCATCAGCTGGAGATTTGTAGGTCTCAAAGTTTATTGGTGTCGTACCTCTCAGATTAACATCATATGAGGTACCCCATAGTGTCAAAAGTTAAAAGAGTTTTATGTGTTTTTGTATCTCCATTGTGTATATGTTTTTGTGTTAAGTTTATACTGAATTTCGATTTTATTAATTTTGAATTTGGGTATGTAAACCATTCAAATCCATTACAACTCAGTTATTTCTTAATTTATATTTTTTAATAATGCAGTTGTTAGTAAATAGGAAACATTTTGTTTCAGTATTTGTAGTCCTGTTTTACAATTAATAGCAGTTCAAAATCAATTTCTTGAAAAATCTAATTTTTTATGAATATTTTACTAAGTTACTTTAGCTTAATATTTCAAACCATTTATTTCATGAAGCATGGGCAACCTGCGCACACTACCTAGTTAGCATTATGTGCCCGTGAAACATATTTTCGATATAGCTATTTCATTATATGTATTAGTTCATAACTTCAATTTAAAGCTATTAGTAAAAGCACTTATTTCATTATATATAAAAATTTAATCCACAATTGTTGTCAAATAAATGCGTAAAGAATTTAGTTATAAACATCAATGTAGTTAATTTATAATATATTTGTTTAATAGCTGTAGAAGATCTAGTTCAGCAGTGTAAGCAGTCCGGAAAGGATAGAATGATTTGATTTTAGCTGCAGAAGATATAATACAGCAGTGTAAACAGTCCGGAAAGTGTAGAAGGATTTGATTTTAGCGTAAAACGTTTATACACAGGAAATGTAGCTCAACATCTTCTGTGTAGTTCATATATTCGGTTTTTCCCGTCTAAAGCACTCCGCACGTGCCGCACAAGATAAAACCGAACTCACTGATTCGAAATATTGTAGAATATATATTGATCATCCTCTGGTATCGTTGTACACGGAAACCGAAGTCCGAGTACATTTATTTAATAAAGAAATAAATCATACAATTCCGTGGCAATACTACAATCAGTCCAACGGTAGAAACACCAAGATCGTCCGCAAAAAAATTTTGTGGGGTGGCCGAAAAATTTCTAGAAGCTTTCTGCTAATTATTTCATTAACATACTACTATGGCATAGTTTGTGTTGCAGAAATAGTTGAAGTAGTTCCGAAAGTAACGGACATAAGATAATGTAGCGTATCCCATTGTTGTTCGGTTTAGGCATCCGATCCCGACCATCGACCGCCAATTTAATATACATAAACATCAAAGATGGATTTTCAATTATATTATATATCGATATAAGATAAGAATTCTTTATTTCAGACTGCAAAGTCCATACATCTAAATTAAAATACGGATATAGATTAAAACATTGTAAACATAAAAAACATATATATCATATATACAAGTATACAAATACATTTACAACAATTAATTGCGCCCTACATTATTAAAAAATGAAATTAAGTGACACATTTAAAGAGTAATTTGTTCCATCTACTGATAATATGAGAATTTAAATGAATGTCATAGTTCCAAGTGATTTCAATATACATATATTTCCACTTCCTACTCATAATTAAATTTGAATATTTGCATAAAAAAGATTGCAAGTATCAGTGGCCTTCTTGTAGTTGCACAATAAATCCAATAAATACGCTCAGTAAAGACAACATTTTATTTAGTATTTATACCCATTCATGATAAATGAGTCTTCATACGTATTAATGCTTTGCATCGATTTCTTTTTCACATCAGTTTCTATAGACTTTCTCATTTTTATACACTATTGCAGTCTCATTGATCACTTCTCTTGTCTCGGTCGACAACGTGAGGATGTGAGAATTATCAATGTCAAAAATATACTCGTACCAAATCACAAAAATGTGAAGATGGCGACGATGATGTGGACACCTACTCGCACAGAAGTTGGTGAACATATTGTGTGTGTTGGCGTGGAAGACTCAGTGGGGTAAGTCTCGTGTAAAATATTGCTTCTGAAAACTGTGCTGTTTAACTGTTTTCTCTGATACCTAAAACATTACATGGTAACTACTATTTGAAGGGAAGACTGAGATGTATATTCTAGTTTGTTTCTATGAAATAAATAACCAAATGAGAGAGAGAGAAGTTCCTTTGCTTAAATTTCAAATCAAACTAAAATCGTCAGTAATTAAATTTAATCATTTTGTATAAAAATATCTATACGATTAAATCTGCTTCTCTGCAATAATTTCCTCCCACAATGCACATGAAATCAGGCTCAAATTACTGCAAGGTTCGGCTAATCTATGTGACCCACTGCATTAGTTTCCTTTGACTTAGTTTTACATGTTAGGGTGACGTCAATTCAAAATTTTAAATGGAAATGACATTTATTACTTTTATACTACAACGTGGGCAGTCATTTGGTTTAAAGCGAGTGGATTTTTGTGCAGCAAACAGTCAAAACGTGTATTTATAAAACAACGAATAGCAGAAAATTACAATTGTTTTTTTTCTTCTAATGTTTAATTTATTGAGAAAGACTATTTACGAAAATGTGGATCGAGCGATTAAATGTACTTCATCAATACGTCAGTCCTAATATCCTTCTATCATCATACATACTTTGAAACATTGGAAAGAAGTATGATAAAGTTTTTAATATTCAAGTGAAAAATGTTAACTTTCATAGCTACGATATTTGGTAAAGTAAAGGACAGAGATAATGAACAAAAGAGAAAAAAGAAACAATTTTAAGACAAACGTTATCCCGTTTAGAAGGTCAGAGAAATGGAAATTCAAAAAGCAAATGTTAGTCTGTGCCTTAAAGAATGATATATAAAATCAGCTTAAGTCAAGTAACAATATGGAAAAGTATAAAGTTGGTAGATACAGGGTTACATTCCAAAAGGTTTTCCTATTTTATATCTCTATTAATTTCGGTCCCCTAAAAGATTAATTGACGATCATTTCGTTTTTTAAAATGAAACCTATTCAATGAGTTTATTTTACTTTTATCGCGTCCAAGTTAAATATGTTTTGCCATAGTCTAAACTGTTATGATGCCTTTAAGGAAGTCTGCATAAAATCTATCAACATAAAGTCATAGATATAGATTATTGATACATTAATAATTTATCTTATTTTCTTACATTTTCACATTATTCGATTAAATGTTACAACAAGGAATATTAGGTGATTTTCCAGTTTGAATATTTCCAAATTAGTTTCAACAAAAGCTTCCATTTTTGCCGTTCTAGTTAAATAAAGTCTATATTAGTACATTCTGGACAGCATCCTCTAGCTTCAATAGTCAATATAATAAAGGTTTTACAAGTCTTAGACGCTTTTAGCACGAGTTGAAAATTTAAATATTTTGTATTTAAAAAAATCCCACGAAATGAGGTTTTACAATAATTGAAATCCACTGTACTCGTGCTTCAACAAGCGCCAAACGGGATCTGCATTGTGTCAGTAAAGATTCTAAATGTGGGAGTTGTCAACATGCAATTAAAATCAAAACACATTTGTTAATGTCTGCATAAATTGGATCAAGGCAAATGATGATCATTACAATAATTAATTTGTGATCTTTTGATATAAGAAATAGTCCATAAGCCGAAGTTTTATATCGGTTGTTGTGCTGATAGTGAGTTCTTTCATAGAAACCCGACATTTACCCATGCAACAACAGAGGATATTAGATAACATGCAGGTTTGAATCCCATCATTCCATCTGCCCGTGACATCTAACGTGGTGCGTTTGTCGACAAATCAATTTCCCTTAATTGGTGTGTCTCAAGGTACCCTTGTAATGCACTGCCGTATAAGACAAACCAACCCAGCAAAGCCCCCTCCGCAGCGTGATGCAAGTCATATTCCAAAATATTACTTTATAAATCAAACATTGTCCAGTTCCTAAATGGAAAGTTCATTAAACGGTGTGGGATATATTGGGTAGGTGTAAAACATTTAAAGACTGTGTTGTAGGAAAGTATACAAGTAATTGTGATATTATATACAGATGTTTTATTCTCTGCAGGATGGACTCGTCTCACAGGAGGTGCTACATACTAGATGTGAAACGTAAGAATCTAATACGATTGGATATATATATATATATATATATATATATATATATATATATATATATATATATATATATATATATATATATATATATATATATATATATATATATATATATGTGTGTGTGTGTGTGTGTGTGTGTGTGTGTGTTGGACAATATGTTTCTTTGAAGAAGTAAAATTAAATTAAAGTATATTATTATCATATGCATTTGTGAAACAAATAGTTTTCCTAATAATAGCGAGCCATCTACGTGAATACATATACCAATGTAATCTTATCTATGTGTATATTGTACCCAAGTAGTATTATTTAATATCGGCTTTGTAGTATTGTATAGAATAATAATATTAACTAGCAAACTTCATTATTCTACATATTCGATTTGCAATTTTGATGTGGTGAAAACTAATCTGTGCTTAAAAATTACTATTAAATTTATTTCAGCTTCCCTCGAAGTTAACCAATCTGTGAATATTTCAAATGTAAGCATTGATCAGACTTTTACCTTACCATCAATCATTTAAGTATTTAAATTTAAATTATTTCTGAAAAGTAATTTTCTTCTGTAGAGAAGATTTAAATACAACACATATAAAATGAAAGAAGTGTATCAGTTTCAAGTTTGAACTGGGAATGGATAATTATATTTTAGATTTTAAATTATTTACCCGCAGTACTACCTTAAATATTCATTGGAAAGTAATACTTTATTCGTTTGAAAGAGGTTTACTGACTAATGAACGTAACGCTGGTATGTCGATGTGGTTAGCATTTTCATTAGGATTACATTGTGATTTTTGAAAATTAATATTGTAGAAAATTTTAAGGACTAGAAATTTAGATCCTAGGCTGTCTCTAAATTTATGCTTACCTTCCAAAACATGCATCAAACATTCACAAAATAGTTTGTAACATATTATTGCCATAGTAATTAATTTAAAATGTATTTAAAGGTTTAAATCTATGCTTTGTGCAAAACCATTTTAATTAAATTCTGAAGAAAACAGTAGCTCGTTAAATGGTGCTGTGTGAAATACGTTATGCTTCGTAGCGCGAGAAGACAGTACAAAGACGTTGGTCTTTGAAGGGTGTTAGACACAGTATATATTCACAAAAAGTCTAATATTTGTAACGTTTCTTGCAACATTGGAAACGGTAGGAAAACGATATGTTACGGAAAACTTACAGTATGAAAAAGGTTTGAAGCAGGACAAAGACGAGTCGATATAGTCCATCAACTAGTCTTTGTCCTGTTTCAAACCTTTCGAAAGGTACGAAATGGTACGACACGGTCCGAATAGGTACGCTGCCAAGATTTCATGGAAGCAATTTTGGCCGTTACGAGGAATTGTTTGAATTTGCACAAGTTGCATTAAAGCAAAATACCGAATTGCAATAAATTAATGTGGAAACTTTATTAAAATGGTACGAAAATGTATGGTTCAAAACGGGTCTTAGATTTAAACACCAATGATAAACGGTCAGAAGCGGCACACATCGGAAAAGATAAATGGGCCACTGAAATGATCAGGAACGGTATAAAACGGTACGGTACCTACAAGTTGTCTAAATGGTTTCAAAGATGTGTTTCTTATTTTTACAGAACAAGCCCTATTTCATCAATATTCCCGAAAAGGACGTTGTATGGTGTGATGCAAATACCACGTGCATATTCCCTATGTATGCAAAGACGCCAACAACAGGGTAACACTAGTTTGTGTTTATGACATACTATTTTCTGTTGAGGTATTAGTGTAAGCAATCGGACGAGACCGAACAATCCTTCATTAAAAGAAGAGATCGAAATATCAGCAAAGTTTGCTTAGTTTTGAAAAATAGGTTTGTTGTTTGGAACGTTTTTCAATTGGTGGGTAGAGAACCGTTGTTTGATACAACACCCTGATGGTTTCATTTAAATTTTACACCTCCTATCTCATAATTTGCAATTCCCACTGAAAATTCATGTTTAAATATAATTAGATAAATTTCATAGTGAAAATTAGTTGTTTGGGTAGAAAATAAAAAGGTTGATATGTTAGGATTGTTATTTTGCTTAAAGAATTCAAAGTAGGTTTCTATTAAAATGGCTTTTCTTCATTCATATTCTTCTTCTTCACTTTACTGTATATCAATTTTTATAAATTTTAACCGTGGTTTATAACATTTTACGCTCAAGACATTATATATACAAGATGATGATACATGTGGCAATGGCTCTCTTCAATTCAAATTTGAATTCAAATATGCCAACATAGTACCTTAGAAGACACTGTCGGAAGTATTGCATTTTTACGGTACGAATGTCCGATTTATCAATAGTGGCCTCCTATTGAAATCTAACGATGTATTCTTCAAGAACCGGTGGTCATTTAAATAAGATTAAAATATAGACCAAACTGCCCCTTCTCTCTCTCTCTCTCTCTCTCTCTCTGTATATATATATATATATATATATATATATATATATATATATATATATATATATATATATATATATATATATGACATAGTCGGTATTGTTTTCCTACAGTGCGTCCAAATTCATAGTTTTGATATTATAACATAGGAGCATATCACTTTATGTGATTCTGATTGGTCTAGATGAGATCATGAAATTATCGTGCATTAATATCTTTAATGATTGGCTGCGACCGTGGGAAAACGTTTTTAATCCCGCCGTCGGGAATGTTTTGGTCTGAATTAACATTTTTTGGCGGCCATTTTGTAACTCGACTCGCCAATGGAAATTCAGAAAATATCATATCGGCTGTCTCAATATGGATATGCTACTCACACAAGGGTTTATTATGTAATGTTTAGCAATATCATCATAAGAAAAATGGCATAAAACTACAAGACAAGAATGACAATAACGAATAAAACTAAAGGATATGATATCGGGGTGGATGGGTGGGGTGCTTATATCAGTAACATATTTAAAAAATTCACCGTATATACAAACGTGTTTTGAATGTTAACTTATCGAGAAAAAAAACAACTCACCTCTGTTCGGAGAATAATCTGGACATGAATGGGTCTCCTAACTGACAGATCTTTATCCAACCACAACATCGTTACGTAGCATATATTGGATATAAATCCCACACGAAAATAAATTTGTTGATCTCTTCTGTACAGTCTTTTTTTCAAATCAAACACTACTAATATCAGGTCACAATTGCTTGCAGTAAATGTGGGACTTTTTGCATCGAGTAATTCTATTTCACATCAAAATCGCAACAATGTAACGTTTTTTTAAACATACTTTTTAGGGTAAACTTATAATCGTCTGCTGTACCGTATGAAACAATGTGGCAGCATCACATCGCATTCATAATTCTGTTTTGAAAAATGATTTTGTGGTTATAAAATGTTATGTGTATTCGGATGGAAGCTCTTTCTTTGATTTATAGTTTGTAAAATAGTTCAATCTATTTTTACCAGTTTCGCTTTGTTTGGGACTATATTTTATGCTTAACAAACGAAAGGTACACCGTCTGTTATAATGAGCGAAATTATTCGTTCATCTATCTGTCATTCGTTCATCTGTCTAAATAATTCCCACTATATATATATATATATATATATATATATATATATATATATATATATATATATATATATATATAGATAGATAGATAGATAGTGATATATATATATCGCAATAATGCAATGTTTAGTAAATAACAAAAGTTTAAAATAATCTTCTAAAAAAGAAATGCAAAATAAATCAAGATTCAGAGAGATGGAGCTATGGAAGATAAAAATATTTAGATAGAAGTCCGGATGCCTAGATAGGTGCGTGGATTGGTGAATCAAAGAATATATATGTATCGATGTGCATGTAGGTAGACGGATATATTCGTGAGTGATTGATGGTGAATCAACAGATGGGAAAACGGATGAAGTGAATAGTGGGTAGATTCATAAGGAAATTGATTTCAGTCATGAATAGATCAATATAGTTCTATTGAGTTTGTTTTTATATGTAGGCAAAATGCAGATTAGCACAAATAATGCTTACTGTGTTAGATGTTCCATATCGAAATAAGATCCAGAGACGCATAGACTAAAGATACTTAACGCCACATCAACAAAATATCCACCTCTGAGAATCAAACATAAGTGACTGATTTGATCTAATTTGACATTTTTGTGCATGTCCAAATGTTGTCAAAATGTTTAAAGACGCAGGATTGTCTGAACATGAAATGTTGCATTTCATGGCTGATACGTAAGCATTCATCTAACTACATATTGAATCACAATCTTTAATAAATATACCGGTAAAAAAAGCATTGAAGACATGTTTAATGCATCTACTTTGCTCAGATGGCACTCAAATTCATACATAAACCACTATTTAGAAATAATGTCACTATTTTAGAGGACCTAACAAAAAATGCATACAAAGTATATGCATCATGTAGGTAAATATTGCGAAATTTTAGGTTTTTTTAAAAAATGTTACTTAATATTTTGTAATTACTTCTATATCCTATATTAAATGTCTCAGTTCTATTTTACACAATAAAACGTTGATTGTATGTGTTAAATATCTCTCTAATTGCAGCGCTGATATAATATCCATTTGGTTAGGTACGTATTACGTTGACTGGGCCAAAAATGACAGCGAAATTGTAAAGAGTGGAAATGGTGTATTTAAAATTGACATCAGCGTTAGACATTTGACCGGTGGCTCTACATCCTTGTGTTTTTATGCCCAGGACTCAACAAGGTCTCTCTCTCTCTCTCTTTCTTTCTCTTTCTCTCTCTCTCTCACACACACACACACACACACTCACACACACATTTATTCATGCTCTAATACGAACAAAGATGATAAAGTCGATATAAAGAATTTATAATTATAAACATTCATACATACATAAATAGTGTTTACGCCAGTTTTCTAATTCATCTAAAATGTATAAATGCAAACACAAATGGATTAAATGTAATGCATATAGATAATTTGTACCTCCTTACAGCTTTGCAGACATTAACAATACGACCAAAACGACCAAGTCGTTTCAAATATGTACGGATAGAAGTATATATTGCAACAGTTTCGTTAAGCCATTTTTGATAACGTAAGTGGAAATGCCCAAGATCACAGTGAACCAAGCGTGTCATTTCTAATTTTATCACAATCAATTTTACAACCATTTTATCCAGTTTATGAAACAAACGGTTGTGTGTTTGCCTGTTCTATCCCATCTATTAGAAAGTTGTATGAATTACTCCGCTGAAATAGCAAAGGCAGAACAAATGTATGGCAAGCATTTCCGAGGTCCGCGTTTTTAAACTTGTAATTGAATTGAGGCATGAAGTATCTCAAAACTCCATTTCAGGAAGCTCCTTCTTGAATAAGGCTGGTCACATTTTACATCAAGATAGAAAGTTTTGCTTATATAACTGAAAATCTGTAATCACAAACACAAAAAATGAAAATGAAATGATTATGAGAAAACCATTGCTGATATTACATTCTTTCTTTGGGGGAGGGGCAGAAAATAAATTATTATATTATGTACAAAACACTGCACATTGATAAATATGAACTTCATAACAGCAGATAACATTGAACATAAATCTGCCGACCATGTTCAAGGTTTTGTTTTGGATTATTTCGACCTACATCCAGCTAGTTAATTGCTGCGCATTGTGTCAATTAAGACTACTAGAGATTATTCGACAAACAGTATTATAGAATCAATTTCATGCAAAACCTACAAAGATAATGTTATATTTACTGTGGAGTCGTTACATATTTAGAACTGCCTCAAAAGAAATGTTTTAGAATCACTTTTGTGATGTTAATCGTTGCACTACTAATACTGTATCACATTTGTGTGTTGTTAATGCTGTCTGCATGTACACTGTTATGTCTGTGATTCTAAAAGTATCGGTTAATTTCTCAGATTCTTGTTTATCTCCCCAAACCGGAGGATGAATAATAAGGTTGGAGTTCTAAGATATTGAACTATTTTTTGTCCTATATTTCTCAGAACCATTACAAGACATTCATATCGAGACAATTATGGCGGACTTTGTGTTAATGTTTATTATTTTAAAAATTCATTCTTTCTTTGTTCACTCTTGTTGATTTCAGTGCCATTAGTGATGAAACATGCATCAACCCAAGGATAATACCTCCAGGTATTATTGCTATGTAAAAGTAGAATTCGTGCTTATGCAAGCATTAGTACGTTTAAAATATTCCTAGATTCGTATTTATATTATTACCAAAATCGATTTTCGTTTGTCTTGTCCCATCGTATAATCAATGTGACAAAGGTTAAAATTGCTAAGGGTCCCATGCCACTGTCTGTGTCAAGAATTGACGAATTAGTAATTTTGACACATTATTGTAACTGTATAAAGTTATGTCACTACATGTTTAAGATTGTGTATTGTTTAAAGACGCATGTGACGTTTTATAAGTACAAATTGTACCAATTGATGGAAATATGTCTTCATTCCCAATTTAGATATCATCCTTCATGCTAAAGATTACACTTTGACTTCCGCAATTTTTTATCCATTGAGAAGTTTACTAAATCAAATCCTTTGCCAATTTAGTGTCTCAAAACTTGATCTCTCTTTATTATGATTTTCAATTTAGATATCCATATTTTGAATTTTAAGCGGCAAGATCTTGTACAATGACGTGTTTCAACGAGTTTATCTAATAGCACTTCGCAAATATGTTCACTAAGTTTGTAGCTTTATGCGGGAGCTAATTGACTGTCTCACTTTATTGTGTTACGATGATATGCTCTTAAAATAAGTAACAGAAAATGCTGAAAGACAACAGGTCCTTCTTAAAATATAAACACTATTTTTATTTCCCTAAAACACAAAGTGAAAATGTAAATAATGAACCAAAGTAATTTCATATTAACTGTCCAAATAATCCAAGAATTACAGAAACAAATCCTAGTAATTTATGGCGTTGAATGTCCTGTTCCAAGAAATGTATCAGAAGGTACTTTTGTATTTTCAGAGAAAATTATCACTTCAATTAAATAATTTGAAGAAAATAAAATTCATCCGAAATTGGACACAGAATAATACAATTTAAAAACGCTAGCTGTCAAAGCATGAATGACCAAGCCTTCAAAATGACAAGACGTAAATAGAAATTAACTCTGCTTGTTTTTGACAAGGTCAAGTCCTGTATACAATGTTACCCTACAATAAAACATGTAATGCAAAAATTAGCCAATTCTTTGTACGAGTATTTGTGCAAATGATTGATAATTTTAAATACAAATTTCAGATCCATGTGCAAAACAACCCTGTGATAGGGGTATCTGCAGACGATCTCCTGACGATATAAGCCTGTTCTCTTGTGAATGTCCAACTGATCATTACTATGGACAATTTTGTGAAAAGGGTATTAATTAATGATCAGTTAGAATATCCGTGTGTTTGTGTGTGCGTGTTATGTGCTCATGTGTGTACGGATGGATGGATGAATGGATGGATGGATGTACATGTTTGTATGTATGTATGTATGTATGCATGTATGTATGTATGTATGTATGTATGTATGTATGTATGTATGTATGTATGTATGTATGTATGTATGTATGTATGTATGTATGTATGTATGTATGTATGTATGTATGTATGTATGTATGTATGTATGTATGTATGTATGTATGTATGCATGTATGTATGTATGTATTTATGTATGTATTTATGTGGGTAGGTAGGTAGGTAGGTAGGTAGGTAGGTAGGTAGGTAGGTAGGTAGGTATGTATGTATGTATGTATGTATGTATGTATGTATGTATGTATGTATGTATGTATTTATGAATGTAGGTAGGTAGGTAGGAGTGGGTATGTATGTATGTATGTATGTATGTATGTATGTATGTATGTATGTATGTATGTATGTATGTATGTATGTATGTATGTATGTATGTATGTATGTATCATCTCTATCTAGCAATGGTTGACTAAACACTTTGACTTGGATCCTACAATAATATACTAAAATTTTAAACTGCGATCTATTACTTCTCCGGACAACCCCTTTTGAATTTAGAAATGTGTTTTAAGCAGCATAGTTGATAATTATCTATATCAGATTTTCTTTAATTATGTGTGTTTTTTCCTCATGGAATAGAAAATATTGCAAGTAATATACGTTATTTCCAACTTTAAAAGAGAATTCTTTTTCGTTCTGTATCCTGAGGAGAATGTGCTATATTCATTCAAAAATGGTATATTATTTTAACTCGTGTATTCAATCTGTAGAGGAATTCGTGTTTTTGAAATATTCCCAACAGGTTATTTATTTATTTTCAAATAATTGCCTACATAACGTATGCCAATTTCTATTTTACCAACAATACCGTTTTTTGCTGAATAAATTTTACCATCGAAAAGGTTGACAATGACTATATATCCCAAAATAATGTAAAAAAAAATGCAAAGTATAGTAAAGGCTTTCAAGACTTAAATAAAACTAACTGAAGCAATTTCACCTGGAAGGCTTTGCTCTGGCAATAGCTCACAGATTATTTAAAATTTGTTTCTCCATCTATGTAGATGTGGATGCTGAATTTTACCACGTTGTTCTGGAACTATGAAGGCAATCAGCCTCAAGCTAGATCTACAAATTATTTTGCCAAGTAAACTACAGACTACAGAGCTCCTAAGACCACTCTATAATAGACTGCATGCTGAATTACGTCTACAGTGAGATTAATAAAAGCGCTTTTCAGTACTGAAAACAAAGTCGTGAAAAAATGTATTTCTAACCTAAATACAAATGACAATTACTGTAGTACTGGCTAGGTGGCCGTAAATATATCATCATATGTTGTGCAAATATAGAAATTGGTTTAAGTGATGAACAAATATTCTTTTTCTTTGAGCGTGAATTAAAGTGATGAGTACCAGTAACAAGCTGGACAGATTTTAGAATTATAAATGTCTGAATACACACACACCACATATATATATATATATATATATATATATATATATATATATATATATATAATGTATAATGTACATTTTGTAATATTGAAGAGGTACGTGACTGCCCACCTAGTGGATGTCTACATGGCACATGTATCGATGATGTTGGCCCAAATTTTCACTGTCAGTGCACGAAAGGATGGACCGGATTTTTGTGTGATGCGAGTAAGTTACCTCTTGATATGTTTTCTACATGTGTAAGTTATAGTAAAAGACTATTTTTCGTACAATCTAAATGACAAGGATGGTTAGATAAGCCGCTACAATTTCTAGGTATACAGATCCAATTAGTTTATTATTTTTTACATTCAAACGTACATCACTTATGACAACACTACTGCATAATGATATGTTTTAATTCCGAAGAAACAAAGCTAATGGAAAACAACTTTGACTTTAAGGAAACCATTTATAGCAGCAATATATATTGGCTAGCGGCGATAAACGCAAAGACGTTTCATATGTATTAACAGCATATGGTTTCATTTAAAATTGGGCAAATAGACTAAAGAATATGGCACGATCTCTAAAACAATAGGGACCTAAATTTCCAATAGTTTGTTTTTCATATCATAGCGTGCAGATGTTGAAGTATTTAACTTCTTGCAAAATTAACATTTTTACATAATCAAAACCTCCTTTTAATAAAAAATTAATGACAAATGTATGGTTGGTGATATTTTGTTGTTGTTTTGCACTACGCTTTGTTGAATCATTATAAATAAAAGCCTGACGAAATGTTATCTGTCACTAAATGTCAATAAAATTGTAGTCAAAAGATTTTTCAAATTCACCAGTTTGCTTAGGTTCAAGTTGATAGCATTATCTCATACAAAGAACAAAAACAATGTTGATAAGTCTACAGTTCAGTTCCGATTATCAAAATCATGTAGGTTGTCCGTAAAATAAAGAATGTGCAGCAGCTTTATACCTGGTAAGAAAGCGCTGAAGTTCTTCACAGTGTTTGTGTTTGTGTATGTGTTTGTTTGAATGTGTGTGTGATATAGATTTTATCATAGGTTTAATTTTCCTTCATTTCCTACGATACATATTGTACCACCCATATATATATATATATATATATATATATATATATATATATATATATATATATATATATATATATATATATATATATATATATCGGGAGAACACATACAGTTCACAGCTCTTCGATGCGCCTAGGATAAAAGTGATGTGACGTCGATATCGTGATGTTGCAATGGCCAGATCATTTCGAGCTGCTCAAGAGAGATTCTTTTCACAAAAGCGGATTACCATATTTATTGTACGTTAACGATTGTTTTTCTAAATAGCAATTATCTTCACAATTTATGTACTGCAGCAACGAATGTTTCACGAAAAATTAGATTGGCAGATTTTGCCTATTTTCATGGAAGTTTCGGTCAACATTTCTCTCATTATGAAATAAATAAGGCCAAATCTGATTCAAAAGACGATGATGTTGATATTTCAAATTGAAGTATAATTCATGACTGTTTGATATGCAGATATTAATGACTGCACCAACAAAAGCTGCAATAACCATGGAATCTGCAATGATGAAGTCCAAGGTTTCAGCTGTGATTGCTTCCAAAGATACCAGGGGAATAACTGTTCAATCGGTATTTATATTTACAAGCATTTCAAACGTTTCAAAGCTACATATATACAGTTATATCCAGATTTTTCCTGTGCAAGTCCTTCAATGAATATTCTGTCTTCATTACGTCTTTAGTTCTAACTTTTATTATATTTTCTGAAGCATCAATGACATTCAATGGATAGTTACCATATCTCTTACATGTCCCTATCTTATTGAAATCTATTAATCTTTGTAATCTTTTTAACTGCTTCAACATTTGATCACATATTGAACCTTATTGGTTTTTAAGGAACCAACTTCCCTCTGATTTTAATCGAACAAAATCATTTGTTATTGCAAAAGTCATTTGATGTTTATTTTAATCGTTACACGGATCTATAATGCTGTGAATAAAATGCTGAAATGCAAGCAAAATACAAGTGATGCTAAGTAATTGTTATTATAACTATTTTTAAAGATTTTGTATTTTCACCTTGCCAGTAGATAAAAAGACTATTTTTAAAACATATCTTCTCAATGACAGTCTTTGCTTAACTCAATCCTTCCCGGCACAAAAATGAAATCAGAATGAAATTTAAAATAATACGACTTATATTACTAAAGTTAAACTGATAATTGAAATTAAAATATTCTCAGGTAATGTATGAAATATTAGATGATGTGCTAACATCATGATAATAGCATATGCATAATTCAATAAACGAATGTAAATTTGAATTGGTGAGGTTTGAATATTTTGATATTAGTATTCGGGTGATTAATTTCAGAAGCATTATGCATCTCATTTTATTTTCTTTGTACGTATATATGTCTCAAAACTTATATTTATCTGAACACTTTCCTAAGAAAATACATTCTACATGATGATTTTCTTTAAAATATACTATATTCTGAAACGTGATAATTGAAAACAATTAATTACTGACAAAAGTACTGGTCCGTAACATCTTTATTGAAATTAAAGATGGTAGCTTTCAAAAGGAGATAGTAAACTGTTTAAGGTTAAGTTGATCTATTTGGAATCTAAACATGTATTTGTTTATTTGCTTTACTCAACGTAAATAAAATAAGCATTATTCCATTTTAAAATTGTATTTATATTTTACGTCATTTTCGCCATTGTTTTTTCTATTATATTTAGTCCTTTGTTCCTTTAGAGAATAAGTTGGAAATGTTCATATTGAAAATTTAAGAAATGATCGAGGAGTTTTCTCACCAGTATTATGAACCTTAATTTATTCAAATGGTATTCTTCCAATAATTAAATACTATTCTTGTGTCTGATATCGACACTATCTAAATATAAAGTTGGAGACATTCTTATTTTGGTCAGGAAATTTCTCATGTTTTCCAATATACCTTTCAAGAAACCTACCTGTTTGTATCGTGCCTACAATGCATTTCAAAATCTAAATATAAATTGATAATAAATTGTAACTGTGTGTCATCCATTTTAGAGCAATATAACCCAGCAACAAAAATATCTTTTTATTTTCTCTTTTTCATACGATACAGATATATGTAACTCATCACAAAAGGATAAATCATGTGATGAACTAGGTAAGTAAAATTTTTTAAAAATTAGTTTCACTTAAATTTCATCAGCAAAATAGACTATATAAGTAAACATTAATTTCTGGATCAAATGAAGATTATGTTGATGTACTAGCTGAATGTCTTAAGTTATGCCTTACAATAAGTCTTTTATTAGCGAAATTTAGGTCCCTTCCTAGTCTCATGATCCAATACATGGATTATGAGATTCTAAGAGGAAGTGCAAGGAATTCTGATAAATCATACCAATTTGTAGTTCTGATCTATATTCAATTTGTTGAATATTTACTTAGATGTAATGATGTCTACTATTGGTTGAATGTTTGCTCATGAGTACATTGTTCGTACGAATGTGAATTCAAACAAATATTTGAAAGTAAATAATGTATTATTACCTTGGTTTTGAGCACATGAGGTAAACTCATCAGCACCATTCTTTGAGGGAGTTTTCCGTTTTAGTATTAAAACTGATGGAATCAGAATCACTTTTGAATTAAAAAAGAGATCAAATGATATGGAGTATAGTTTCAGAAAATATTTCTCCACTGTAGCCTAGATCGTTTGTTCTCTAAGTAGTGCCATGTCATATTGAAAATTGTCTTTTTAGATTTTGCAATCGTAAATACAACTATAGCAATTAAAAACATAAACCCACAATGATTCCTCTTCTTAGTATTTGTCTTATCTAATTATTGAATAATATTTAGGTTAGAAGCAAGTATGAAAACTTTCAAAGATCCTTAATGAAAATACCATGAGAACTGAACTGATATTAGAATGTATATCGAACATACTGAAAATTCGAACAGACTTGGGAGGTATAAACTTTTATGTTTATGTTCATTTTGAATATGATGTTAAGAATATATTATTTTATGTGCATTATATATTGTTCATGGAACCTTTGAAAACCCAGGTAACAACAATGAATAATTATTTATCTTGAATAAAAGCAGACATTATTATCGACTATTTGCCAGGTTGTCTTGCGGATTCCTGCACAAGCAACGGGGTTTGCACAACAGGAGGTATATGTCATTGTAGTCTTGGATATGAGGGATCAGCGAATTGCGCAACGGGTAGGCTTCGTGGTTCATTTTCAGATGTTGCTACTCATTGCAATGATTATTAGTATGACATGCAAATGCAAACATTAACAGTGGATATTATTATTAAATTTCTAATGTTGTATCGTTTCTTTCACGAATGGAATAAGTTTTTTGTAGGTTATATATTTCGAGTACAATATTGGTGGAGGATGGAGTAATGACGTCTGTACACAAAAATATTTACGAATATTACAAAAATGTGGAAATATAATTAAAACATACAAATTCATGTTTAAAAATTCAGCATTCCTGAAAATTATTTTCATTTTATTAAGATTCTTATTTAGAGTTTACTTCAATATTAATTTAAAATACGCTGTCTGTCTTATGACATTTATCTCTTTTCAAAGGTAATCTTTTGTGCACATACACGTGCATTATATGTATAGTCTTCAACATGGACTTATTTCTGAAGGTTAAAAGTGTCAGAAAATGGATCACATATTCTTGGTGTGCTTGATTTCTAAACGTTAAGTATGCAACATCGTTTATTCACGTATTTATTGTAGAAACTTGGAGATGATACCAGTCACCGGCTCTGATATTAGTGTAAACCTAACGATTTTCAGGGCAACTTACGCCGTTATGATTTCCCTGTTTCTCGTGCGAATTTCATTACAAATCTCGAATTCCGGTGCGGAATTAGCTGTTTTAGTAGAATTCTGTATTATTGTAACCGAATAAAAATTAAAGGTGCTGGAACAACTGACTGCTATGAAGAGACACCAAGAAACATTTAACAAAAACAATGGATACAAAAGTTTAAACCAGAATTCATTCAACTGAAGAAATTATCAAGTGTTACCTGTGGTAATAAATATAGTCAGCATTTCAGCGTCGCAGACGGAGGAAGGATGATAGTAATAACAAAACATGTTTCCAGGAATAAAAACAGGTTTCAGATGCATTTGCAATGCCCAAAGAAAATGTGATCATTGAAAATTTTCCGTTATGAATGCAGGAACTCTTTTGTTTGAATTTATTGTCAGCAACTAAAACTGAACTTTCTTTCATAAGAAAGATAACATTTTTAGCGATATAAATTGTAATTTATTTTATGTTACCAATGAGGGAAGTTGTGACCGGTACTTAAAGCAGTACTCGGTTGAGGTTATATATTTTGCATTAAGGAAGGCAAGTTATTTCATGGGTATTGCATTAAGGAAGGCAAGCTATTTCATGGGTATTGTCTGTACCTATTTGTGAAGGGACGGATACTGGTGATCATGTATTTAAATTTATTGATTTAGACATGAAAAATTGTTTTTCTCCATACAATAATATAATTTTGCCAAGTTGTGAATATGCTCTTGTGATTGTTGGGGAAAACAAAGGAATATTTTGATATGTTTTTCATAAACAGCCCAGACATTTTGATATAGCTGGTAGCAGAAAATGCTTCTACCAGACTAAATGCCAAAGTAGAGGATTTTCGTATTGGTATATTTCACCACTTTGACAAAGCTCCATTAGGAAAGATTTAACAAATGCCTATCAAAATATTCCAACCACGGAAGATTGAAATCTGTGAAACAATGCAAGCACACATTGGTTATCATTAGACAATTGTTTGCTTGTTTCGTAGGCCAATGGGTCCCTTTGAAAGATATGTTCACAAATGAAGAGAAATTACACAAACAAAAATATAGAAACCTCCAAGGAAATGTGTTATGCAAGTAGTACTGCTGTTATGAACCCATCAAATGTTTTTCTTCTATTTATCGAGGCATCCCCAAATAAAATTGGCTGCGTAGGCAAACTATCACTTCAAATGCAAACTGTTACTACACGTAGTATAATTGAAACTGCAGAAATAAAATCCCCAACAAAAAAGTGAGGTTTCGGATAAAACTGTCTTACGAGATGGAACAGATGAAAATGATTACACTGAGGAAGAAACTACGAGAGAAGAAAATACTGGAACGAATTCGCAAACGTCTCTTTTTTGTTTAAATAAACTAAATGACTACAATATTTGACAAAGTTAATTTACTTCTTCAGTTAGACGGACCACTGAATTGTCTTCAGTTGGAAAACATTTTTGCGCCATTTAGAGGGATATATATTAGATTTATGAAGCTAGGTTCAGTGAAAATTTCGACTATATGTCAGATTCCATACAGCAATAGTACTCACCGAAAAGGTCATTTTGAGCTGGTTTTTGTTTCTGAAGAAAGAGATTACCTAAACATAAATAAAATTAGATTGTCAGATGACCCATATAAAAGATTGTAAAGGAGCCTAAAAATATATTTCATTACCACTACTTATATCAACAATAAGATTCCTCTAGAAGAAGAATTACAAGAACATGATGTGATCTGTAATAATGAGAATAAAGACCAAGTAAAACTTTAATTTATTTAGTGCGTTTTTGACAGATATTAATTAGCGTACATCAGATTAAACTGGTGCAATAATTAGAAACGGACAAAATATATGAACAGTGAAATAAATTAGTTCAAAGAAAGATCGAAAATAAATTTTGAAGTGCGAGTATTTATCATATGTTATGTGGGACTTTGAGTATATCTTATCTTTTAACAGACGTTCTAAGATTGCACTGGCCCGATGTAGACCAGCATAAAAGACATGACACATGATGATTCTAAAATATACCTTCTTTTAACATACACTTGCGTTTTACATTTTTGGAAATCAAGCTATGAAATGTTTTAATGTAATCTTTTTGCATGAGAACTGTAGGTCATCTCAAAGCCTTATCATCATTAGCAAACCTATTTTCTCTTGCAGGAAAAACATATCATCCTAGCCAGCAGGTAACTGTATTTGAAAGATTAATATGATACACCATTCGCGTTACATGAGTCTTGCCATTGTCCTAATCAAGGACATGTGATTTGAGCAGCTCGTCATACTTCACTCCCTTTTTATTTGTACGCAGTTCCTTTTTTTACCCTCAAGCATCGTATTTAGTCCTTGTCTTCAACATTATATATATATATATATATATATATATATATATATATATATATATATATATATATATATATATATATGTGTGTGTGTGTGTGTGTGTGTGTGTGTGTGTGTGTGTACTTCAGAAATAAACGATAACATCACTTTTCATTGGTGCATGAAATTTTATATTTAACAGCAAAGCTGGCACACAGAATACTATATCAATAACTGTATCATATAAAGAAAAATCAGCAATCTAATAGCTACCAAATGTACTTCGAGCCGCCTTTCGAAATTACAAGGGCATATTAATCCACTTGTGAAAATTACATTTCTTACTCTTTACTATCTTTATAATACTTTTGTTTTTTAATTTGGATATGTACATTTTCAATATTAATGCTGACGTGACATTGTAACCTAATTTGTGCATATGAATTTTCCACATCTGCCTGTGTCAATCCCTGTCTACCTACTGATATTTTTTTTCTACCTGATATTTAATTCACCGATCGAAATAGTGTCAAAATTATAGTCATACAGAAAAAACGATATGCAATACGGCTACATTCACATTTAAAATATAATTCTGCAATGTAAGTTAAAACCTATAATTATTTTCTATCTTCAGATTAGCTTCGTAGAACCCACATTGGCAGATGGAAGTATAATTATTTGTTATAACAACAACCAGTGCAATTTTTCCGTGTTTGTTGCAGGCGGGTAGGCATTTATTAATCTAAACTCTTTGATTTAGTAACATAATCGGAGTGTCGAAATCAGAATACATACATACATATATATATATATATATATATATATATATATATATATATATATATATATATATATATATATATATATATATATATATATATATACCACGTTGGAAGCAATAATCATAAACATTAATGAAATGTGTTTTATTTACAGATACGTTAAACCATTATTTACCATTTAGATTTTCACATGTAGTTTGCAATTCATCTGGATCCTTTTATAAAATTTTAAATGTATTTCTCCAGATGTTTATGTGTATTTCTATATTTTATGATATTTCGAGGCTGGTATACTTTCGACAGCAAAATATCAAACATTGTGATTGGGTTGTTTTCAAAGTAAACTTACATTCGAGGTTGGCGTAATTATGTAATTATGTAATCTTTGGTGATATTTGTATATTATGTAATATCATGTATATACATGAGGTAGGTTGTGTATGAATTGACTCTCTCTCTCTCTCTCTCTCTCTCTCTCTCTCTCTCTCTCTCTCTCTCTCTCTCTCTCTCTCTCTCTCTCTCTCTCTCTCTCTCTCAAATAGCCTTATTTTCACCTTGATATCCCAAAATATGATGCTTCACAGCACTAATTGAGCTCCCATAGCCAACTTAAGTAAACAACACTATACTAAATTTCCATTAACTTTAAATATCTGAATACTCGCGATCAAACCTTATTTCCAAGTATAAAACAATCCATGATGGAAGCAATTGTCGTGGAGAAAACCATAAGCATTGTTTTGCTAAAAGGGCCAAAAGTCTAGCAATAAAAAGTAAGGTGTTGGTTCTCTACGTTTAGGTTGAAAATTAGAAACGTTCTCAAACGATTTCTTGCACTAAACTTTAACTTGTCAACAGCAACCTGGTAAACACCTGACTAATTACATTAATGTTGACCTCAACCATTTCTAGAATGTTCCCATTTACCATCTAATTCAAGGGTGCACAATACATCGATCGCGATTGACCGGTCAATCGCAAAGGTATTGGGAGTAGATCGCGTACCTTAACAAATAGACGTCAGCCTATATATGTTTTGAAAGTTTGTGGAACATAGAACATTTTGGCTTGGTCATCATATATAAGTTACTCGCATGGTGATAAAATGTAAACAACCCTTATCTAATTAGTATTGGAAAACGTGCCGGATATTGCTCGTGCGAACTCAAGAGGAATGTTCGCCTAAATGAATCAATCTGGCCTTTCCAATCAAATCTTCAATTCAGACATCTTTGTATCACCTAAGTAAATATTCACACACGTTTTTAAAATTATTACCGAAACAGAATATCTTCTTCTAGTACATGGAGCTAGAAAAGGCCACGAACGGGTTCTGAATTTTACCTTTATCCTGTGATAAGGATAACTTGATTTTCAGTGAGACAAACACGTAAATATACCCCATATTTGGTTGTTTTTCAGAAAAGTTCCATTTCTAAAACCATCACAAAATGATAAAGGCGACTCCTATTACGACTGTTTATCAACAGTTTCATATTTATTTTTCGCTACTCTTTAATGCTTTTTCGTTGACTCCAACTGTCATTAAAACAGTAAATATTTCATGTTTAGTGTTTATTTTTTATAATATAAGTTCCTCCCTAGACGAAGAAATAGTTAGCACGAAACATGGCACTGGTTATATATAAATATATATATATATATATATATATATATATATATATATATATATATATATATATATATATATATAGAGAGAGAGAGAGAGAGAGAGAGAGAGAGAGAGAGAGATTGGTGGGAGCTCCAACTACAGCACGTTTATTGCTAATGTTTCTCATAAAACACTCTATGATAATAATTTACCGATAATAAATTTTGTATTTCAAAGGTACCCGAGTCAAAGATTGCAGGAAGTTCTAGTAACAATTTATTTACAGGACTGATCCGGAGGTTGGAATCCAGTATATTTCGGAAGGTCTGAAGACCTTATTGAATGTTACTACACCAGAAAAGGTCGACTATATTCCTGGGATACAAAACGTATTCGAATCATTCGTTGAGATAGATCCACCTCCAGCAAGAACATATTTAGGACAACAATATGTTTGTCTCGAGGCTCATGAAAGGTTGTTTTTTAATATGCTTTGTAATTGCTTGACAACTGATTGTAAAGTGCATTAAATCCTTCACTAAATTAATAATCATGCTAAGAACAAAATAAAAGTATATACTATATAGTTATATATGTAAGCAATATATATTTATTTTTATTTTATCGTATCATATCAATTATGATTCGAGGAGTTTTATAAAAGCTTCATTTAATTCAAAACGGGAGTGTAGTGAAAAGGAAGATCATAATGTTAATCGTGTTGATGATGATGATAATGACGATGATGATGAGGAGGAGGAGGGGGATTTATTTGTGTTGACAGTGTTGTTAATAAGACTTATCACCACTGTAATTATTTATATGATCTAATTTGTCAGCATCTTTACATTGACATTCTTATATTAATGTAAATGCAATACGTTTCAAACAAATGCCTCATATTTCAGGGCAGCAGTTTCCAGCGGACTTTCATCAAGATGTTTCAATATATTATACATTTCAGATCGTAAGAAAATATTTTTTCCAGCTCTTTGACACTAAACAAATCACAACATATCCCTAGATGAACACACAAACCTCTTTTCTAAATACAACATTTCAGCAATAAATAATATACTTTATAAACAAATATGTTAAACCTTGCACGGTACAATGATTGCTATTTTTAAATCTATTAGGGATTTTTCTTACGCATTTTTAATTAAGTTTTAAACATACTTCTAATATTGTTACGTGTTACATGAACGTATTGAATTTACTGTTGGAATCCTAAATTGATGTAACTTAATGATTTTCAGCTATTCAGAATCTTGAGTAAAGTTTGCTAATAAAAATACAGTCCGTTCAACAAAGACACTAAATGTAAAGAGGTAAGAATGCCAACTTCCAATGTATAGATCCTGTTTAAATATGATATGTGTATAGGTCTTTCTTTCACAAGACTGTTTGTTGTCGATATAGTTTTTGTCTTCCTCGTCTTCTTCTTCTTCCAATAATGTGCTGGGTTCCTCTTCAACATACTCACACATGAAGACTAAAAAAGTTCAAAAACATTCTTGGTCTGGGGCGAACCGATCCCTATGCCAAACCCTGCTCTTAAAGATTCGATATAATTGGCGTTGACTAGGTTGGATGGTATGGAGTTCCACAGGTGGATTCATGATGAGAAGAAGGAGTTTTTTGCATGCTATGGCGTGGAGGAGAAATCTGCATGAATGTCCTCTAGTCTAAACTCCTGTCTGGTAGAGGTATGGTGCTGATGGGATGTAGGCTAGCTGGTGTACAATCCGGTTGCTACTTTCAAAGAACAATATCAGGCAACTATGGATGATATGCTCCTCAACTTTACAGCAACTTTATGTCATTGTAACTGACCTGTACTTGGAGATTTTGATTTTGTCGCCTTTTCTGGACACTCGAGTGACGAATGTTCTTTTCCAGTCGTCTGGAGTGTGGCCCTGCTCTAATCAGTTTTGGAATATGAAAGTTAGGACTGGAGATAATAAATGGTGCCATCTCTTACAAGAATCCTTAAGAAACTTGGTCAGATCCAATTACATTATGTGCTTTAAGATCTTGGAGTATGTTAAGTATTCCCATTAAAATCTGGATGGATAGGGGCAGTTAGAGTGTTGCTAGTATCTAGATTAGGCATGTGTCGTGTTTTCAATAATGAAGACTGATGAGAACTGGGTGTTCATGATTTTTGACTTGTCAGGTATACTGAAATGAAATGAGCCGTCCTTCTTCAGTGGAGCTAATCTTTCACTATCACATTTCTTAATTTTAACAAGAGTATAATTTCCTGCTGGTTCATGTGTCGCTGACCATATCACTGACATACTCATTGTAAATATTCCATCGAACTATTTGAGTAACATTTTGTATATGGCGGTACCTATCCCAGCCCTTTGTATGTTTGTCTTTCTTTGCGACCTTATCTGCCTTTCTTTCCCTCTTGAATTGTCTAAGTACCTGTCAGTCACATCATGGTTGGCAGAATCAACAATATGTCACATAGGTAGTAGTGACCTGTACACATTTTCATTTAAATTTCAGCCAAAGTAGTTTTATATGTGTGGTTATGTCATGGTCGAATATAAAGGTAGTTGCAAATACTGTGAGTTTGGAGTGCACAACATTGATATTAGCTTTTCTCCACAAACATATGAGTCTCTTAACTGGTTTCTGTCTGCTGGGAATGACGTTAGTGTCAATCATTATTATGTTGTGAGGGAGCACATGGCGAAAAGAGATGCACGGTTTGTCAAAATGGCGAGTGTGTTGTTGTACATTGAAGTGAAGTCGACGATTTGATTAAACTCAATGTCGTCCGCTACATTAATGACGGCTTGGTCAATAGGTAAATATAGTAGTTGCTCCTGATATGGAGTCATCTGCCCAATTAATAACAGATAGGTTATATCTCCCCCAATGCACAATGTGTGGTCCGTATATCGTGAGTGGAGGTTCACAATTTTTCCACAGAGCTCTGCTACGTAGTAGAAATTATTAGTCCATAAGCATTTGCTGCAAACTCGGATTTACTATGGATGCATATTTATGTCACATCAATGTGGGATCTGGCGATAATAGGCAAGCCAAAATGGGAACATCCAGGTCTGTCTCTTCTAGCAACAAATCTTTATGTGTCTGGCAATACTTCTTTCTCAACAATAGAATGGCTTAGCAGCGTTTCTTAGCAAGTATAATGTCGGGAATGCGATAATTTAGATTGGGCTAAAACATTTGTCCTTTGGCACATATGACTTGATACTCATAACTCTTAGTTTTTCTTGGATATGGGAACTGACTTCCTAAGTGTATTTGTCGAGGATGAAGATTGGACTGACCAATGTTAATGATGGAGTTAAAGGATGAGATCAATGATTTGATTGATTATGTGTAACTGGGTGTGTACGTGAGGTAGAGTTGTTTCAAAATTCCAAAGAAAGACTATGCCAACTCACTCTTTAATGTTATAAAGGCTCATATGCAGCAAGACACAATTGAAGGAGGGTTTTTTAATAAGAAATCAATAGCTGTTACAGACCTTTGACTGTAAACAATATATTTGAATGTATGTTGAAATGTGTAATAAGATAAAACGATGTCAGCATATCGTTTATGATCGTTCTTGCTACAATGTTATCTATTAATCACTAAGACCTTTGTTTCTTTTCAAGCAAAACTTATCAAGAGGACGCAAGAATATGCTGACCAAAACGTAAATTACAGCAAATTAAACTACACCCACACACACACACACACACACACATACACACATATTATTTTCTTTACGATAATAAACTAGTTTTGATGAGAAAACACAAGGACAGCTTTTTTATTATGTGCAGTAAAATCTATGCTAAACTTATTTTTCTGAAAAAATACAGGCGGTTATAATAGTTTTAATTTTAAATTTATACACAGTAGAATATACTTTTATGTCATGTAACAGAAAGATGATTTTGTTTTTTGTTTATTATTTTCCTCATAAAATATAGGTAGTTTATAAAATATGTATAGTCATCTTACTCTTGCATTTTTATATTTTCTACAAGGAAATATAGGCTTCTTTTCAGAAAAAAAAAATAAATCATATAGAAGAAGAAAGTTAAAATATATGGATATAGTTTGCTACATCTATTTTTATCAAGTAGAAACTATTCGTCTCGTAATACCGATAGAGATATTTGATTGGTCAATTTCTTCCACTAATGACAAATACGTGTGTCATATAAACATCGAGAAGGACTTTTTCATTTATTAGCTGAGTCAGTCTATGTAATCAGTGTGTGCACGTTTGATTAATTTACTCGTTAACTCTCTATACATATCTTTCTTTTTATCCTTAATGTATCATCCATTTTATTGGGTCCATGTAGCAGCTACAACCTTATAAATTATTGAAACAAGTAAATTAAATGTTTGTATTTGCTATACTGTTAATATAGAAATCCACAGGCTCGTATTTAAACAGCAATTTTAATAAAGATCGAGCAACACATGAGAGCTGGTGCATTTCATGGACTCTTATATACTTCAGTTGCTGTATGCATCATTTTGGTTGCAGAGGATATAGCAGAGGATATTGTGGAACTGATTGCAGTCATAAAAAAGAAATGCAATATAATGGAATGTTACAAGTCTCTTGTCTGTGAACATTTTATTTCAGAAAACGGTAAAGTTCGTTGATCCAACCCCGAAAGGACAGTCCCAATTAACATGCAAGGTCAACGAATACTGTCATCTTTTTGTCTTTACAAATAAGGACAATAGTTTAAGATGGTAAGCTTTCTAAAACTGATAAAGATGAAATACTCTTAAAGAGCAATTATTAGCAAGTTGGAGTTGATATTTCCAGAAATTATCAACTATTAAATAGTATAGCATTCTGGCGCTTTCTTGTACGCAAAAATTTGTTAACATCCCATATAGGTCTTTAATTAAATACGAAACATATATTCACTTGAGATAAACACATGCTGTATCATAATGCAATTTCTTGTTTCTGAATACTTTTTTTGAGGACCTCATTCGAATTTATTATACCGTGGGATTCTGAGTAGCTTGTTTGTTTTGTCTGTTTGCTTTTGTTCTGTTTTTTATTTCTTCCTCTTTTTAATGTTTGGTTGGGAGCTTTAGCATACAAACTTAAATACAAATGAGATATCAATGACATTTCAAAAAAATTACTTAAATCGTTCCCAGCATCAAACTGTATGCAGAGCGTCTTTCCATCTTTGAGCTCGAGCGTTTGACTTATAAATTTTCAAAGAATGATTTCCCTGGAATGTTGTTGATAGTTTGCTATTTCTAATCTATTATAAACATTTTGACGGGTTCTCGATTTTTTCTTATAGCTGATATATGTGATAAATGTTACATAAGAATACCAAATAATAATTTATTCTTAAAATTTCAGCCATGAAGTTGTAGCTTCATCAAAGGTATATGTACAGCCTGTAAAGGAGAGGACTTCAGACTGTTTTACAGATATATCATTTAATTTTACTGACAAAGGACCTCACACCGTGTGTCTTAAAGCAGAGTAAGTTACAATATTCCATGTCTGATGATCAATTATCGAACTTTGGATGTAAATTACGCTACAGTTTATTACAAAACTCTAAATGGGTGCTGACCACTCGTACTCCATGTCGTAAATTATGATATATATATAGACTATGGGAATTCCTTTTCAAAAACTAAATCTTAAAGATATGTCTTTTTACAGAAATTAGCCTTTAAAAAATGATAAATATCAACTTTGATCAATTATCCAGCTACGTGTTTCGTTTCGGTAACAAAAAATGTGGTAATTACATGTTAAATATTTGAATTTCTAAGGACATATGTGCGACATAAAATACAATATGTTGCAATAATGTTTTTTCTTTCCTAATACTGAAAACAGTGTTTACGTTAACGAAAATGAAAACTCTACCGATTACCAAATGTGTACCAACATCACTTGAACTTCTACTGTTTATCGAATATTCTTGTGATGTGACCAATACTTTTTCCAGTGACACTGATGGTGAGAAGCGCTGTTTTACAATCGACATGATTGTTCCAAGTGAAGGTATGTTTACTGTGCATTCTGGTTTATAAACTATGAGGCTTTGATGAATACAACAAATTTTAGAGTTTTCTGTTTTCATAACAAACTTTAGTATTTTTATTCCGGTTTTTATGGATAATACTGATATCTTTATATATAAATACTAAATATAAAATGATCACATATTCAAATACGGTCACTTCATTTGTTGTACATAATGTTGTTGACCTAATATATGATTGCTATATACAACATATATGATTGCTATATACAACATAATCACTCATTCAAGTACTCTAACATCGATCTCTATACATGATAATGATATCCTAATATAGGAATGCTAAAACAATATGATCATGCATTAAGTACTTTTGTACTTTTAAGTCGTGTTCCAAAACCTTCATTTTTAGATCCTTGCCTATCAAACCCATGTAAGAACATAGGCAAATGTTTGAAACAAGGTAATTCCACTTTCAAGTGCATCTGTGGAAAGGAGTACACGGGTCAATTTTGTGAGAAAGGTGAGTCCTTGTTACGAATACTTTATCCCTCCTGGATGACTACCTCTTTGATGTTTTATCATTTGCAAATTCATTGTAATACCTCCGGATATCAGATACTAAATATAATCTCTTCCGAATTGCAAAGGTCATTAAAGTGCCAGTGAAAATATATTAATTTCGATAATATAATATCTACATACTATAAACCAAAGGGTACATTTGCATATATAAAAAAAACTAGCAAGTGTACTTTCTTGACTTAATTTTATACAAGGCAGATATGGAAGGATGAAGTAAATTAGCGTCCTCGTAATATATTAATTTTTACTCTTTTCGTGTCAGGAACAAAATTGGAAGGGGAATAGTGAAAAGAAAAGAATAAGTGAGTGTGCATTTATGACAATTCAATGTAAAATATTTAAGACACACACTATTGGATATTAAAGTAATCATCAGTTTGAGGCACACTAGCATCATCTGCTCTTCCATAGATAGGAATCACGATGGCCTTTCGAAAGAGTATGGTTTAGTCGGTTTTGCTGGATTAACGCCATTTTTCAGCACATATTAGGAAACCAATGACGGCCAGCAAGCTTGGTACGAAATAGGCAAAAATCTTGAGAAGAACCATCGACCGAAGGAAAGCATATTAAAAGTGTTTTAAAATATCCACGTTGAGGGAGCGGAGACTAGATTCTACTTTGACAGAAGTAAGATGTCAGTGATTTGTAAAGTCTGCCTGTTTTCCCAATATCCTGAAAATGTATAGAACACTGCACATCGCATCTGCATTGCATTTGTATAAACCATTAGCATCCTCTTCCTTTATTTAACTGCAAATATTTTAAAAGCAGGAGTGCAGTGTAACAACATAAAAGCTCTATAATATGAAACGACTTTTATCTTATCTATAACAGAAGATTGATTTTCATGGTGTAACATTATATATATATATATATATATATATATATATATATATATATATATATATATATATATATATATATATATAATTTTGTTTTCAAATACAATTCCATTTTAATCAAAAGGACCCTGTCTAGCTACTAACTGGCAATGTAAACACGGATATTGCGAGGTCAATCAAGATGTCCAAACCTGCTTCTGTACATTGGGATACAAGGGACAAAATTGCTCAGACGGTAATGTCTCACAAATAATTCATCTCTGTCTCTCAGTATTTTCTTTACTTTTCTCTTTCTTCTATATTATAGGAAAATGATTGATAATACTATCATGATTATTATTAATACGAATGTACGGAGATTCGAATCCTAGTCTGCGGATACACGGCAACCATCGTCTACCATGCATATATCACAAAAAATGATAATGCGAAGTCGGTGGTATAGGTATTCGTGCGTAGGAGAATATTAGTATGTCGACCTAGCAATTAGATATCAACTAGGGACGCATCGCATCTAAGGGTACAGTTATTCCATATTTCTACTACAAATATCACGGTACATATAATTAATTATAGACAATTACCAATGTTTAATAAACAGAATCAAAGGTTCTCTCCTTTGATTCTTCAGGAGAAAGCTTGTGAAAAGTATCGTATTGTTCATAATACTTATAGATAATATTATCATACAGGTTAGAGAATTATAAATTCACATTCTACAGAGATTCGACTTCGGTTCCGCATCTGTCTGTTATCAGTGTGGTTTCTGATAAATAACCCGAATTGTCCACTATCTTAAAGATGCAAAGTATTTCATTTCTTCCACAACAAAATTGATGTTGAAGTCAAAATGTCAAAGGTCAAAGTCACTGTGGATGAAATAAATTTATTCTTCACATTACGTCGACTTGTCCACCTTCTAGAGTTGTAAATTTATGCTTATGACTGACTTAGAGCAAGAAAGAATGATCAAAAGTCAACGTTACTGGCACTAATTGTGAATTAACTAAAATGTTATTCATCTCAATTTAACAAATATTATGCATAACTTGCATTTGTTACAAGGAAGAAACCATTTATTTTAGAAGTCAACATATCAAATATCATAATTAATATGAATAAAAGAAGAAAATGACTTTAGCACAATAATATTATTTAAACGTCAACAATCTGTAGAAAACTTTGCAAATCGCTTGCACAAGGATAAGTAGAAAACATATCGAAAACGTCAAAGTTCAAGGTCATTGTGACTAAAAGAAATATAGTTTCTTCTGAAAACGGACAATAGTTTATTCATTCATATCTAGTGTACGACATTATTTCCTCTTCATGAAAGAAATAAGCAGATTGATAAAGTCAAGGGTCAAGATTATTGTGAATTAAAAGAGAAATATATTTTTGCACACGATTTTTACTCATATACCTCCACAGTACGTGGATGTCCTACACATAGGTATTTTGATTACGTGTTAGAATGTCTGCCATTTGTTATACACATATCGTTCAGATTATTTAGTTGTAGTTTATTCGGTGAGTGTCTTTTAGTTTTTTCTGACGAGAATGTTTCTTAGATCTTTTTTTCTTCTATGTTATGCACGTTTTTTTTACACGCGAGGGTTCTAACGGCAAGCGAATCAAAACCACATACTTCCCTTTATTTTCCAGACCCTCACGACAACAGTCGTTGTCAACTTTAAGGTTTTAAATAGGCAAATAATGCAGTACTTTCTAACTACTTAAATAATGACCATACTTCGTAAAATTATTTCTTTCAAATTTTGTATGGTTCACGAGTTAGACTATCCCAGCAGAATATTGGTACCTAGCACCATGCAATACATGAAATCAACCTAAACATCTAATGCAAGCAATTATTACTATCTCTAATTAATAAGCATGTATGCCTAAACATATACAGAGAATTCTCTATGCTAATAAATTTGTTAAGGTCCATTATACGAAACTTATACGAAACTTATGCATGCTATTATAAAGTCTCGTGATTTTCATACGTTGTTACGTCTGATCATAGAAAACTGGCTAATTACTCGAGTTGGGAAACATCTTCCTAACATATACTACCCACAATCAACAAATAATCACTAAAATCTAACTTAGCTATAAATGGAAACGTAATATAAATAGCTCATACTCTAGTTTTATTGCAGTTTTCCTTTCAATATTTTCACTATATTCTACTGTAAAAGATCATCAGGATTTTTCCCATTCATTACTTCTGTGGCATCATTCATAACATTATGCCATAATTCCACATTCACTAACTGTTCAAACAATTTGTTGCATTGTCTTTGCGAATGTCTCTTCTTTATTAATATCACAATGAAAATGATTTTCCATAATGATGTTAACACACCATAACCAATGGTTTCCCATAATCTGTTTTTAATTTACCTTTTTACACGTTAAGCAACAAATTGTCGACATAACATTAATTGCACCAAACACAACCATGAAATGTGTCATAATAAGCAATGTAATGTGCACAAAAACACGTCTGAAAATTGCCTTGCGTTAATGAGAGAGTAAATTAAATATTGTACGCAATAGATCAACTGTCTTAATTTCTTTTCCAGCTATTTCAGATGAAGTTCAGGATCCACTTAACAACGGTGTAAGTATAAGCTGTATTAGTATGAAAACAAACAAATTTTACATAAACATATCTTGCGTCATTTGAAAGAACTTAAAGTAGTGTACCACATACATTACACGCAATCTGTTTGCTGCTAAGCATCATGGTGCCGTTTTGAGCGTTGTCAAAGTATTTTACCAAATGCGACTCAACAGGTAAATGCCAAAATTGACTTAGCAACTAACAATGCGGTTGAAGCAACAATTTTTGTTTAATATACATTACATCTGTGTTCTTCATATTTTAAATTAAAACATACACACACGCGTATATATATATATATATATATATATATATATATATATATATATATATATATATATATATATATATATATATATATGATAGCCTTTGATTGATGCATCATTTCTGGATGCGCCGCTATGGAAGAGATTGCTATTTGTATGGCTGTGACGTCACTTTGCCGAGTAACACATTTCAATAGTTTATTCTCTTATAGTACAGACATTATTGACAGTCTGTACGCTGTTCTGAGGTATCACTTATTTTTAATTTTACATATATATGCATAGAATTTAAATATTTTATTCGGTCTAATATCAGTAGCATTTTCTAAAGAAAAAAAGAAAATTATTTGAGTTTGGAGTGAGAAGCAAGATGCTATTTTAAGGTAGAATGTAATTCGAACGTATATTCGGACATTCTGTTCTCAGTTGTTACAAGTCCTCAGTAAATATATGAGTGTATAGGAAAAAATCCCATTAGGTTCAATGGGAAAGATCTGCTTGCAACATCAATCAGTACTGCACACTTCAAGATAAATAAGTAATCGCAGTAGCATATATACTCATTATCTTGTTCAGACCAATATTTGTTTGCCAAATACAATCGATGAACTAAATTGCATCACAGACTGTGTAAGTTTAGGTAATATTTACTTTTCAACTGAACTTGAAAGATGTAATTATGTAACATACTAGTATTATTATATTTTTAAATCTTTTATCGACTACCGATATAATCGTTGGCTCACTATTCAAGTAACAAAGGTGAGTTCACATTTTGATAATTAGAAAATATCATTTAATAATCAGCACCTCTTTCCAGTTTGCTGAAGCTTAATAAAGATTCTTCATAAAATAATATATATGACAATGTTGCATTGGACTGAAAAGACAGATGGTAATCATTTTATATCATCATATATATATATATATATATATATATATATATATATATATATATATATATATATATATATATATATATATATATATATATATATATATACCTTTCATAATGCATGAATTTAAAGCGCAGCTAGCAATCCGATATCATTTACGAATGAAAACGTATCTATTACGCACCGCTGAAAATTCAGAAGAAAGTTATCGTATATCTGTAATATTTTCTCTTTTACACTAGTTCATTATTACGATACATTTTGAAACTTATAAATACATAGTTATAGATCATATAAAATCCACTGACATATACCAAACATAAAACGTCAGTCTATATCATGATATATTTCAAGTTCTTATTATTTTGTATCCTACAATTATATTTTAGAATGTTTAAATTACAATATTTCTTCGATCTTCCACAGTCAGTCTTCACTGATACATTCATTCCGAAGGAAGTAGTGTGTGTAAACAACAAACCTTGCGTCATTCCTTTTGCCATATCCGGAAGTTATCCAGATCCAGATGGGTAGGCAGTGAATTCATCAACCCAAATGAAATAGAGGGCGTATTTAATTTTTTTTTGTATCTAATGCAGATGTCTAGTTAAGTTGTTATTAATGTCATTTATCCACTTTCTCGAAGGTTAGACATTTTGCATAACACATGATGACTCCACGTGCGTAATCAGCCTCATTTAACGCGTATGTGGTTAATTCACTCATTTCCAAACAGCGAACTTAAAGCACACAATTTGTACAAAATATGACAATCGATAAACAACCGATATATTCACTGTTAAGTACTACGTTTTCTTTCATTAGCCTCTTAACTGTGATAGAATACATAGCCCTATTTTCACTAGCCAATTCTTTGATTCTGAATACTGTGATACGGGGTAGAACGCCACAGCGGGTGATTCCAGTGCTATATTGTTATGATCATTATATTAATATATACAAAATCGTTGTTCCGGTTAACCAATGTATGTTCCCTTTTTGAAAATTACACATGATTATGGAACGTGTTGTTATAGAAACGTCGTTGTTACTTTATACGCATTTCTATCTTACAAAAGCAAAATCGTGTCCATTTTTAGTGAAACCCCTTTGTTGATATGACCATGACCTTTATTAACTACTGCTGTAACATGTTGTCGAGGTGAAATGCAATAATTTCAGACGATTGGCTTCTAAAGAGTGTCATATGCTTTCATCGGTAAAACCGTCGTGTGTTGGAGTGCAGGAAGGTCTATGCAATTACATTGTTTTAACTTCTAATGGTCGATTTTAATCTGATGCTTGCCATTTTTTATTAAAAGTCACAGAAGTGGTTGGGTAGGGGATTGTTGTTGTTATGATTAGAGTGTAAGGCGTTGATATAAATAAAACTTCAAATGAAACGATCTGGACACAGGGAACCAAAATTAGTCCGCAGAACATAGCTATGTTGAAAAATTTCCAGATCAGTGTCACCTTACCGTTTACATCCAATCAAAACGTAGAAGAAGCAGTCAATTTCATAAAAATTGGAATATATATATATATATATATATATATATATATATATATATATATATATATATATATATATATATATATATATATATATATACACACATATATATATATATATATATATATATATATATATATATATATATATATATATATATATATATATATATATGCATACTTTGTCATCGCTTTTACACAAATATGCATATTTGCTTAGCAGTTAGCTGCGTTATTTGGTATGGTACTTATTTATATATATTTTAAATATATGTACAAATAGCTGCGGAAGGGTTTGTGACTCATTTGGTTCGCTGCTCTCTTATGACATTCGGGCTAATGTTTATTTGGAGATCCGCATTCCTAAATGACTCTCTCATACGTTTGTACTAAATCACGCAACACTTCTTGTCTTAGCCTCATAACTTTGAAATTACCAACGCAGTTTTTTTTTAAGCGCTGCAGTGAACGGACGTAGCATGATGTTATTGGCAATTATGTTTCTGGAACAAGATGATAATCGTGATGGGCGTCATGTGCCTTTTCTAAATATCAACGTCAGAATACAGCTTTTTTCATCGTCGCTACGTAGGAGTTTTTCAGTCAACTTATTTTGGCGCAATCCATATGTAATCTACACAGGCAGCTTCTGAAACATGACCAAACCTTACATATTGTGCTTTCAAGGCCTAATTTGTTTCCTGCATTTCGTCATATCCTGAAAGTTAGTAAATATTGACATCAACTCCTGCTTCAATTGCTGATAGTTCACTTTGTATTCCTTTCTCGAAGAAGTGAACAATATTATGTCAGTGAGCAATTTCAGCTGACTTTTATCCGATACTATTGTGATGTATTTTGACCTGCTTACCAAGCGTTAGGAAAACAATAAGAACCAGATCCTTCGCTCTGGAAGTTATCCTTCTTGACTCTGAGCAAGCTAAAACCATTTTTGAGGTCAATTATGTTGTCAAATGCAAGAACCAGTTTTGAAATAAAATGTTCCTTGATTTCTCTCTCATCTTTGTAAACACCACGTTAACATCAAGAGATATCTTCATTCCACGATCTGTATGACGCTGATCTGACAATCATTCTCACTGGTGAATCGACCGTAACTTAGGGGTTTTATTTCGAATGTTGTCCTATTAAATCGTTTAACGATAATTGCCTTGCTTTCATTAAACGTAATTTACATACCGCTTCTAAAGAGATAATTTAAGAAGAATCAACTGCAACTACTGCACGTTGCATATATGAAACAGGATTAGCTTGCGTGTGATTGAGACCTGTATATATTGTATCAATATCGTAGCAAACAAAATCGAATATAAAGGCAACATCGTACAAACTTCATTGTAGCTGTCCGTCAAATAACGCTCGACTACAAAACCATACTGTACTTATCCTGTCTTATCGTCTTCTCAACATCAGCCGTAAAATACGTTCCTTCAACATTAGTAGCATTGGCCGCTGTAATTGATTCTACGTTCGCTGAAGACTTATCGTTTTAATAGCACCAGCGCCAGTATCCTTGTACCTAAGCATTTGTGTTGAAGGACATCTACTGTGGTCATCGTTCCTTAAAAATATGTTCGTGATTGTGATGGCGGCAGGCAGATAATTAATTATGATCTATCTGACATTCTTGCTCACCAATTGTTATTTCTGCATGAACATGGTCATGCAACTATTCCTGACTCTAATTTTGTGAACGCATCGGCATCTGAGCCGCTTACGGATTTGTCACTGTCGTTAGTGTTTTGTACTTTTCTTGGCTGGGATTAAGCATAGAAATAATTAGTTCTCCACAATGTCATCCTGATATTAAGAAACCTGTTCAGATGCAAGTTTGTCTTTCCTAGGATTGCTGACCATATGATCATATAATGCAAATCAGGAAACAAAACTTATTCCGCGATTTCTTAAAGACTTCTGAGTCTAAATTAATAATGCGCATTTGAGACAGTATATATTCTTTGTCATCGTCATTGACAAAGGCAGCTTAGGTGTAGGGTCAACACTTTCTACGAAACTTACCGGACGAGTGATGCAATCTGGAGACACTATTACAGGCTGAGAAATATGTCGGCGTGAAGAAACGAAATAGTACTGTAGAGATCGCGAGACTGATGGGATTCTGCACGAAGATAACATTCAAGAAAGCAGCAGAACATAGTTATGAGCTATTAAAATAATTTTTCATGGGATGTAACTAAAACGTATAATATGTGCAAATGATCAGATCATAACAGATCACTCAATATGAAACACCATTTTTCATTTGTGCGACTGCGCATCTTAACTCACAATTCTATCATGAATCAGTAAAACTGAAGCTTCCTTTATTTTATATGCATCATGCAAGCACATTATGTTCTTAGTTGTATACCATGATAGATTTCAATAACAGTTGCAGCCACCTACAAAATAAATAGAGCGACGAACTCAGTGTATTATGGATGATTCCACAAACGAACATACTCTTAAATAAACATCTTACAGATATTACAAACGCTTATTGGTTCTGTTGTCTTCGATTCTGTTATCACCATTTGCTACTGGTGTTGATGGCACACGACTTCCTAAACCCTTAATTTTTTTAATTATTTCTAGATAAGCGTAGACAAACGTAAGCAAATATGATCCAGAGCTTAACAATAAAACAGTTATGGGCAAATACGTCAATCTCACGTATACAAAAATTAATATTCATATCAGGACCTGTTTGCATAGTGACCAGCTGATTTAGTTAAGGAATTCGGAATAATATATCAGAAAATTGATGCAAACAATAATATCAGCATATTAGTTTTCAAAGTAAAATCATTGGCACTGAAAGTAATGGCGATTTTCAAAACTAAGGAAAGAAAATAAACGTATACTCAATTAAAATTTGGTACAGCATATAATTTGTCTCGACAAAATCGTACAAAGATCGTTGCCACTACGTGTGTTGCATTCTTCACAAAATATTGGCCTAATTTGATAGCAATATTGGCTTAAAATCAAAGTAATCAAGATCTTTCTTTGACATATATTATTTTAAAATCGATCTTGACACATTCAACGATCTTACGTTTTTGTGCCATCCATGTCTTCTATATTCCTGCCAATGGGAAATTTTGTTTACTCTATCGATGTTTGCATGTTAAGACTCTACCATTATTCGTTCTAAGTCCATATTGTCCATTACATCGCTATGGTTTTCTTGTCTCAAATTGATATAACATTTATCGCAATTTTGGTATAACGCATTTGATTGCTTTGTTATAATCTGGTACACAAGAATAAAACTTTAAGTGAGTTTTTGATTTTCTAAGGCAAGTTGCAATTAGCTATACCTCAAGATTCTTCATGTTGATATTATCCGTTGAATCATAAATTCAGTCTGGCTGGTTTTGATAACATTGCCGTATTCTTATGCAAATTTTTCCTCAAAAACAAGTATGATCTTCATTCCGTATAATCGCCCAGGTAAGCAAAATCATTGTAGTTACCAATGAATCATGTGATGCATAACCCGATCGTGTCATTTTGCCATAGTCTCTATTGTGAAATTATTTTAAAGCTACGTGAAAAATCATAATCACATTAAAGATTTAGAAGATGTTGTCAACATTCCTGGAACACCCTGTTATACATTATGGAATGTTTCTTTTACACATTTAACGGCTTTCTATATCTCACCGCATGAGGTCTCTCCTTTGCTGGCAGATGTGAGAAATCTATTCCTTGTTCTTGATCTCCTTATTGCCGCTAGAATTTTCCCTTCTACACCACTTATAGTATATGTATGGACCTTTTTGTAATTTTGCTGTATTTGTAGTTCTTATTCAATATATTCTCCTATTTTAAGTTAATTAAGTTAATATTGCGTGGATTCATCGTCTGGGGCATAGTAAACTTACCTCACCCAGCCATTTTTACTAGCTGTGAGTGCTCAACTTTAAATACCTGCTCGACTACCAACAGCAGACTCCTAACCCCATGAAACTCCACACCATTCTACAGATACATGAACAGAATGTTTTAAAATTTATATATAAACATATGGTATACTATATCTATTTGATAATGGTCAGTAAATTTACATACTTGTGTTTAGATAAAAATAGAATGAAAGATGGAGATGTTACTCGTGTTATGTCTATCATCATTTTTGTGTAAACTCATTGTACAAAACGTGGTCGTACGACATCAGTTTTGTGCAACCAAGGTTAAAGGCATCTATGAAAGGCAATAGAGTTAGTGAAACTAGTGGTTTCATTCAGTTCGTCTATTTCGATGGCTTAAGCAAAACGTTTTCCATAAGACAATCATGATCTGCTGAAAACCCTAGTATCTTGTGATAACAGTGATCATGTCTGCGCATCCTTCTCCATATTTGAAAAGGTCGCCTGATCTTTGTAATAAGAATACGGTTGAGTGCATGGCAGACATTGAATCCACTTCTATTTAACACTATTGTGTCTAAGAGATTTATGCTCAAACATATATTCTAGTGCAGAAGCTATTAGTAATTTTTTTTGTCATTAAGTTTAAGATTAATGTACACCAAGTTAACTCATTTTATTTTAGACCTACTATTGACTTTGGATTTGTTAGTCCGACGGTACAAATCAATGGCATTAATACACCGAAGAAGGCAAATTCTACTAATGGAACATACATCTCTGAAGTGAGTTTTACGCCAAACCTACCTGGACACCAGAAGGTGTGCCTACAGACATTGAATAAAAACAGGTAATCCCATTATACTGCTGTGGGAGTTTTAAATGCAATGTAACTATATTTTATTGTTTCGATCAATGATTGACCATCTTAAACGCTGTTAATACAAGAATGTGCTAATCATTTTAATAATGGTTAGAGCAGATACCGATAATTTTGACGGTAGCTGGTCACTAGCATACATAAGAATGTTTTCATCCAGAAATAATCCGTTGTACATTATCCATTAAAATCTCTCGTAAAGCAATAATACTGATAGAACATCTGTTTGGTTAATATTGGGTTTGCGACTAGATACTAGTGTGCTCCACACAAAGATCTAATTTATTTTTGTAGGTCCTTTTCCATTTTCAATCGGTAAAATCGGTACTTTGTTGAAATCTTTTTTGTGTCTTTCTTGGAATCTTAACATCAAGTGCAAATATATCAAAGTCAGCCATAATATATTAAAGAGAAATGACTCGCGATTGATAGCGTGACTGTTTATTTCAGAGTAAACGCTGACGAAGTGTGCTTTCATGTGGATGTCAAACCTGGTAATGTCAGATAGTTATCCAGCATATAAGATTGCTTCGTTTAAATGCGCGATATTTCTACATACTATCAAGTAATGGCATATTTTCAATGTCATCGTCACTCAGGAAATTTAGTGCTTGTAGTGATTTCTAAGCTTGCATGCGTAAATAACATTAAATGTTAAATATGGATACAATGTAATCAATAATTTTTTAATTTAAAATTACGGAGGAAATATATATTATGCGAAAAGTAGATTAAAGCAATAACACTTAGGCAACTCGGTCTAGATTCTGATCTTTTAAGGAAAAGTAAACTCATGCATGTTTTATTTCAGATGCATCTACTTTCTTCGGAGATATGGTTCGCACATTTAGTTTCTATTGTAATTTATTTATTTTAAATTTCATAGAATTATAAAATGACATATTTTTCAATCTTAAAATAATACACTTGTGGTAGCGCTGGCTTATGGGTAACAGCAGAAATGCAGATAACACTTGTTCAAAGTAAACGTGATACAAAACAGTAAAAGTCAAGGAACAATCTAAATATTGTTACCACAATCATATATCAACCGTTATCAGCATCACTTTAACAATTCTTTCTTTGCCAAAACAGGAATAAAGTACTATTTCAATTACATAAAAATTAATTACTAACTTTTCTTTGTCGAAACTGTTTTTCTGATCAAAAAATATTTTATGTTATGCATTGCTTCATGTTCCATGTTCCTTCGTTAGCAACTGAACTTGTAGTATGTATCTTGTATAAATAAACATTACGCTCGTACAAAATGCATTATGAATTCTAAAACGACAACATCTTTAGAGTTTATGAAAGAGAAAATTTGTTGTATCTGCAAAGCCCATTTTGTGCCACTACAAACAGTTCATAACATGACATCGTTATGTTGCCCTTTACTTTCACAGAATAAACCGCATTTTACAACACCCAGCATCACCCAGAATTCAACAATTGTCTGCACAATAGGAATAACATGTCACATGATGTTTATGGTATCTTCAGGGAAATCTAATGCAAATAATTGGTTGGTATATCTGATAAATTCGATCCTATTGTAGACCTTGCAGCAAGATCAGTTATACGTTGGGGCCTTTTTATTATTTATATCATCTATCACATGGTTCATTTTCAAAGTCGAATGACACGTAACTTCAGTTTAATTAGACTCGTGTATATATATATATATATATATATATATATATATATATATATATATATATATATATATATATATATATATATATATAGCTACGAGTTGATAGAAGTTTAGTGTTGAGATACAATATTCATTACGTTTAATACGTTGCAATAACCATTACTGGTGTATATTCGAATTCTTAAAATTGTGTATATTAGTATATGAAAACGTTATATTCCACATCTTGCCTTTTGCAAGGGCTTATAAATATTTAATCATGGCTAAAGTGTTTTACATTTCTTAATACTTAAATTGCTTTAATGAATTTTATACTGATATGCAGTAAAGTCATTTTTACCTGACTTCAACGCTATAGAAATCATATTTTAAGTTAGCTTTTTGTACTATGATATACATTTAACATACGATGCTGTACACGGCTATATTGACAAGAAAATCAATGTCATCATCTTGTATGTAATATCGCCTTGATCAAATATATTAAAACCACATACGAACTTAAATATAAACTTTTTTTAATTAGAGATGTATCTGTAATATACCTTTGACTGGTTTTGATTTATGATTACACATATTCTGCACATTTATCATTATCAGTCCAACTATGATCTTAACGGAAGGTCTGGAAAAAGATTACCATATTTTTTCCCATTGTGAACCCTGTACAGACGGTACAACGGAAGCTGGAAATTGCTCATTGGACTTGGTGTTCAACCCGTTGTCATCTTACGTTGGAAAAACTCTTAGCTTATGTTTGGAAGCCCAGCTTTTATGGTAACAAATACTTTGAGGCATTTCTTAAGCTTTTAAGATAATGCCTATTGCTTGAATAGCTAAATGTATTTACTCCAGCATAATAATATTTTATTAAATTATCTAACTTACCTGGAGAACTAATTTGCATAGTTTGCACAAATTGTTTGCTTCTATCTATTCATTTGATAATTGTTCTAGATTTCATAATTGTTGCTGCTAATTTTACTTTCTAGAGGTTAAAATAATGTTGATATCTGCTTTATCCAACTTTCGCTGATTTGCCACATTATGGTATTTTCTGTAGGAAATATTTACAAATCGTCCATTTGATATCCACAGGAAAAAAGTGACTGGAGAAAAACGTTGTTTTAACATGGAGGTAAAAGGTGGAAACGTGTCCTGTAAGTAAACACTTTTCAAACTTAAAATGTTCAAACAAGAACATCAAAATACATAGCAAAATTGCATTCCTATCACCTGATGTATTTTATCATGTGTAATCATGTTCCTTTATAATGAATGAAAAACATCCTTTACTGGCAACTCTATTTTATAATTTTAATGAGTGCTTAGTATTCTTTGTCACGGCAGTTTAGAGATACGTTGAAAGAAAACCGTTAATAAAAGACCATACAGCATCTATTGTGACAGGTAGAGGGACAATGATACCTACGTCGATTTCTTGAAAGTTTATGTACATTTATATGAACGGTAAATATTATTGAAAGGAATATAGACAATTTTGCATCTAGCGGTCACGTTACAAATATGATACTATTTTTCACCTTTATATTCATATTTTTTTCAGCTCATGGTCCATGTAGTAACCTGCACTGTAAGAGCGGTGGGTTTTGCGATGCTGAAAACGCAAAAGAAGAACCTGTTTGTCATTGTCCCAAAGGTCACTCCGGGAACTCGTGTGAAAAAGGTAATATATGGTCTGCAAGATTTCTAACTTTTGACATGTCTTTATTGTTTTATTCCTATCGCATATATGTTATTAGGAATTCTTGGCAATATAACCGTCTTTACAATGACACAGCCAGACCATGATGTTATATGCTATATACAACACTATGCATAACTCTATTCGATATTGATAACGTTTGTGGATAGAGAAAATACATTAGACAATGATATTATTATATTCCTATGCTACGAGTTTATGCTCTTAAAATAAGTAACAGAAAAAACTGAAGACAACAAGCTTTGTCAAATTTAACAAATAATTTATTTCCCTAGAATTATGATTCAAATCCAAAAATAATCCAAAATAAAAAAATTGAAGTCCTGGTATTAAAATGTCCTGAATGAAGCTGAGTTCGAATCCCGATGACATCCAAATTGGAAGGCGATGACGTCTGCTGTAACTTTCAAAGTGTAGACGTGTCAAAAGTTTCCTGTTTAATCAAATTCCAGTGAATGTCTTTGTTCAAAAATTTTGTAGGAGCACTTAAGTATATTGAGTTGACAAAAATAAATCACTTGAAATTCAATCAAATAAAATTTCAACTCAAACGGGTCATAACATAACTTAACGTGTCAATTGTTTGGAGCCAGTCTGATCGAACCTCTATAAAGGTAATAGTTATACTCTAGTTTAAGATTCAAAACAGATTCCCGGATGAGGATCAATCTTCTAAAATGAATTAGAAGTTTGTAGCAATAAAAACATGTTTCATAACACTTACTCCAGATATGACCATGACTTAACTTAATTATTCATACTCTGAGAAAGAATTTTAAAAATGATAAATAAAAAGGTTGTTTACCAAAACTGTTACTGAATCTAAAACAAGATTATAAACTAGATACAATGTTTTCATTATTATTGCTTATAAATGAAATAAAAATAACAAGTCTGGTCAAACAGAACTGAACTAAGTTTCTGGACAATATCAAATTCAGTAAACAAACCTACGTTACAATATCATGTAATGGAATTAAAAAAATTAAAACTAGCAAACAATTAAATTAAATGTACATAACAGCTAATTGTTGGGTTCAAGCTACATTTGCTATAGTTCGAAATGTTTCCTCTCAAACAAAAAGCATCCTTAGGAATCGTCTGCTCATAAAATATAGTTGAATAATCGTTTCAATTGGTATAAAGTATGGGTTCTAAGGTAATACATATTCTCAACAAATTACACCTTATTTTGCAGAAGAGTCAACGTCGATTACTAATAATACAAACAGGGTACGTATGTATACAAGTGAAAGTGTGTTGTAGATGGAACTTTTTAAATAATTGTTTTAACTGCTCATCGATTGATAATTCAATACAACCTGAATTAGTGAAAATAATTCAACAAATCTACAATTAATTATATAATGTAAGTCCTTTTTAAAGACACTGTAGCTCCATCTTGCATAGAATTTATAGTTTAACAAATATTTCGAAAGGTCGAACTTAAAACTGTTTTCAATATAATTTCATTTATAGCCATCTACAGGGAACTTTGCGTTACCAGAGGAAATTATATGCAACTATAATGAAAGCTGTTCTGTTCCGCTACAGATACTTGGACAACCACCCAGCATGTAAGCTTGTAAATTGTGTCTTTAATGACTTTGATGCAATATTTATGGTATCATTTATCCCTCACAGTTACTAATAAACTACTCTAATATGTTCACCAATCCGAATTTGCAGAGTATGCAATATGCAAAATTCATCATTAATTCAGAATATATTTCTAAATAAATGTACTTATTGTGAAAAGAAGATTGTTGTACACATTAATATTTTGTATCTGTACACAGTCACCCTTACAGTATAATATTTCCAAATTTGAATTATATTTTCAAACAAATGAACAAAACCACTGCTATATTTTAGTCCTTTTCTGGACACTGGACACGTGCCTCCAACCATCGACGTAGAACACTTAATCGTAAACAGCACTGACCCTACAGGTACAAATTTTGAGGGATATTTGAAAATCAGACCTACAGGTAATGGCACCCAACGTGTTTGCATTCAAAGCAAGGATACCAGAACGTAAGTTCAAAATCTGTTTTTATAATAGAACCTCCATCGTATATATATATATATATATATATATATATATATATATATATATATATATATATATATATATATATATATATATATATATATATTGCATAAAGTATCCAGTTTTATAGCACATTCATTATTATTATTATTATTATTATTATTATTATTATTATTATTATTATTATTATTATTATTATTATTATCTGAAAAGCAAATATGTTTAAAGTGTAGTTGGATATAATGGTCATGATGTAAAGGAACATGCGTAGTTTTGTCTAGTGCAATCTTTTTGACGATAATGAGCATTTTTTCCAACATTTCCTCGCTCTATTGTGTCTACGTATTGTGATCTCGTTTGTCCTTTCGAGCGTTCAAACGTAAAGAATTACAAGCAATATTCTTCCTCATAAACTCTCACCAAACGTAAGTTTGTAATGTTTCTTCCCGTCGACAGAACGCAATAAAGTTTCAGCAAAACATAGTTGTAGTTATTAGACAGTATACAATACATTATTATTGAATTAATTGTGTAATTAATTGTTTCAGAAGGATAATGATGGATTAATGTGCAACACTTACAATTCGAAAACTGCTCACGTTTAAATCTCGACCTTTGCTACACATCCTTTCGCTTTAATTTTGTTGCATTTCCCTCTAGACAAAAGAACATATAAATAATTAATTAAGTATTGGCTCTGTCATGAAACAGTGTTACTTTCTATCTGTTTATTTTATTGCATAAATCATTTCTTCTATCTATGTTGCCGTTTATCATATTTCCTAGCTCGAGCCGTGTGTGTGAAGAAATTTGTTTTAACGTCCGAGTATCTGGTAAGTAATGCTTCCATATTTCAGATTTCATGGATCTCTTATATAAAAGATTTTGTTTATTGCGTGGGTGCATTGTTCTTTCCACTATTTCATTCATATCCAAGTTTATAGAAAAATATTTTGTCTTTCTTGAGTTTGATGATTTCATTTATTCTAAAACTCCAAAGTACTTGAAAAGCACCAATATCTGATTCACTTGGAGCTTGTGAATGCGATATGACATTAAAGGCAGTCCTCACGAGAGAATTTTTCTTCAACAAAGCATTACTATAAATATTTTGTCAAGATATATTATCAAGACCCCACTACCAATGAATTGCACAATTAAAGTTTAAACCATCAAACCATGAATCGGAAATCAAGTTCTTAAAATAATGTATAGCATAACCTTGCTAGTATCAGATGTACTATCTATCTATCTATATATCTATCTATCTATCTATCTATCTATCTATCTATCTATCTATCTATCTATCTATCTATCTATCTATCTATCTATCTATCTATCTATCTATCTATCTATCTATCTATCTATCTATCTATCCATCCATCCATCCATCCATCCATCCATATATATATATATATATATATATATATATATATATATATATCTATATATATATATATATATCTATATATATATATATATATATATATATATATATATAGTTTACTCGTTTTACTTTTTCTTCCAAAGGCTTTCTTGCTATATGAAGTGCCCACAACTTTTATTTTGCAGGAGAATTTTCAAGGCAACCAGTTGACATGGTAAAATTGCATTGTTTTGATTTCATATTACAAGATGCAGAATGGTTGCAAAAGAATGAATCATATTTGAAAGCAATATTTATTGTCCATCGAATGTTTATAGAATATATATTTCTAATTTTCGCTATTACTCATCTCTCATGTGACACCTTCTTGCGTCGCACTGATATAGCTGTTTATTCCTTATATTAGCGTTTACTTATTTCATCGGCTCGAATCACTTGTTATTGTATAAGGCACAATAAAATATTCAAGCCAACAGACAGCACGTTTTACTACGAAATGACTGTTAGGTTTTGTAGCTAAATATAGTTCAAGGACTAGCCTTGGCCGTGCTTAAAGTCCATCTTAAATTATATCAATATTGTTTGGGTTAGGCGTCGCATAAGCTGTTAGCTGATTATATTTGGATTTATTTCCAAGTAATATGAACATACATATATCAGACATATCAACATCTAAGAAAATTATAACACCATTCCATTATATTGAAGTTATTTCTTTTTCTTCAAGTCACGACCGTACTACATTGTACCAACACTTCCAGATGGATCGACTATCATGTGTATAACCGGGTCTGAGTGTCACATTGTGATGTTTACATTGACGAAAACATCAAATTGGTATGAGCCTGTACTATTATATTGAAAGCAAGACGATTGTTAACTGTACGACAGTACGGCATCTTTTGGAGAATTAATGATTATTATTTTGAACTCACTTCATCAAAGGGTGTCAGAGAGAGAGAGAGAGAGAGAGAGAGAGAGAGAGAGAGAGAGAGAGAGAGAGAGAGAGAGAGAGAGAGAGAGAGAGAGAGAGAGATAGAGAGAGAGAGAGAGAGAGAGAGAGAGAGAGAGAGAGAGAGAGAGAGAGAGAGAGAGAGAGAAACATCTCAGTAGCAAATGAGAACAACAATGAACGAGCGTGTCCAGGTTCCTAATGAGTAATAAAGTCGGTCTCTGAAAGTAATATGTCAGGTAGCATGCGCGTGAAATTTCGTACATTACACGTACAAAGTCATTTATATTATCACTCTGGAACAACACTGGATTTGTTCACTCGTACGCTGATGCAGAGTAAATACGACCATTTGATGAACGAATTAAAGATCCTAGTTTAGCATGAATTCCAACGATTTACTTGGATCAGTGGAATTTACTTATCCTGTATTACGTTAGAACAAGTTTTCCTCTCGATTTTAAACCATTTAATTCCTTATCTGTGTTTTAATGCACCGTGATGACACATTCTCGTTTGAGCATCCCTCTGTGTTAATTATATGTCATTTTATTAGTAATAATGGTAAACTTGCACGTCTCCTATGAACAGCGTCAAAACAAGAAAGAATTTTATAATAGAAAATAGCAAATGTTCAAAGTTACTATTTTTATTTGATGCAAGGACCTAGATAATCTTTATTAAAGTCTATTAAAACATGAAATTCTCACTAAAAATATTGCTGCACAGTGAATTAAAGCTTTCGTGGATTAAACTGACGTTCATGTTATTTAAAGGTCATCATTATTTTGAATGTTATTGAAATAAGTGCTAGCTAAAATGCAGTCATTTATCAACTTAATGTGCTTAAATATTGTTCAAATTATAGTATAATTGCAACAATGTCTTTTAATCTATCAATTTTAATTCATATGTTGTCTGAAGTGTGGAATGCCTAGTAAAAGGACGAATATAACTCCCATTAACACGTTATCCATTTGAACAGCATAGGTCTTAGAGATGTTTCCAGAAGTATTCATGAGTCATATAATATTTAAATTATTTATATCGTCGCTTCACAAGAATCTTTAAATTGTTAATGTAAAATATCTAAGATACTACAAAAATGAGGTTGTGACTGAATAATGTGGCAGAAACACACACGCTGTGCATTATATAATACCTCTCACCAACCTGCACACACACACACACACACACACACACACACACACACACACGTCATAATCCAGTAAAGTAGCAATCGAATATCGGGTGTACTTTTAACTTACAATATGTTAAAGACGGTTGATATGTCAAGTAAGGTTTGAAAATAATTGCCTTTGGTAAAAACTGTAATTTCAGCCCGACAATCACAGAGGTGTCAGGCTACACAGGTGGCCTGCACATATTTCCACCGGCATCAATGCTGGAATACAAATGTGTGACTGATATATCGTACATACCACCGAATGATGTGGAGGGACAACCGAAGAAAATTTGTCTTCAAACATCTTTACCTGGGTTAGTAGTGAACACTCACATCATTATTTAGTGACCATTATTATAATGGATAATTATTAATAATCTTAGGATCTTGGGTTCATAATAAGTGATAAATTGCGATTTTAAAAAAGCAACATATGAGGACTTGTCACAAAGTATGAGAAGAACCCATCATTAAGCGTATTTTGGTTACCTGAAGTAAAATTAATGTTCATTCCATTTATGTAAGCAAAAAAATATTCTCTAGATTGCAAATGATTTGTATTTCAGACTCAAAGGAGAAATAAGGTGTTATAATGTCATATCTCGTACCGATGCTAATCGTAAGTATAAAGCGTTCTGCGTTGTATGTCATAAACAGTTTGTCATTTAGAACATTACGCTCTATGTTAAATATTCAAGGGAAGCGTCCATTTTATGTTTTTAGAGATGTATGGCTGGGTGCTTGTACCTACGTGATAACATAATATGTGGAACAAATATCATCAATTGTGAAAAGTGAAGAAAATATAATTAACAAAATAATAAGATCTCCCATTTCAAAACATTTTTATATGAATTTTGGCAATCGCAAAAATCAAATATGGGGAATTTCTATTATCTTAAATTTACACTGAAATATTTTTAGATAATTTGCCACTCAGTGCTGAAAGCAATATTCATTTCTAATTTATGAGGAACACCGTATTTTGATGGGCTGATAAAAATAAATTAGCCAGCTCCAATATTAAATTGTAATTTTGCTAAACCTTTGAATAAGTGCTATTACAAGAATTGCAATAGATGGTATTTTTAATTTTTTTCTTTTACTGATAAACTCATAAAAAAACATAATGCCATTTCTAATTTCATTTTTGTCTGCCTCAGTCTATCTGATCTTGTCTGTTGTTTTCCCATGTCTTCATTGGTCTTGTCTGACCGAGATTCACATTATCTTATCTTGACAAATTTAAAATTTATAGCATTTTTCAAACAGACAAAAATTGGTCTATTTTTTTTTATTCATCTGCGCTTTCTTGACGTATTGATTATATAATTATTTTCTCATCCAATTGTAGCTTATCTCAAAATTAGGATTTTTAATTTGAACAAAATGACAATATAAATTAACATGCATTCGAAAAGTAGAGCATGCACAGTGTTCATTGTTGTAAATAATGTATGTTTGTATTTATCAGTGACAAAGGGACTGTGTATAAACAAGAAATGTGAAAATGGGGGACAGTGTCTATCAAATCCCCTGGACGCCAGATGTATATGTAGACTTGGCTACCGTGGTGTCGAATGTGCAGGTAACAAGCCTATTAATTTTACACACCCATACATATTTCATGACCAAAACATAACACATCAAAATAATGCTTAATTTGTCTAACATATTGTACTGAATATTACTTGAAACTTATCTTACTGGTTTTAAGCGTTATTGCAGCAAGAGGGACATAGATTAATAAATCATTTCAAAATGGCTGTGATATACTACTATGACTTTCCTGCATCACTAGCTGTGTTGCTATTTAAAATCATTTTATTTGTTTTTTCATTTGAGTTTATCTTAAGTATTGTTTGCAATTATAGTTCGTATAATAAATCCACGATTATTGTAATTTCTTTTCATACTGGATACAACAAAATTATTTGAAAAATGTAAAATAGAGGATATGGGGAGTGAATATGCTACGGTTTCAAAGCTTTGAAGTCTCTCTATCTCATATTAAGCTCGTTCTTACGACCGAAATGGAATAAATGCATATCAATCGTTAAGTTTACATCCTTGCAGATACTTCGGAAACTGTTGATCCTCCCACAGATTTGCCTACATCGGTAAGATAATATCCACGACGCTTATTTAAAATATATGTTATGAGATGTACTAATGGATGGATAAATATCATATTATATGCGAATATAGAGAACACTAAAGTATAACATATCATTTATTATATAATGAGATAGCTTATACAATATAAATATTTATACACATCCATACATCCATACATCCATCCATACATACATACATCCATGCATGCATGCATGCATGCATGCATGCATGCATGCATACATACATACATACATACATACATACATACATACATACATACATACATACATACATACATACATACATACATACATACATACATACATACATACATACATACATACATACATACATACATACATACATACATATTGATATTATTATTAATAGCAGCATTAGTATTCGTAGTAGTAATATAGTTACACTCACCTCCCCATGGACCTAATTCCAACTTTAGCTCAACTGCATAGTGCGAATTTTAATTTATTTATGTATTTATATAAGGTGTACATACATGCATGCATACATACATTTTGTGTCTGCTAAGAAGTTGGTGGAAATGTGCTCATAGTTGATACACACCATACCTTTATGCTACAAATCCTCTGTTCAAGAATAATTTCTTGAATCTTTGATGCATTTCAGAATGGAATACGACATCCAGTTTTCATAGATTTAGCTATTCCTGATACTCTGATCTGTTACGAAAAAATGGAGTGTTGGCTTCCGGTGACCGTGAAGGGAGACGTCAGCCATAAGTAAAGGCGTTGAAGGATATAGTTTTAGTAGTAATAGTAGTAGTAGTAGTTGTAGTAGTAGTTGATGATGACGATGACATAAATGGTAATGTACGTAGTATGTTTGTGGAAATAATACCTGAAGAAAAGAAAAAGGAGAACTAGTATTGCAATTCTATATTTATGCAACAGTTGTGACGTACATCATGGAAATATTATGAAAGTGAACATTATAAAATGCATAGCATGATAATGAAGTTTCTAACGGATAATCTCTTCAGGTTATTGAAAATGAGAAGTTAAAGTAAATAGTAACATTTCAACCCAAACAATGTATATAAAGTGACAATGACTACAACTGTATTCTTGCTTTTAGACCTACAGTTAAATTTGGCCATGTTGATTCAGCCTTATCACAAGGGACACCGAATTTAGATGATGGGTCAGCCATTGGAGTGTACAATGGGAACGTACCATTCACGCCATCGTCTATAGGACAGTATCGATTGTGCATACAGACTACAGACCCCGTCAGTCAGTAAGTTGTTTATGGGTGCATTTTTCTCCTGTAACATCATCTTTCAATTTCCCAAATGTATCTTCAAACCAAGACCGTCTTTGTATAAATGTTTCAAAAGTGGCGTTAGCTAGTGCTTATACCCGATACCTGTCACGATGTATAGTGTTATTATAGCAATAAATCAGGAAAGAATTACTTGGTTGTCTGTTCAATGATGCTCAATGTAACTAAATAATTAACAATTATTGAACAAATATGATAGTCGTAATTCTCTTAGTCTGCTCCAAACAATTCCGCTTGGTAAATAGTATGCATCCGTTGCCAGTTCCGGTGGTACAGAGTAGTTTAGTGCTAGTTAGGTCTGTAGGTATGCCATGTCATAACAATGATACTATACAATCAACTTGGAATGTTGAGATAAATATAAAAGAGAAAATTATCCCCAAACTTTGCTAGTTACCGCAGACGACACAAAAACTATTGGTACTACGCTGCAACTATTATATGTAGTAATTACCACATAGAATCTTTCTCGTCTTTGAGTACATTTATTATCAGATCAACATTTCCAGTGTGGGGTGGTGGAGTGAGGTTGCATTCAAGACAAAATGGTTTTGGAATGGTGTATGCTCTTTTATGCCATTGTTATGATTTTATAATTAACTCTTCGTTCTATATTTTGTATCTCCTTATTTAGATAAGAATCAAATAAACCAGTATAAATATAGCCACTACAGTCGTGCAGCATTTGCTCTCAAGTCTCTTATTTGATGTTTATCGTTTATTCCTTCAGAGTCAATGTTGATGAATTATGCTGTAACGTAACTGTTCATAACTGTAAGTAACAGTATTGCAAACAATCTTTCATATTCACTTTGAAATTGGATGAAATTATCATAAGCATATCAGTATACATTAACGATTTGCCTTGGCTATATATGATTCGTCACTTTAAATCGAGTAGTATAGTTCTTTAGTTAGGAAAACTTATATCTAATTTAATTAAAGATATATCTTATTCCGACTTCATTATTTATATATTAAAAATAAACTTGTTAATACTAAAATTACCATTACCTATTGTAAATGTAATTATATACATTAGGATGGAAATATGACATAACAATGTAGACCAAACCATTCCGATTAAAACAACATTTCGCAGCCAAGAAAACCATCAATGATCTATGCGATGCACCTAGTTGACTGAACGCTATAATGCATATTTTATTCTGAATTACGTTAGCATAGAAAATAACAGCCCATGCATACCATAAATAAAATGTACACACACTCTGATGATATCATTAGCGCTAATCATATGACACGAATGTATTGGAAAAAATATTAATAAAAAATAAACGTTCCACCTCTGTTGAAGCTGTTATTGTTATTTTATTTCAGCATCGCTACAACCTACTCAGGTAAGTAAAATGTCAACAAATCCAATGATTATAAAACTTGATAAAATAGCTACTGCAATTATGAAAAGTCGTTACACTCACAAATATTATATATCCTATTATATATCCCATACAAAGTCCATATATTAAAAAGTGAAGCGATAAAGTACTGTAATCATTTATTATTATTATTATTATTATTATTATTATTATTATTATTATTATTATTATTATTATTATTATTATTATTATTATTATTATTATTTCCAAAATCTTTGAAATTTAAATAGGCCATATATCATCAATATGTTTAGTCGTGCTGTTGTATTAATTGCTATCATTATCCCGCTTGAACTAGTTTGGAGAGCATTATTGTGATCATAGAATCCATCCCTCGGTCCCTACAGCTGCCCATTTGGTTGTACGTGCGGTCCATTTCGCTTCCATGACATAACTTTTCTGGATTTTCTTGGATTTCAACATAATTTTGTTTACAACTTTATTATGGTATGATCTCTAAAGAAGTTCATCTACAGCTGCTTTATAAATCATTATTTACATGAGATTCAGCTCGGACTTCCCCGTCTCTTTATATTTTGCTTTCTGAACCATAAATTCCCAAGGCATTTGTTAAGTTCCCCAATTCTGGTTTATAAAACAGTGGATACAACTTTACTTCCCATGTCTCTTTATATCATTTTCAGAAATTATAACCCTCAATTGACATTCTCATAACATTCATTTCGAATCATACATTGTAAGTATTCAAAGACTAACATTTTACGTGCAGCTCTTGATAAACATTGAATTAATTTGATTTTCAGCCTTCAGTACTGATATTTATATGCAAGACGTTTTTATTTGTCTTGCGAACACTACCTGGATTTAAATAGTCCAAACCGTAAAAAGTCTACATAAATCAGCTCAACATGCTCTCTTTCATTCAAATATGTTGCTAACATGTCATATTTTTCAATTGTACATATATTCATTGACAAATCCAAGAGAATCACTCGATTGCTTGGCTTCTAATTCTTGCAATGTTCGTGGGCGATCTTGGAACATAAGTTCACTCAGGCATGAAGAGCCATTGTACAGTCGCCGATTCGTTACACAGCAAAGTAATAGCCTCGATATATATCCACCGACTCAGTTTTGATTCTTTTTCTCTCCTGTGTTCTTCAAACTTTACACTTGACGGTTCTTCGTGCTGTATACTTTTCTTTTCATGATACAAATACTTAGATTTATGAACATGCTATAAACGGTTATATCTAAAATATAAAGAAGTTGGTTTCGGATCTAATATTTGGTTTCCAAACTTGCACTGATTGTAAATGTTATATATACAAATTTAGATATACTAATGTTGAAACTATTATTTGCAGTAGTTATGTCTCCTAATTTCCGATTAGTCTAAAATTTAATTCCGCATTACAACTTCACCAATGATTGTCAGAATTTATCCAATTATTATATGTACATCAAAACGGATCTCAAATGCATTTTTCCTCAGACTTAACATCAACCGTTGTGATGCATGCATCATCCATGGCATTTTTTAATAATACCATCATCATCATCATCATTATATGTATTATTATTATTATTATTATTATTATTATTATTATTATTATTATTATTATTATTATTATTATTATTATTATTATTATTAATTTTTTTCAGACACCATTCCAGAAACCGACATTGAATGCTAACTCGACTGTAAAGTGTGCAGTTAATACAAATTGCCATATCCTCACTTATCTGGATCCAGAAAATGGAACATGGTGAGAAGAAGAATTTTGAAAAGCGCTTTTTATAATAACAAAACGAGATATTCCAATAGAAAGTTGACAATCAACACGAACAACACTTTATTCTATTGTCAAGTTAAAATTGTTTGATAATTTTGACTATTACTTTGTGTTTCTTGGGTTTAAATTATAGTACATCTATAGATTAATCGGCCTTCCTACCACATACCAACCGTCTTCTTTAAATTTGCATTTTTCCAGCTCCGATTTGACTCAAACAGGCTTGGTTGATAATCTCTTCCTCTTTCCGCCGAGCATGAAAGATGGTAAATGCGTTGTTGACACTATATTCACCCCTTCCAGTAACCAGACGGGAGAAAATGTAATATGTTTGAAAACCAGGTATGTCATGATGCAATTTATGCCGAGTACAACAATTTTGTCGCAGTATTTCCCCATTTACTGGTATTAAACGGTTTGAGCATCTCGTATTGTTGTATATTTTCACAATTTGTGAGACAAATGTCTTTTCATTTTAAACGTGAACAATTATCAGAACTACAACGAGAATACCTGATAGAGAACAACATAACATATAGAATTTACAAAACAAATACTATGAATACAACATGTAGAGCAATCTTGTTTGGTGACAGCTCTCTTTATATATGATACTACATTTCTCACAAAGAATGTCAAAACTTTACATAATTTCTAATGAATAAAGAAGCGCAGAGTTGCTAACTTCTCAAGCAATATTATAAAGCTGCTATGTTTTTGCGGATGTAATTTTTTATATAATCTACTCCATAACATACCCAATAATAATTAAGGATTATTGCGTTTTATCCTATGTCTTGGTGAATTTCAGAACTAGTCATAATCATAGATGTCTGAATGTGCAGGTGGAACAAGTAGTAAAAGGTATAGAATCTGTTTTCAGTCTTTGTGTTTTAGTGTAAAATTCTACTAAAGAACATCTCAGAGATCTTAAATTGTTTTCAATTATAGCCAGACACGAAAGATCCAAATTAATTTTGCTATATTTAATGTGATAAAATCATTGAAGTATAAATAAAATGTCTGTTTTTAAGAGTTTTCGACTGCAGATTCTCAGAAATGGTATACAAGTCTAAACAACTTTATAAAATCACTTAACTTACCAGGATTTGATATTAGTTTTAACCTTGCGGTAGCAACATACCCGAAATTAATGCATATTAACAGTATTAGAACAAATGAATGCATTAAGACATTATCTAAATACAATATAACGTTTCTTCAAGGCAAGAATTAGATAAAATGAAACTTATGAAGCACATGTGTGCATCTATTTCGTCAAAAGTAGTTGAATGTTGCAATATTTTTATTTGAGTATTTCTTGATCCGCTATATGGAAGATCGGTTAAATCAGTGACTAAAAGTGAACCTTGTGAATGTTCTTTGTTCCAATATAGGTACATTTAATGACAATGTTACCAGACGTCTTTTAAGTATAAATGAAATAAAATTAGCATCAGTTGCTGAAAGTGAGCTCTATATAACTTTTGTCCCTTGTAGCTTTTAACCCGGCATTAGATAGACCGTCAGACAGACATACAGACAGACAGACAAACAGATAGATAGATAGATGGATGAATGGATGGATGGATGGATGGATGGATGGATAGATAGATAGATAGATAGATAGATAGATAGATAGATAGATAGATAGATAGATAGATAGATAGATAGATAGATAGATAGATAGATAGATAGATAGATAGATGGATGGATGGATGGATGGATGGATGGATGGATGGATGGATGGATGGATGGATGGATGGATGGATGGATGGATGGATGGATGGATGGATAGACAGACAGACAGACAGACAGACAGATAGATAGATAGATAGGTACGTAGGTAGGTAGGTAGGTAGGTAGGTAGGTAGATAGATAGATAGATAGATAGATAGATAGATAGATAGATAGATAGATAGATAGATAGATAGATAGATAGATAGATAGATAGATAGATATGTGCACTAGACGAACGGGCTTGTGATACAAAATTCAGATATACATATTTTGCATTTTCTGATAGGGTAGTGTTTTGAAACCATAATAATATAAATTTTAGCACCATACTGTGTCAGATTGTTTTATTCATCGGCTTGAGATGACATGCATTCCTTTTCAAAGTGCAAGATCATGACCTTAAAGTGCCGATGCAAAAACTATAAATAAAACAGTTGAATTGGCTACGTAAATAGAACCATCAACAATTTCCCATAAGTCTTCTTTCTTAACATGAAATGTTTATATATTTCATATTAAAATATTTAAGTAATTGGATTGGATATCATAATGCGGCTTGCTTTTATAATCGCCACGTATATATTTAACTGTGTAATGGATGGAGAATTGGAGTTATTCCTTGAAATGATTTTGTTTCGAAATTATTGTAATCAAACTATGTCAATAAATATGTGATGATGCCAATAACACTTCATTCTTCTCACATAGTTTCACTCATAGTATGCTAAAAATATAGCAACAAGCTCCTTATTCCTCTGAGGGTCATTGAAATTGGATGTCCTCGACAAAAGAGCCTAACAAATCCGGCCGCATTCTTAAGCAAATATTCATAACAATGTCTACTCTGCCCTGTACCCTACATCACATCTGGACACTTATCGATTTTGATTGTCTGTCCATCCTAATATTAATTAGGATCTCCTGCTGATTCCAGGCTTTCATCTCAAACTCAACCTCATTGCGTCAGCACCTACTCGTAAAAAGCTTTTGTTGTCTGCACACACACACATAAAGTGCTCATGAATACATTTTAATATCTAATATGTCCTAATATCGCATTTTATATGTACTTATTTATTTACTCTTTATATGTGTGAAAAAAGAAACTTAACAAGCATTTTCGAGCATGAAAGCGTTGCAAAAATGTAACATTAATTCTATCCAATAACATTCGCCTGGTAATAATTCAAAAACTGTTATAATCCTTCATTGCAAATAATATTAACATCTTTATATTAGATTAAAACATTATGATTCATAGTGTTAATGTATAAAGATAATATAAAATGTGATATCGGGGTACCGTATGTCTCGAAGAGTTTGAAGAACTGGGCGATATATCCTTTTAAGAGTCTTCCCTGATAGGTATAGTATCGGAATAAGCTCGGCGATATAATGCTACTTCTCTCTCATCTCTCGCGATTACGATTACGTCATAAATGGCATTTACTGGATTCTATTTTTTTTCTTTTCCTATAACAACGTCGTAAGATGTCATTATTTATGACTTCCTCCACAATTTTGGATTATGCATCTTAGGGGTTCCTATTCTCCACATTACGAAGACATCGGCATGCCATTTGATCTATGTCTATCGTATTCACGGAGACGATAACATCATCTGATATTTTTTATACAACATTACAAAGTTACTTCACTTTCCTATTAAAAAATATTTTGAGATTTCGTCTTTCTGCATCATTTTATTTTAAATGTTGGAAGTACTTTTAGGATTCAACGGAAGTCTAAAACAGTTCATTGCATAAAAGGCTTTAGTATTGAATGAAAGGAAAACAAACTAATTTTATCATCTTTATCTCTATTAAAATTAAGATTTTTCTAATTATAAATTATAGTTTAAAAACTACGGAAAAATAGTGAGCAAAAAAAGAGACAATGGAATTTGAATTCGTTTGGATAACCAAATAAAAATATTTAAAATATACCAACAGTTCTACCAATAATGCAAGCGAACCTACACGTTTACAGCTAACTTTTTTGTCCCACGTTAACAACCATTTATCGAAAACGTCCAAGAAAATATCAGTGATAAGAAATGTGTGTAATAATTTTAGATTTAATAGTTTTCAATTGACTAAAGATACATAGGACTTAATTTTATATTCATGTATTTTATAGAAAGTTAGAATTCATTCATCGATCAACAAAGAATAAGAAATCTGAACAGTTACTATTTATATATGAATAATTCTCTTCTAGACATTTCTTAATTTGGCATTGATTTGAAATACTTATTTAAGGATTAATGTACTCTAAATACGCTGCCTTATCCAGAATTAATAACAAGAATTGCAAAGAGGTTCTGGGGAATATAGTATCAGTCACTCTTGACAATAGCAAGTCACTTTGACGTCGTGCTGCAAGTAGCATTTTCCAGCGATGCTCACTCAATATCACATGGCGCATATATATATATATATATATATATATATATATATATATATATATATATATATATATATATATATATATATATATATATATATATATATATATATATGCCATGTGATATTGAGTGAGAATCGCTGGAAAATGCTACTTGCAGCACGACGTCAAAATTATATATTGTTATGCATATTTCATTTAATTGTTCGTTTGTTAGTTTGAAAATGTTTTTCATTACATTCTATTGTAGTGTAAGATTATATGCTGGTCTTGACCTTGTCCAAAACTGAGCTTGACCTGATTGACTTTTGTTATTTTTTTATTTATTTCATTTATGTAAACAACTAATAATAGCTTTATTATTCCCAATAGGTATGAGCTTATTATCAGGATTATTTTCCGGTAAATAAGTAGAAGTAAATATGTTGAACATGGTCAGGTTTTTGGAGATTCCTTAATACTTTGGACGATATTATGTTGTAAATAAACAATGCTCATTGTATTAATATAGAAGGTTATTTTCCATTAGGTAATTGTTGTTTTAAGAAAATGAAAATTGTGACTTGATATCAAGCAGAAAACTGTATTGTTTTGAGACTGTGAGAATTTTATCATTCGTGCTTTAACATCTAGCACTTCCAGTTGTATTATGTTGTAACCAATTTAGTATATTTTTTTTTTTGCTTCAAATTATTAAATTCAAAAGGTTCTTTTCTCTGGAAATAAAAAGTTCTTATGACAAAATTCTTTGGAATTTATACTAAATGTGATTCAACAAGGGAAATTTGACACATCAGCTCTTTGCAAGCTATAACAGATACTTCATCGCCTTCACTTTTCGATCTTCTCGGGACTTGAACTGAGTTTTATTCGGGTCTTTTTGTTATTAGGATTTGTGTCTATAATTCTTGGATACATTTTGGGAGTTAATTCGCAAAACCTAAAGTTCTTTATTCTTTTCCACTTTGTGCTCTAGGAAAAAAAATATTTGTTAAATTTTACAAAGCATAGATTCATAGCAATATATTATATATATATATATATATATATATATATATATATATATATATATATATATATATATATATATATATATATATATATATATATATATATATATATATGCCAGCTAAATACTACAGAGTAAACACGTCTCCGAAATGACCAGATTTTTAAGAGATTGTTTCTCAATAAAAGGTCATAGAGGAAACAAACGTAACAAGTCAAGGTGCAAGAAGTCTGTGCTGAGAAACTAGCCACGAGCGTTCAAAATCTATGTGTTATTTGTTCATGGCGAACGAATATCCATTTACATACTGTTGTAATATTTAAACCAAAAGCAAAGAATAATGCCTTTATATATCCTTAAAGAAGTAAAGACAAACTGTTTTCTTTGAATTACGTAAATTGTGGGAAATCGGGTATTTTATTTTTGGTAAGAACAATATTTTGCCTTAATTTGCCAACACGTGACCATACAAGGATGAAACGTAACAATATATATATATATATATATATATATATATATATATATATAGATATATATATATATATATATATACAATCGTGTAAGTACATAAACTTCCGAAAATTTGTCATATATTATTAAAATTATTATTAATTGTAAACCACAATGCAAAGAATAAACACAACAAGCTTCTAACACAACAATGAGATGACATTTGGAGGCACCTTAGCACAATAAGGACTATATGGTACCAAATCAAAGGGGTTCAAACATGTAAGCTCGAAACATTTCACAAATACTCTTGGAAAATAAACCTTTCCAACTCAGTGTAAGAATTAAGAAGAAATGGAATTATAATAGGCTTACAAAATTAAGAATGAGGTTATAGGAATGTTTTTGCTTATGCACTAGTGTTAAACGGTACTTGCTGCATTGTGCTTCGTCATATATGAGCCTCGCTCTCCTTTTTATGCAAACATCACTGTGTGTGTGTATGTAGGTATATGTGTGTGCTTGTGTGATTAATAGATCTGCCATTTATCGTCAAAAGTCGATTATAGTATGGTAACGGATGTCTTTGAAACATCTCCGTGCATTTTTCAGAAAGCAATATGTTTCTGGAAGAAACGTTGATATACTTTTGTATTTATATGTTGCATTGCGAGCATGGACACGAATTGATATTTATCTTTCACTTTTGCAGCACGTGGTCCATGTAGTAAACTGCACTGCAAAAATGGCGGATTTTGCGATGCTGAAAATGCAACGAGTCAACCTTTATGTTATTGTCCCAGCGGTTATTCTGGCGAAACGTGTGGCGATGGTAATACACATAACGCTATAATGTTTTCAGCATTCATTCCTATCTTTCTTTTTTATAATCATATGACAACGCATAAGGTTATTATGGAGGGGTGCGACGTTATAAAGAATGTTTTGATGTTTTTTTAAGCTCATAGACTACTACGATGTCAGAAATGGAAATTAGAAAAAAGAGCTATTCCTTTATGACAGAAATAAAACAGTTTGGAAAGCAAGGAATAATATAAGAAAGAAAATTTCTTCAGTTGTTAATAGTAGGGCTCAAAAACAATTCTTGAAAATACCAGCGTATTATAAATTCTCCTATCGAGAAACACCATTTCGACATATATCATCTAATCATAAACTATTGTTGGATAACTATATCATCCATATACAGTATAACTTATTAAGGAGAATTGCACATTCTCTGTCATTTACATTTCATTTTGCAGATGTGTCTACGTCAATTACTAATAACTCAAACAAGGTAAGTTGGAACAAAATTGAAAGAATATATATTGTAATGATGTAGATCAATACTTAATATAGGAATAATAGCATGAATAATAACAACCGGATCTAAAGAAATCAATTGGAAAACAATGGATCAATAATTTGTTGGATGATCTCTTTCGGAATATATTTCTAGGATTTATAAATTTTAAAATAATTTCCGATATGTTGACCTGCATGACACGTTCAAACCATTCCGTACAAACATTGTGATTATTGCTCAAATAGCCAATTATGTAATTTTTAATTTTGCTATTTTTCAGGCCATAAACTGATGCAAAAACAATATTTTTTTAAAAACAAAATGAGCATCAATAAAGGTGCATATACTAATGTATATAATTTAATTAAAAGTTGCAATATATTTTTATCTCTAGCCGGCTGTTGGAAATTTGGCTTTGCCACTGCAAATTGAATGCATCTATAATGAAAGCTGCTCCATTCCACTACAATTACTTGGACAACCACCTAACACGTAAGCCAGTAGATTCTTTTAATCAGTTAACATTAAAAATTTATTAAATCCTTAATCTGTCATATTTACAACTCATTAATTCGCATACTTCTCTGAGAAAGTTAGATGTCCATGTATGAATACGATTTTTTTTGTGAAGAAAGTACATCATTTATATTAATTAATTATTTGGATGAGGTGCATGCCCAGCAATTTAACATCATTAAAGGAGACAATATTCAAAATTGATCGTAATTATCTTCTGATAGATTGCTGTACACGCAAATGATTTTTCATTGCACATTTGTACACAGAATCATAGTTCAAACTTCCCAACCATATGAGCACAACACCATTGCTATGTTTTAGTCCCTTTTTGGAACCTGGACAATTGCCTCCTACCATCAATGTGGAAAACCTAGTCGTAAACAGCACAAACCCAGGAGGGAAAACTTTTGAGGGATATTTGAAAATTAAAGCAACTGGTAATGGTACACAACGTGTTTGCATTCAAGGCAAGGATTACAAAACGTAAGCTATATTTTTATTGAATACCAGAATCAATATGATACAGAAAATAAAACTTGTCAATTTGACCATATATACTCTCAACGTTTGTGAGCGTTTCCCTTCTGAAAGATAAATGTCAAAGTATTCCTAATAATATTTTTTCGGCTGATAAATAATTTACTTTGATTTATGAGGCACCATTCTCCACAATAAGCGATCACTAATGTGCATCATTTCGTAAGTTTATGCTTCTACATGTCCCGTGGCAGAACACATTTTTACCATTACCGTACAAATAACTGGGTGCACTTTAAATATTCCTACAACATATAATTAAGTGCCACATAACTGGAATGATTGATTTGTAGTGGCTAATTGGGTTTTTAGAGATAATTCCTCCACCGAAGCAATAAATATAGTCATGTGTATAGGGTAAGAGAACATATGACATGGTCAATAGATTATTAATGCTGTCCTAATCTTTATTTTATTGCATACTATGTGCTCCATCTTTATTGCTTTTCTTCGTATTTTCTAGTTCTAGCCGTGTGTTAGAAGAAATATGTTTCAATGTGCATGTAGCTGGTAAGTAGCAACAATTTATTAGTTAAATATTTCTCGATTAAATTATGAATTTTGTTTGACTTGGCGGAGCGGTACTTTTTAATTCGTCTAATTGGTATCCAACGGCGATGGAGAATATATTGGTTAATTTCCTATTGAAATGTAATATTTTGCACTTGATGTAAACTACATACCGACTGAAAAAATGCAAAGAATGATTAACACAATATTATTAGATGCTACATTATGTCGACAGCAATACACACAATTACAGAGTATTCATTCATAAATATTTGAACAAAGAACTGGACAACCTCTAGTGTCAAATTCTAAAGAAGCACTCTATCAAAACATACTTTTTACACACACATATCTCTATCTATCTGTCTCTGTATATGTCTATCTCTGTGTCTGTTTCTGTCTCTCTCTCTCTCTCTCTCTCTCTCTCTCTCTATATATATATATATATATATATATATATATATATATATATATATATGAAGAGAGAGTTAGAAAGAATTACAAGTATGCACGCACTCTGGATTCAAAGGTGAATGCTTTATGATACGGGCCGAATTTTTATTAAAATCAACTAAATAGCATTATCATACAGGTTAGATAATTTTTAATTTGTAATGTATGGAGATTCCAACCCGGGTCCGTAGATAGATGACACACGTCGCTTTGCTTGTAAGAACCGACTTCTTATGCCATCTCAAACATGCACACAAAGCAAAATGGTGTTTCAGAGTTATTGTTATATTCATCTATGGGTAGTAGATACGCCAACATGTCGAAACAGCAATCAATGCACATTTCATGAGGATTGTGAAGGCAGAAATCAAAGTATATAGAAAGAGTTATATAGGACTATACATTTGCACCCAAGAGATCGTAAAGTGTAATCCCCTAATTATATAGAAGAGTTCTTGCCAACACAAACAGACATTTTGAAAATGCGAATAAATGACTTAGTGGTTTCTAATTTTTTTTTGTACGAAGCCAACAATTAAATTATGGATAAGAAGTCTTGATGTTTACTTTAAAATTTGTTGTGAGATATTAAATGTTTAATAATAAAAGGTTAATATTATCTGCATCAATTTTGTTGCATTTTCTCTCTTATTATAGTGTATACAATTTGTTTTGTAGACCAGCTTTCCAGACCTCCAGCAAACATGGTAAGATTATATACTTCAAATTTTATATATATATATATATATATATATATATATATATATATATATATATATATATATATATATATATATATATATATATATATATATATATATTCCTCATTCTCTGTGGCATACAATTCTTATGCCATACGTATGTTGCTTGTCTTTGGCGCGTTTACTCAGTAAACTCTTCCATTTACTTAATCGTTCGAATTGCAACATCCTGTTTAAAACATAATACAACATTTAACATCAACAGATAACCTTAATGTACTCGGGAGTGCCCGCTATATCTAGAAAAATAAAAAATAGTTCATTGATATTTGTATGGAATATGAACGTTTCTGATATCAAGTTTAGAAATACAAATGATAAGACTATTTCATTTATATTTATCATTTCATTATATTTATCTTTTTCTCTTCAAGTCACAACCTTGCTATATTGACCCAACCCTTCCAGACGGATCAACTGTCATGTGCAAGACTGAATCTGCCTGTCATATTTTAATGTATACATCAAAGACAGACTCAAACTGGTATGATAATAAAACTCTACACCATTAAGACATCTTTTTCAACCGTAACAAACTATTTTGGGGATGCAAAACTTATTATGTTTTAGAGAGGTGACCTATCAGTAACATATACCTACAAGCAACACTTCCGCCAATCTAATATCTAATAAGATGGGTCTATACAAGCAACGTGTTAGGGAAAATGGGTGTATTTCGTAATTTCGATTTGCCAAACAAATTCATGTTATTCTCTGAGCCAAATTTCAATGTGATTATTTGATTTAAAGTTATCAACGCTATATAATCCACACTATTCCTCTACTGTAATGTGGGTGTGATCATGGATTATATTAAATTGTTTGACTGTTTTGTTTTATGATACTGAGATAATGTAATTATCTAGAATATTAGAATTACTTGCAAAAAAGAGCTAGCTTTCAGCCGTCATAACAGGCTCTTGTTGGTACTTCGATTCGAATACTGCTTCTTCAAATTTAACGTGTAAAACATTATGTCGCCAAGAATCAAAGTTATAGAATCAGCATCTTGTACTAGAGCACAACGTATGATCTATACTTATATTTTTATTTCTTGCAAATTGTAGTCATTTTTAAATTCAATCTATTCACCAAGTTGTCACTGATCCTTTTGTTCCACAGTTAATAATAATTAAGGTAATTAGAAGGAAGTTTCTTTGTTTTATTTTAAACAACCGAACAACACAAATTTAATTTGCAAAAACTTAGCGCGAATGTCATATGACTATATGTGTGAAGCTCAAGCACAGGATATTCAAACCGTGTTTACCTAAATTTTGTGCATGCGCTAAAATAGATTTGACAGTTTATTTTACTTTATTTCATTTAAATTTATATTTAGACTTTTAAAACTTTTAAAAATGTGAGGCAGCAATGATATTACAGTTTAAACGAAAAGGTTACAAGATATATTAGTCAATCAGTCAACTTTATTACATGAATTATTTCTAGTTTGAATCTATGCGTACTGTTATCATTTTTCATTGTCGAAGTAAAGATTATTCATAAGCACCTTATAAATTCAGAACTAAATTCGATAATTTCTCAAGAACAAGGGGGTGGCCCCGAGTGGCCGTGTGGTCTAAAGCGCTGTCCGTTACGGATCACTGCCTTCTCACCTCTGCGTGAGTTCGAGTCTAGGATTCGTCGAATCTGGATATGTGAGAAAGCTTGCCAGTAGCTTCTCGTGGGTCGGTGGTTCTATCCTGTGATTTCCCGGTTTCTTCCTCCACCATTAATAATGGCCGCCATGAATAACCTATAGTGTGTTGAAAAATGGCGTTAAGCCCAACAACAACAAGAACAAGGGGAGTTTATATTAAAATTCGGAAACATCATTGTAGTATTTGTTGTCTTCATACGATAAATAATAACCCATAACGAAGCAGTTACGAGGATACACCTTTCGTCAATGTTCTGACCCACGACCAGAGCCACTTCCCACGATTTTCATTCTATACCGTCTTATTGCTTTTATGGAGTGGATATAGTTTCGTAAAAGAATATTTAAATAGTCGATGAAATTTTAAATATTTCAGGCACTAAACGTTCCCTCATCATGCATCACATGTAAAATAAATATAACAAATACTACTCATTAATATTTTGAGATGTAGCTAAGTTGTGTGTGTGTATATATATATATATATATATATATATATATATATATATATATATATATATATATATATATATATATATATATATATATATATTGAGAGACTGATTTGTTCAACAAGCCGCTTACATACAACGTATAATTATCATTGTTAAAATGCATGTCATTTCAATCGAGCACCACAGCAAAGAATTTCTAATGCATAATATTAAAAATGAGTAGAATACTAATGACGTTGTAATATTTACCATTAAAAACTAGTACCAGAGCACAAAATTTGTAATAGATACTTATAAAACGAATAACAAAGTAAAACCTTGTAAAATACATGCCACTAAAACGAGTATAAGAACAAAAAATTATAATTCATGATATTAAAAACTAGTTCAAGAGTAATGAATTTCCTGATAATATGTTTCATGATCATCGTGTTTTCAAATAGTTGAAAAACCTATAACAACCAGGTAAAAAACGTTTTCATTTTTTTGAATAAACGTGTATTTTCACTCACTTAACTTTTACTGTTACCTCAGAAAATAAAATAATTGATGTTTTTTGCTAGTATTTTCATTTTTAAAACATAGAAAAAAATTAAATTTTATTTATGACGATTCTCTTGTTAGAAATTACTTATAAGCAGCAAAAATATATTTTGCTTGCGAATTCTTGCAACATTACATACAAGTATATCATCGGCGAAAATCCCGGTCCTCTTTCTGGTGTCATTTCTGTAATTAAGATTGAAGATATCTGTTAAATTGTACTCGTTTGATCGAACAAGCCCAATGTAAGTAATGCTAGTATTTAATATTTTATACGACTGTCAAAATGCGCATCGCCACTTGTTATGATCCGAAATTCTTGCACTAGCCCAACGTCTCTTAATAATTTCGTTTCTGCAGAACAACACTAGTGTTGGTCACTATCTACACTTACAAAGCTCGTTAACGGGGAAACTTAAGAAACCTGATAAAAACAAATGATATCGCACATTCACCCAAGATGTCCGTCACCTAATGGTGCTAAATTTAGTGGACGGAGTGCACTTTCAACAAATTAGAACCCGATCGGTTTCGTGACATAATTAAAAAGGTCAAAAGTCACTGTAACTAAATAAAAAAATTATGTCTGAATACAATATTCGGTTATCAACTTTGTACCTTCACTAAAGTTTGTGGATGATACATACACAAATACATGCATACATGCACACGCACACACGTGAACACTCGCATGCACACATACATACATACATACATACATACATACATACATACATACATACATACATACATACATACATACATACATACATACATACATACATACATACATACATACATACATGTTAATATATTAATGATGGTAGGTTCGACAAGAAGGAAAACAATTGTTTTAGATCACATGTACAAATCCCTTTTTCAGTCCGACCATCTCAGAAGTAGTAAACTACGCACGTGGTCTTCACGTATTATCACCGGTTTCAAGAATGGGATACGACTGTGTGACAGATGTTTCCTACATACCGCCGAAAGATATGGCGGGACAAAAGAGTAGAATATGTCTTCAAGCATCTTTATCTGGGTTAGTAGTGTGCACATTTTTACATCATTATTAATATGCATATTTTTATGAATTATGAATAGTATTCTTATCTGTTACAGCTTATAGCTTATAAGTTCCGATGAAGTGCGAGTAAATCAAATATGAAGTCATGTTAACTGTACGAGACAAACTAAGCAAATAGTGTGCTTCACACTATAGTAAACATGAACCCAACGTTCATTCCATTCCGTCGATCGAGACAAACATGGGTCAGGTTTATGTTTGTCAATTATTGGATTATTGGGTTTATCAATTATTTACATTTCAGACTCCAAGGAGAAATAAGATGCTATCATGTTGTGTCTCTTGTCAACGCTAATCGTAAGTAAACAAAGCAAAGTGATGCGATCTGTATTATATTCTCAAAAGCATGGTCTTTTTCTATGTACTTATAGATGTATGGATTCATTCATATGTCTGTTTCATAACCAAATATGTGAAAGCAAATCTTATCATGAGATGTGATAACTGAAGAAGGTCGAAAATCTTTTGAGTAAAATATTTATTATCATCTATGAAAAATAATTTGTCAGCTGAATTTATAACATTCCAAAAATCAAGCAAACTTATTTCCCAAATATTATATAGTTCCACACTTTTAATTTGTCGCCTATTCCCAATTTGTTAAATAAAAGAGAATACATTTGTAACATTTATGTGGAATCCTGAATGTAAATGGTCTGATAAAGATTGTTGATTTTATTAATAGTTAATTACTGTATTAAGCTTTGAAAATGTTATATTACCTGTAATCGTATTATTTTTGTGGTACCTCAACTATTTTTAAATATCGGACACAGCTTTATGACAATAGGCTTTTATCTTTCTTGCCAATGTCACTTTATCTGATTTTGTCTTCCTTGCTCTTGCCTCATTTAGGAATGCCAAGTCTCGTCCAATCTTGATTCCCGTTATTTTAACTTGCCCGTTATTCTGCAGTTTTGATTTTTCTCCATTTTTGTTACCCTTTCTTCTCATTGTATGTGAGATCTTATCGTGTCTATCTCATCCTATTTTATCCTATATCAGTAATAGTTTTTTTAATAAATGAACCTGTATGCAGCTTGTATAGCATAAATTATGCTCAGTGCATTCCTGTACCTTAAGACAACATGTTGATATTTATCAGTAACTACTGGCCTATGTGTAAACAAGGATTGTAAGAATGGTGGGCAGTGCATGTCGAATACTATGGAAGCTAGATGTATATGTAGACTTGGCTACAGCGGGGTCGACTGTACAGGTAACAAGTCTTTCAATTTCTCACTAGCTATACATCTACCACGACGAGAAGATTGCACATCAAAATAGACGCTTTTTTATTTCTAACATATTGCATAAAATATTACTTGAGTTGTATCGTGATAGTTTTAAAGATTACTTAACAAGAGTGACCTAAATCTACCATGATTTTCCTATATTATTATGTTTCTACTTAAAGCAATTTATCTGGTTTTACATTTGGTTTAATGGACATTATTGTTTGTAATTCTAGTTTATATGATAGATCCAAATTTATTTTAATTTATGTTCATACTGAGTGCAATAAATTGCATTTGATATGTTAAAAAATAAAGCCATTCTTAGTAAAAAAATCACATTCCTGCGTTACTCCTTGTAGGAGGAAACAACCCGTTTAATACTGCTCATGAGTAAGTTTCATGACTTTGCAGTCATTCCATATCCAGCTCGTTCTTTCCCCCAAATCGGAATAAATGCATATTTACTTCTATAAATATCCTTTCAGTTACTTCGGAAAATGTTGATCCTCCCACAAATTTGCTAACTTTGGTAAGAAAATATCCATTGCTCTATTATAAAATATATGCTGCAATATTTATTGATGAACAGTAAAGTATAATAGGATGTGCATGCATCCAGAAAATCCATGTAGTAGTAGAGTAATAGTAGTAGTAGTAGTAGTAGTAGTAGTATTAGTGGTGATATCTTTGGCAATGTTGATATTAAACTTTGGTGACAGTGCATACATGAATGAGGTTAAAAAATAAAAACCATGCAAAATAGAAGACAGAATTTGTTTTCTATTACATACAAATTTGCTATATAGTACATAAGAAAAGGGGGCGGCAATTGATTAGGTTTGTACATTTGATAGTACCATTCAAAGAAACAATTATAAAGTAAACACAAATATATGATTAGTTAACATCACATTCATCCATACGTACATACATACTATTATTACTTTCCAAAACTCACCTTCCCATGCATCCAAATTCAACTGTAGCTCAGCTGTAAGGTCGGATATTTTATTTATTTATTTATTTGTTTATTTATTATATAAATGGACATAAGCTGTAAATACATGCATGTATACATGTATACATTATTGCGTCTGCTGAGAAGTTGGTAAATATATGTTTATAGTATGTCAATTCATAGGTTACTTCCTTTCCTGCATGCTAAAGAAATCTTTTCTTCAAGAGTCATTAATTAAATTTTGATGTATTTCAGAATGGAATACCTCAACCAGTTTTCATAGATTTAGCCATTCCTGATATCCTGATCTGTTATGAAAACCTAGAGTGTTGTCTTCCGGTGACCGTGAAGGGAGATGTCAACAACAAGTAAATCAGTCGCAGCAAAAGTAGTAGTAGTAGTAGTAGTAGTAGTTGATGACGATGACATAAATGGTAGTGTAAATAGTATTTATGTGCAGATAATGCCTAAATAACAAGAAGACGAACAGAAAAAGGAGTACTATTATTGCCATTATATGTTTATGTAGCAGTTGTGACGTACATTATGAAAGTATTTAAGAAAGTAAACTTTACAAAATGCATAGCATGATGATGAATTATTTAACAGCCAATCCCTTCCAATTAGTGAGCATAAGGTAAAAGAAGTTAGGAGCATGATGAATTAACCCAAAAATAAATTTATATAAAAGAGTAAAATGTGAAATTTCACCTCCAAATAATGCATATATGGGACAATGAAGACCATTTTATTCTTGCTTTTAGACCTACTGTTAAATTTGGCAACATTGATCCAACCTTATCACCAGGGATGCCTACGTTAGATGATGGGTCAGCCACTGGAGTGTACAGTGGAAGCGTATCATTCATGCCATCATCTGTAGGACAGTATCGATTGTGTATACAGACTGCAGACCCGATCAGTCAGTAAGTTGTTTTAAGGATGCATTTTTCTCCGGTGACGTCATCTATTAATTTCGTAAAATTATCTTCAAATGAAGAATCAATTTTATGTAAACCTTTCAAAAGCGATGTTAGAAAGTGCTTATATCTGATACCGGTCACAACGTATAGTGTCATTAGAACAAGAAATCAAAAGAAATCACTTGGTTCTCTCTTGAATAATGCTCAAGGTAACTAAATATAACAAACAGCACGTAATGATGGCTCATTTATTCAAGTGTTTTGGGTTTACAAAGTATTTCGTGAGGCATCTTCGATATATATCTGACACAAAATCAAGATGTTGGTGACTAAATCAATAATTATACAAGAAATAAGCTAGTTGTAATTCTATTAGTGTACTCCCAAAATTTACGCTTTGTAAACATTTTGTATCTGTCACCGGTTTCGGAATGGAATTCATTTCTGTATTGGTCTGTAGGTCTGACATGTCTTAAAAATTGCTGCTCAATAGACTCAGAACTTAGCGATAAATATTTTAAAAACAATACGCTGCGACTGTAATATGTATTAATTGCTCAAAGAATCTTCGTCGTACTTAAGCACAGTTTTTATCATATTCAACATTACTAGGATCTGGGGTAGGGAGTCAGGCTGGATTCAATAACAAATGAGGATACGGAGAGTAGGTGTAGTTTTATATAAAGTCATTGGTATTATTTTATAATATAATTTTGCATGCTATATTTTGTGCCTTCTTATTGAACAAAGAATTCACTTTTCTTTTTTCAGCGTCAATGTTGATGAAATATGCTGTAGTGTAACGGTTCTTAACTGTAAGTTACAGCATTGCCAACAATATCTCAAATTCACTTTAAAATTGGAAAATATTATCATAGCAATATCATTAGCATTAATTGATTTGCTTTGGTGTATGATTCCCGAATTAGGAGGTCATGTCATTTCATCATTTTAAGGCGAGTAGTCTACTTCGTTTGATGCGAAAAATTACATATAATTAAATTAAAAATGCATCATATTCGTACTTCATTGTCTATAATAATTTTAGTGAAGATGTTAATTGAATAGATATATGGTGCAAATTCAACATATTTATGACAAATTTGTAAATAATAAATTATTATGTAATTGCAATTAAGTACATAAAGCCATGACGTATGACTTATAACAACATAAACCTAACAAATCCGACTTCTTTCATACTCTGAATTAAGTACCATAGGAAATAACCAACCATGCATATCATTAATGAAATCTCTACACACTCTGAATAATATCATTAACAGTCTAATCAACTGACAAGACATTATTGGAAGAAATAATAGAAATAAACGTTCCACCTCTCTTGCAGCTATTACTGTTATTTTTATTTCAGCATCACTCCAACCCACTCAGGCAAGTAAAATATGTCATTAGAAATACCGAATCTCATATGGATAATGATTTAATACTGAAATCATGAAATGAGTTGAATAATTTCAAGTTCTTGCGAGTCTTTGGCAGCAAAAGCTGGAGATTATCAATGAGTTTGATAAATTTAATATTAACACTGTGACGGGTGAATTTCCAAACATTAAAACCCTCCTTAATTCATTCGGCGTTCCTTAGCTAAGGAATGAACTCCCACGTTGTTATTGTCCAGTGAGGACGGATAGATGGAACATTTCAGATACCTGAGCAAATTATTGAAATAAAAGAAAAATAACGAGCCCCCTTTTCAAAAAATAATAACGAAGTTTTATCAATTAATATATAATCAAAAAAATAACATTCCATCCAACAGATTTGCTAATTAAATGTAATTAATTAATTAATGTATAACCGAAATTCACTTTCCAATCAATTAATTCAGCACCAAAATTCACATTCCAATTCAAATGAATTACAGTGACATAATTTAGTCGTAGTGTTCAGTTTACATAATATTACAAGTGTTGAATTTATGAATGCAATTCTTCTCTATGACAGTATCAAATGACGTCAATCTCCTCCCGACTTCTTTCCGCGTCTAATACGCGTGCTTTGGCCTTTCTCCTAACCCTTGATTATTCAGACCTGTTGTAAATGTGGATTTCACATTGACTCATTAGGTTCTTTGACATATCCCTCCTCTCTCATTTTTCTCAATCGGAATATAAACCTGTTTCCTTAAAAATATAGTAGACATATTCCACTATATATATATATATATATATATATATATATATATATATATATATATATATATATATATATATATATATATATATATATTGCTTCCTACTCAGATAAGTGATTCACACTGCACAAGTTCTGACTTGATGTGATCTTAACAAATAACTGTCTATACAGATTCTGTTTCGGTAAAGTACCATTACATTAGTACAGATGATCTTAGCTCAAAGTTCATTTCACTCAGCGCGATAATACATCAGAAATTGCCAGCTGCTTTCTACAGATAAATGCAGCAGTATATAACAGCATACATTACTACACGTCTTATTTATATTTGGCTAGGTAATGCAGGTCAATAAAATAAATGCTCAATTACTTATGGCATGAATCCACTAAATGTAGCTGCATTAAAGTAACCTGCATGATCTTTTAAATATTGCGAAATCATATTTAGATTTAAACTTGTCCTTAGCTCACAACATACACTATAATCTTACACAGAGAATAAATTCATATATCATAAGAAACACGACATATCTGTATATTAGGGTAAATTCATAAATCCCTATTTTCATTCTTTGCGGTACATTATAAATCCCTATGAAATTCTGCACATTGAATATTTAATTACAGGTAATCCGTCAATTCTCTCAATGAACTAATAATTGTTACAACAAAAGATTAAATTACATAACAATGCTATATCAATAGAGTTCTACGAAATTAATACATGCGTGAATCATAAGGATATCTACACATTTGCAAATAAACCAAACCAATAGAATAGAGTATCAAATGAAAACTAAAAGTGCCTACCTTAATGCCGTTTCTTTCCACACGACCATGTCCTAGTCTATAGCTTGTATTCCGTTTTAACACAGTCTGGCCATTTCTACTGTGTTAACAATGGATAACTATATCCTCAGGTTTCCCACGGAGCCTCAAATTCGACTTCTTGCAAGCAAACTTGGACTAAAAAAGTTTTTGGCAAGTGGTGCCCTAAATTGTTTCCCAAAGTGCACGCTCTTAATTTTCTGGAAATAAGTGTTCATAAAAGTCTCTCCAAATAATCATGTCTATCTTCCGATTTTACTAGCCTGAAATATGCTGTAATTACTTCCTTTGAAAATTCAATTATTTGATGTGCGCCACTTTTGAACTGATACGGTCGAAGTTCTATTGCACGTATGCGATTGTACCGGTAAATTGACCCCGTCAAATGTTTATATAGCTTAATGTAACCCTTTAATGTGTTCAGAGATGAAATAAAGAATATAATCAATGAACTTTCTCAAGGCATTTCTGGCTTGACTATGTTAACTTCAAAGCAAAATTTATTTAACCTCAAGTTTCAATAAGTCTTCAAAATACGACACATTACAAACTCATTACCCATTGGAGATTCTTTACATTACATAATTTTGTATCAATGGAAATCATTTAGATAAAACAAAGAACGAATAATTTCGTTCATTATGACCGACGATGCACCTTTCATTCGTTGTGCGTAAAGAAATAGTACCAATCAAAGTTGAACTAGAATAACGTTTAAAATTGGATTATACTTTTAACAACTTATAAGTGAAAACAGTTCATTTTACACAAAGAAAACAGTTTTTAATACAGAATGTCCAATGCGCGTGATGTCGAATTGTTTGACGCGGAAGAAACTTTATTTTCTACAGAATTCAATGTTTGAATATTGTACTGTGATATACTTTATGTATATTGAAAGGAGAAAAACTGTATAAGGATTTAGGTTCCGATTATATTCTTAATTGTTAATATTGCCCTGATCCTATATATTGTTTAAAATAAGAAATAAGGTGTTTAAGCTCTCATTTATGTTACTTATGGCCCCTAAATTGACGATAACATAAACGTTACTTTCCGCAGCATTATTACAGCAGGACCGCCAGATTTCAATCAACTATGTTTGCAGCGTTATACTAATGGAATATCAGAGGATTTTAATTATGAAAAAATTGTTTTCCATGAGATTCATTCAAAGGTTATAATATCTTCAATTAATTGAGTGATTGCCCGTTAGGTACAGGTTTCACTTGTACAACACTATGATCCAGAACTTAAATGAATTTGATGTCGCATTTTACAGTATTAAACTCCTGCATGAGTTGATTGGAAAAATGTTACAGCATTTTGTTGTCTTATTATCCATTAAATTTTAATATGCGCCTTTTGATTTGGCAAATTTCCTCCGTTCAATACCTCACCTTAGCAAATTGCGGCATGCAGTGCCTATGTGGTGTACACATCACTGATATCTCTAGTAATTAAGTTAACTTTATTATTATTATATTTATTATTATTATTATTATTATTATTATTATTATTATTATTATTATTATTATTATTATTATTATTATTATTATTATTATTATTATTATTACAGACACTATTCCAGAATCCGACATTGAATGATAACTCCACTGTAAAGTGTCAAGTTAATACAACTTGCCATATCCTCACTTACTTAAATTCGGACAATGGAATATGGTAAGAGAAAACTTAAAATATATTACCACAGTTTGCAATAGAAAGTTGACATGTAATTAAAAAAGGCGAAGCATATATATCATATTTCATTATATTCTATTTTTATGACAATATATTTTCATGTATTTTAGTTTTTATTCATGGCTAATGGGATTAAATTATTATAAATCGATAGTTTAATCAGCCTTTCTACGGCATACCAATCGCCTTCTTTAAATTTGTTGTTTCAGCCCCGATTTAACTCAAGCTGGTTTGGTTGATAATGTGTACCTTTTTCCGGCGATCATGAAAGATGGTAAATGCTTTGTTGATACAACATTCACCCCTTCCGGTAACCAGACGGGTTCAAATAGGATATGCATGAACACTAGGTAGGAATATTTTAGCTACTTTTGTTATGGCACTATTCATCCTGAATACAAACATTTTTTTCAGTATCTTCCTATATGATGTATTAGTATGTTTTAATATAATATTAGTTACCTTTTATCTCTCCTGGCCTAAATCTGATATTGTTTTATATTTAGCATTGTCTCTTTGATTTATATATGAGCAAACATGAGTACCAAAGAGACCTTCTTGCACGGCTGGTACAGGATGGATTTCTATAAATTTATATATGCTTTAAGCAAAATATGTACTTTGATTAGAGCATATAGAGAACAGATGACTGCTTCTGGCGACAGCTCTCCTGATAAATGTCGCACTCATTCGTCGCGGAGATATAGATTGAAATCTATAAGGTTTCCAAAGACTACTCATAGGCCTATTGCAGCCAACTTTTATAACCATTTCAGAGAATCCCTTTATTATTGCGTATTTATTTTTCCCAAAAATATCCGCATCAGAATTCTATCGATTTTACATTTACATAAGTAACATCATGTCATGCATACTATAGTATGTGCATGTGATTTTCAGAAACAGTGGTAATACAAGATGTCTGAATGTACAAGTGGAACAGACAATTAAAGGTATAGTATATGTTTTCAGTACATATGTTAGTGTGCAAAAGTCGTGTATTAAACATTGAGATAAGAAAAACGTTTTAGTAAAAGACTGATGGTTGTTAATATCATTAACGAGATAACGCTTTTTTGCAGCTTAAATATGTTCAGCTTTCAACAGTTTTCAAGCATGAACTCATTCAGACGTTAATTATTAGATAACGTACATACCAATACATATGTTGAGTTTGTCTTCAGAAGGGTGAATTTCTGTATTTGTAGTTTCGTTGCAAAGTAAAATACTATAAATTTTGTGTACAATTTTTTTATCGTCTTTAGTAAGGTTGACTGACAAGATACTTACCATATACAGTTAGTTCTTTAATTGCTTTTGTTAGCAATTTGTTTCCTACGCACGTCTTGGGTGGCTGATACTTTTTAAGTCTCAACTTTGTTTTGTTTTTAGCGACAATAAATAATACACTAGTTAGAGTATTTACTATGTAACATGTTCCCGAAAACTGTAAGAATCAACTATATATATATATATATATATATATATATATATATATATATATATATATATATATATATATATATATATATATGAGTGTATGAAGAAGATTCATTTTATATTTTAGTAAGGTAGCATGATGTAGTAAGAAAAAAATAAGAGGTCTTCAACTTTGCACTTATATCCTTGGGCAAGCTTTTGATAGTACTTTTCTTGAAAATATTAAAATAATTCATTCGGTTTTTCATATAATTTCATACCAAACTTGAAACTTTTAAAATAGTCAACAGTCAAGGTATTCTGACTTAAATGCTTAGAACAATTATAGTGTTTTCATTGAATGTTTGTTATAGAGATAGGTTTATAGCTGTCTAGAAATTAAATCTTACAACAGATGAATTATTGAATATAGATATTAGCTAATAAAGGACATAGGATTCTAATGATAACTTTCTGATGCTGTTATAACTATATTGGTAATCACGGGTCAAAACAGGATCCCTGGAAAGTTGGAACTTTTTGGCACATTGAAATGAACCCTTTAGCAACGTAAAAGGACTTTCCACACAAGCAAGCAGCACACTTACAAGTAAAACGTAACTTATTTTATCAACTCATTTTTATTAACATGCATACGTTAATAGGTATAAAATACCCTAGAACTGGTCTCTCTTAGATTACATAACCGACCAAATAAAAAATAAATAATCCAGCTAGTGAAGTATTTCCCCGAGCATAAGAATATAACTATCATCAGGGATTGACTTGTATAACTTTTATTGTCTGGAACCAGCGCAAAAGATCTCAATCAAATGTATTAAATATGTATATTAATATGTGACACCTATATACAAAAATCAAAATGTAATATAATAATTGGACTGGTAAAAGTCTGCTTTACAATGATTTACGCAATGTTCTGGAATGGCATCATGGTGCTTCCGGCTTCAAAACTTATTGAAAGCACAAAGAAAATAGCAAACGACTTAGCTTTAATCATATTTGAATTTAGACAAACCAGAGCACAGTTTTAGAATTGATTATACTGTTATGATAACATATAGTTCCAGCCCCTTGTAAGAAGAAGCACTGCCAAAATAATGGAGTTTGTCGAGCAATAGACTGGACAAATGCAGAATGCAACTGTACAGAGATTTTCACGGGACCTGAATGCGAATCAGGTAATAGCTTTATCACCTTTCATATAAACTATTCTTTGGGTTTTATCGCCCTTCTAACGATTACAGAAGTTCTTCATTACACCAAGTATTCCATGAAACCATGTGAATTGCCTAAGGAATTTAAAATACATGTATATGGATTACTTGTTCATGCTTCAGAAAAGCACTATTCCAAAACAACGTCTGGTATATTAGAGACAGTTGTCCAGAACATAATTTGTCACTGAACGTTATCTTGTCAGATGTTACATAAACAAGTTTTCGAAAGGAAAATGCCTCGGAAGGTTCTTGGACAGTATTGAGTATTACCTTTGAGCTTGTACACTAGCAATCAAACCAAAAATATCCAATTCATTATGTTATCTCTAGATAGTTACCCATACGTTTTTACGAATTAAACAGTCACACACCCACTAATATTGTAGCCTAACTTAATTATAAGCACATTAATTTATGTATTATTTCAAAGCATTAATTTGATCAGAATATTCAAAGAACCATACTGAACTAATGCGTTACACAAACTATCTCGTTAGCTCTTTTGTATTTGGAAACGCATATGCAAGATCAATGTGTTGTTTATTGGCATGTTGTCATAACAATTAGGATCAATCAATCAAAATATCACATGATAAGAAAGATTTTTATTGTATATGTTTTGTTCACTTTTCCTCTAATAATCAAGCATCAAACAATATTTATGTCAGAAATATCAACATCCTTACCAACAACATCGAAGTCAACAACATTTCCTGATACTAGCTCACCATCATCAACGTCAGCATCTCTGACCAACACAGCAATATCTTTATTAACAACTGCAGCAAATCAGGCACCTTCGCCAGAATCATTTTCAACGACAGCATTCTCTCGAGATACAGCAAGAACATCTCTCTCAACGACGTCTTTATCTCATTCTCTTACAGGGACGTCTCAATCAACAATGGAACCATCTTCGTCAACATCTCATTCTACTACAGGAACGTCTCTATCAACTACGGAAACATCCTTGTCAACATCTCATACTACTATAGGCATGTCTCAATCAACAACGAAACCATCTTCGTCAACATCTCATTCTACTACAGGAACGTCTCTATCAACTACGGAAACATCCTTGTCAACATCTCATACTACTATAGGCATGTCTCAATCAACAACAGAACCATCTTCATCAACATCTCATTCTACTACAGGAACGTCTCAGTCAACTACGGAAACATCCTTGTCAACATCTCATACTGCTATAGGCATGCCTCAATCAACAACGGAACCATCTTCGTCAACATCTCATTCTACTACAGGAACGTCTCTATCAACTACGGAAACATCCTTGTCAACATCTCATACTACTATAGGCATGTCTCAATCAACAACGAAACCATCTTCGTCAACATCTCATTCTACTACAGGAACGTCTCTATCAACTACGGAAACATCCTTGTCAACATCTCATACTACTATAGGCATGTCTCAATCAACAACGAAACCATCTTCGTCAACATCTCATTCTACTACAGGAACGTCTCTATCAACTACGGAAACATCCTTGTCAACATCTCATACTACTATAGGCATGTCTCAATCAACAACAGAACCATCTTCATCAACATCTCATTCTACTGCAGGAACGTCTCAGTCAACTACGGAAACATCCTTGTCAACATCTCATACTGCTATAGGCATGCCTCAATCAACAACGGAACCATCTTCGTCAATATCTCATTCTACTACAGGAACGTCTCTATCAACTACAGAAACATCCTTGTCAACATCTCATACTACTGTAAGCATGTCTCAATCAGCGACTGAACCATCTTCGTCAACATCTCATTCTATTATATTCACTGCTCAACCAACCATGGAACCATCTTCGTCAACATCTCTTTCTACTACTGACATGATACAAAAAACAACGGAAACATCCTCGTCAGCATCTCATTCACCAATAGTAACGTCTCATACAACAATGAAAACATCTTTGTCAACAACTTATTCTCGTACACGGTCGTCGCAATCAACAATGGAACCATCTACGTCAACGTCTCATTCTACAACATCTCGTAAGTCTGCCAAAATCTCAAATCCACCCACGGCAAATTAATCATTCTCCTTAAGTTAAAATATACATTTTCCATATCATAAACTTTTTTGTTGTTTCCATCAAATATAATCTGTGCAACTGCAAACCATTCATCAAAAATTGCATTGATATGTTCCACTTAAATATCAAATTTACAAATTAGATTCCAAAACGAATCACATTGGATCGTAATTTGTGTAACCAACTCACAAACTGCTCCTTCAAAAACTAATGCGTCTTTGACAACACAGTTATCTAAATAAAGCCAGCAACTAAAACTACATTCTACGCACCATACTACTTTTGAAACACTGATTAAACAATAGACTATTCCATACTTTGTTAACTCTTTCTCGATCTCAGGAGACATGAAGAGAATAAAGTTGTTAAATAACCTTCGTGCTTTTATCTTTTAACAATTTATATCGTCCTAGCACTGAGTTTCAGGTTCTCAAAGTTATATCAGAGGATGCATAATTAACATAACACTAAGACTCTAACACTCTAACACTAAGACTAACACTCTAACACTAGCACTCTGTTATATGCTATTTACATTAGCAAATATAAATATATTCAATACATTTGAACAAAACTATTACAACTTACAACTTATTGCATCATAATTATGGTAAAGAAGCGATGTATGTGTGTTGAAGACAAGCAATCGTTTTTATATATGCCATGCAATGTTTGACAGCTGTGCAAAACGATACATCTATAACGCCTAGCTTAAATCTCTCTCAAAGATATTAGATTAGGCTGGTTTTACATGAAGTATAAATGAGGTTGCAGTGCTTAGATTCGGAAGCAAATATTATAAATGGACTATTATATTTTAGTGACAGTAACAATATAAATTATACTATAATTGTTTTTTGTCACAATTGCAAATAAATATTTTCTTGGGAAAAACGAATTGAATAGTACCTGGTCAGTATTAAGACTAACATGCAATCTGCTTGTGTGTGTATTTTAAAGGCCGTTGTAGAGTGGATAACTTACATCTGAAACGTGTAAGTACAATAAGGGTTAGTCTTTTGAATAGCAATTGCTGTTTAGTGTCATTTACCTTTGCAAAGATGAATGCATTCGATAAACTTGAGAATACTTTTGTCATTCAGCTATGTATGGTCAAGTGATTCTGAAATATGCAGGACTTATATATAGCTAATGTTATTGAATGAACGTAATGCGTAATGTGGGGTTTTCATGCTTGTTATTACACATTGATTACTTCTCTTATAAAATAGATAACAAAGTTGTTTTAATATCACAATTATTCCGACGTATAACTGAATGAATACTGATTATGGAAAAAGTATACTAGTTTAATATCCGAGGGTATATATATATATATATATATATATATATATATATATATATATATATATATATATATATATATATATATATCATTTGTAAAGAATCAATATTAATGTCAAATATATGTAAATTATTATCTCATGCTTGCAAATAGTATATTGTTTTAAAAACAACGTCTCAATAGCTAAAATAGCATAACAGTTTGTGTAATAGCCTTTTCTCTACCCAGGCTTTAAGGTACCCATCCATACGAGAACGCCCATATCAATCCAGTACCATCTAGAGTCTCATCGTCTTGACTTTGCATTCTTACGTAAAATGAATCAAAGGCAACCGTAGTTGAATTGTCGTTCCTTGTGCAATAAGGTCTAGTTCATTTATGTTTTGGACCAGTTATTCTACTTCGTATGTTCAACTCCTCTCATGTGTCTTAGTTTGTCATCCGGTATCTCACCAATCGCATAGCGTTAGCTCCCATATATATATATATATATATATATATATATATATATATATATATATATATATATATATATATATATATATATACACACATCTTGACACCCCACTGTTGTTTGATGCTACCATCCAATGATTAGGGAGATGTATTTCCGATATGAAGTCATGAATGACATGGATATCATGTAAAATGATGCAGATGAATGATGGGTAAAGACTTTCTCATTCCTGTATTTTACTTCAAAGAATAAGCATCAGCAATACCAACATAAAATTCACACAATCAGTACAAATTGAATATATACAAACCTGCGAATATGGAGCTTTTGACGCATCGTCTAAATTAGCAATTATTTCTGTTGATAACAGTAAAGGAATTAAACTTTTGGAAGGTTGTAAAAAGTCATTATTATTATTATTATTATTATTATTATTATTATTATTATTATTATTATTATTATTATTATTATTATTATCTGTTGCTTTTCAGTCATGTGTAGTGCTACAGCAGAGATAAGTACAGGTAAAAATATCATGAAAGTGGAGAGAGAGAAATCAATCGACACCACGTACATATTTAGTTTGGTTTGTTCTCGTGGACAGTTCTCGGTTTCTCTGTGTACAATACAGTTGTAAACAAAAGCATTTACAGTGGGACGGTTCCAATCCGAACTCCTTAAAGAAATTCAGATTATACAGAGCCAAATTTGGTCTTGGTTGTTTTGCTAATTAAACAAATAGATTAATGGTATAGATCTACCGGTCCATCTAGTAATATGTCCCTTTGCAACACTAAAAGAATAAATAGATACAGAGAAAAAAATTTTTTTTTTGGCACTAACACAGTCATTTCCTTCAACGTAATAATCATTTGAGTGCACAGCTACAAGCTAATACACATCACAGGTTGGACAGATGGACAGTTGTGTTATCAAGATAAATTTATGTAAAGAGGAAATATAATAACTAATAATAAGGAAAAAGGTTTCTACCCAGTAAAAAATAATTTATTAACATAAACATAGAAATCTATTACAAGAATAGGAATTTACCATGCAAGCTTTAGCAGTATACTAGACATTGCATCAAGTATGAATTACAGTGTATTAAACGTAAATTAAAGAAAGAGATCCATTTGCTTGCATTAAGCAATGCTTCCTATTTAGTTACCAGTATCTTGTTTCCATTTGCAGCTGAGCGTGCGGTAAGTATTATCACTAATTAGAATTCTCAAAACATATACTATACAAAAATTAAGAAAACGTTAAGACAGATCAGAAGTTGCAAGATTAAGGTGTTGTTTATTCTCATGCCATACGTTTTGTCCCAATAAAGACCTTTACCATGACAAAGTCTTCCGGGTTTAGGTGAGCTCCCACTCCCACCCCCATTCCTTCAGTATTAATATCAGACATATATGTTCATTATGACTGATGTTTATTTTCTATAATTCTTCTAGGAATTTCCAGTATGACTGATATGCTTTGGTTGGAACTCAAAATCGTATAATGTGTAATTTTGTATCACTATGAGCGAATCTGTATCCAGAAAAGTAAAGAAAACGTGCAGGCATTGTTATTTGTAACATAAAATATTTTACAGAGAGAACTTGTAAAGGCCGGGAGAGTAAGCTGCTTCTGTAATATCACTACACCTGGCACAAATGACACAAAATGGGTGCAAGTCATCAGACCACGTCCTGCCTCAACGACCTCCCAGTTGGCTAAGGCGGGTGCAGTGGGAGCCGGTGCCATGATAGGCGTGATGGCTGTAGTTGGTGTTGGCATTATAGTGGTCAAGAAGCTGAAAGCTACCAAGAAGATTGATGAAAAACGAAAGCCATTACCACGCCCAAAGCCTCGAGTTAGTCCTACCAAGTTTTAACGATAACTACATTTCTTATTTGTGCGAAAGCATTATTGCTTTAGTACTTGAAACTGATATGAGTATTTGCTAAACAACATTAAGACGTGAACAAAAATTGTTTAATGATGCACACAGCTTATGTACGATTGTTCTAAAAAAATGATTGATTTTTAGTTCCCTTTATGTATGCCAACCAATACATGTGTGGTTTTTTTCTTCTCTGTAATCTTAAAATTGTATATTTTGTAGCTATATATCCTTTGGCAAAAAAAAAGAAATTGTGATTTAATGTGTGTCTTGTACTTTAATTGCTAATTGATGACTAACACCAATATCTGCATACCAATTTATTTTTAATATTTTATTTGTGTGTATGTGTTTTCATTGATTGGAAGACAATATTATCTTTCCACATGTGTTTCCTGAAGCTGTAAATTTTACAAAGCGGAGTTGTATGCGAATTTTAAAACTTTTTACGGTTGCAATCAAGAAACAGATTTTTGCAAAATACCCACCTAGATATTTTCTTCCATTTTTGGATTTATAATAATGTACAATTCATTGTGTTTTATTATAATGATTATAGTTGAAATGTACTCAATTGTTTTGCACAGAACTTAAGATCTTCTTTCATTGTGGTGAAATTCTGTAAATTACTTAAACGGATATGCAGTCGATGAATTCATGTAATAAAAAGACTATCAGGTATCCGTGTAATATAAATTTACTTGACAATTTTGTCTAGTGTAACTATTGTGGTTCTAAATCAATAAATTTATTCTTCAAAGATGATGACTTAGACGTTTTAAGTACCTAACTATAGTCAAACATATTTAAGTCCTGTTTAATAAAACTGATATCACCACTACAACAAGGGTAGTCATCGTGACCTAATTCATTAGTGTTGTCCGAAGTAGATAACAGATATAAAACGATGGGGAAAACAAAATCTTCCGTAATAAATGATAAGTGTTTAAGAAGTAACAAAATTAAATGAAATAATATTTGTCTACATGAATTAAACTCGCACCATAATGTTACGTTCAATTTATATGTGTTAATCGTGTCTTTGATCCTTTCCATTCTTTTGTTTAATTGGGAAAAATATGGTTTTTTCTAAAAGAAAAAAGGTAATCGGCCATCTTATAACCCTGATATCTGGTTATTACCGCTTGATCTAACAGAAACTTGAAGATCTTAGTTGATATTTCTGCTGTCAAAAAGAAATATGTGATGTGAATCAATACCAGTGAACACCCGAGAATCTATTTGTACGAACCATGTATATGATTTATATCCTTTGGTAATTCATGTTATTTTAATACATGGCAATTCATCTTAGAAAAATAGTCGTTTTACTCAATTACCGGATACATATTCTTCCTTTTTCCTTTTCTTTTTTTTTTGTTTGTTTGCCAGAAATCCCTGAATCTATCACAATAGAAATGAAAAGTTAACACAACTTAGGTATTTGTTGCTTGTTTTTTATGTTTTTTTTAAGTGGAGTGGGGCATGTGGAAGAGTCTTTAATTGATTTGTTTGTTTGTTTTGAATCCACTATGACATTCGTGTTGCAGCTTTAAGAGAAACTGCTCTATTTAAACCTAAATAATAAAGTAGATTCATCCACCTTGTCTCTGACGACAGCATCCGTTATTTCTTAATAGTTCGAAAGTGCGTGCCTAATAACAGATTCATAAAGTGAATAAAGGAAACTGACACAACACCAATTGTATATTATGATCTGACTGCTGTTGATTTAAAAATTACACTGCTGCTTCTATACTGTGCAGACCAATGATGAGTTTCCAATTATCAGTAATTAATACAATAGGTAAATATCGACAACGATATAATATTCACCATTTAGACTTTTTTTCTAAATGAATAAAGCAATTAAACGTATTAAATTATTCTCTCTCTCTCTCTCTCTCTCTCTCTCTCTCTCTCTCTCTCTCTCTCTCTCTCTCTCTCTCTCTCTGTAAGAACAAAATGGCTTTCTGTATTTGAGCTGAATGAAAAAGAGCAGCAGAAGGGGTTAACCCTACAACTTTTTGCTCAAGTCTTATACCTAAAAAAAGGTTCCTACAACTGGCTGGAAAAAAATCAGGTCAATAACGCTAAAGCAAAGTCTCCAACCTAGTATATTTCCATACGGTTAAGAACCGGTAATAAATCGTTCAGGTTAGCTTGGTTTTGTTACCCTATTGTTTGACTTTTTTTCCAAATTTTTTTATGTGATTGCGTTTATTTGTGAAGCGGCGCTCAATTGTTCTCGTTCACCCTCCCTTCTGCTATGAATTAACCAAAGATTTTATCTAGACCTATACGGTATATGGATATTGGGTCATGTAGATTTATTGTTATAAATCCGAACGGAATTGCCTGTGCTTTTGAAAAAAGTTTTTAAACTTGATCATGTCAATACTCCTAAACAGCAGGTATAATAAATATTCTGTAGAGTATCATTATCTACTCCATTAAACACAACCAAAATATTACAGTTGTATCTGATCACTTTATGCATATGTTTGTATATCTGAGTAACATAAATCACGTCAGTATGTTTATATCTGCCTCGAAAAAATATTCTGGCTGAATTAGATTGCCCAACATCACATCATCATATACTACGAGATTATTAATGAATCCATCTAACTCATCTACAGATGGGGCTTCGTCAATATATGTGATAAAATCAATAATATCGTCACCGTCTTTATTAACTGACCTTTCTTTCTATTTAAAATCCTTATGTACTTTGTAGCAATGCTGATCATTTACAGACTGTGCTATTAACTATAGTTGTCTCCATCTCACTCATCTCTTTTTTTAAATTTAATAATTGTGTTTTACTTGATCCATATGGATCTATTATAATCATCCTTATTGAATTTTGTAATGCTGGATGGTGCTTTACTGGTTCCTGTTTTCGGGTCTCCGAAGAGTCAATTATTGTATCTATATTATTAATAATATGAGTCTATATTCTGTTCGATGTAGATTATCTACACCCACTGCTGGATTAACTACAATAACAACAAAAAATAAACGATGTGCATTGTCACGGAATTGTATAAATATTTTTTCTTTATTAAGTAAACGTACTCTGGTTTCGCTTTTGGTGTACAATTATACCCGAGGGTGATCAATGTATATTCTACATTTCGAAATAGTAAGTTCGGTTCTTCCTTGCTCTGCACGTGCGAAGTGCTTCAGGCTGGAAAAACCGAATACATGAATTACACAGACGATGTTGAGCTACATTGCCTGTGTATATATGCTTCAAACTGGAATGAAAATATGACATTACTGACCGTTCTGTCAATCGGAGGTCTACTGAGACTTAAATCTCCAGCTATAGAGCTGTCTGTGTCTGTGTCTGTGTTTGTGCCGGGTTCAGCCGTGTTTGTGTTGGTGCAGTGTGCAGCCGTTTGTGCCGGGTGCAGCAGTTTGTGCCGTGTGCAGCTGTCTGTACTGTGAGGGCGTATGCTGTGTTGTGCTGCTGTGTCGTGCCGTACAGCAGTGTAGAGCTACGTGTGCAGTGCTGAGGGGTGCTGTGCTTGTGTATTCGAGTGCTTCGAATATTTCAACGTTGCTAGTCGGGTTGAGGTTGATCAAGCGTGGAGGACCAACGTGGTGGACGCTGATAGTCTAACCCAGGAATCAATGGTGGTCGGTAACTACAAATCTTTGCTTGGAATCAATAGCGAAGAGTTCAGGGGTGTCTACATTGCTCCAGATATATAAGATTTTAGCCGTGGGCTAATACAGTTTTTTTCAGTGTTTTTGCTATAGTGAGTAAAATCTATCACTTCGCTGGTTTGAGCGAAATCTCATTTCGTTTGTAGAACTATCAAGACGTTATTATGAACGAACCATTATTCGTTTTACTAGTATGAATAAAACTTGCAATTCGTTATTTTTGAACGAATAATCGTACTTTAGCCATTATACCAGTTCGTCATTTTGAACATAACATTATTCGTATTTTACGATCATATTTCTGTTTGTGATATACCGTGGATCGTTTTTTCATTTGTCTTGGTATAATATTTGTTGCATTTTAAGATCGTGCTTATTATGTTAATTAGTCTCATATTGGGACCCAGTGCAAGCACATGTCTATAATATTTCATTTCATACCTCCACATAACATTTAACATTGTATTGCATTCCCGTCAATGGTGTTTTGTTATCAATCCGAAAGTCCAAAACTCGGTTATCTTGTTACATGCGTTAACAGGAAAATGTGTAAAATCTCGAACACAAATATAAATTTATCTCCAAATCTGATTCAGAGACAAAGACAGGTGCTGGTTCTTTACGAAAATTACATGGAATAATCGTTCATTCTGAGAGTTACAGCAATTGTTCATTCTGAGAATAACAATTGTTCATTTTGATGAACTTTGCGTTCCCCAATTATACAAAATGGTATTCATATCGTCTAGATCGACTATTAAATGCCACGAGCCTCGAACCTTGGCCCATGAGTAAAACAGCGCAACGTTTATTATAGAACTGTAGCGTGTATTTGATTCAATTTTTAAACATAATGCAGAACATGTACCATACATATAATCACATTGCATTTTCTGCATGAGTTATAGTCCGTTAAAGGAAGTGTTTCGAAACTAAAAATAACCTCAATCTGAGATACGTAACTTGACTCGAATTTTAGACTATAGAGGCCATATTATGTATGAGTATCTCTCCCTGTTGCAAATTAGCTATTCACTAACACCTAATTGTTTGCGAATAATATAAAAAAAGGTAATAATTGTCTCGAATATGCGTTACATGATACAGAAATGAATATAATCTTTATTGTTAAGCAGAGTGGCCGAGCAGAGTAATCGTGCTTCATTATATATTCTAAAACCATCGATAAAAATGTTTTTTATCAGCGTTCAGAGAAAATGTTTTATAATAAATTTACAGATAGAGATGGTAATTTAAGATATTTATTTTATCTTTGATTTGTCAGAGAATATAAAAGCATTTTACGCGATTTCGTTTACTTGCGAACCGGCACTCAATTCAATTAAACATCTATTATAAATATTATTAATAATGAATATTGGAGAACCACATTCAGTTAAATTAGCGACTAGAGGGATTTGAAAAATATTTACCTGCTGGTGATTCTGTTAAACAGCAACTGCAATCACGCCAGGAATCTCAAGTTGAATTTGAAGAGGTACAAGACAATTTTTTAGACCTATCACTGAGACCACAAAACCACTTCTACCTGCGCTAAAAGAAAACCGCCGAGGCTACTGGGGAAAATAGCAGAAAAAACCAAGAAAACAAGATTGTTAGAGAACATCCTACCAAAATATCTGCAGCTCATCCAATGCAAAAAAAAAAATACGTGAAGGTATTGACCAAGCTCGTGCTGATATAAAAGATTGCATACCAGAAGCAAGAGCCATGGTTAGTGTGGTTGATAAGTTTACTGAAGACGCTATTAATCTTATTAGAAATACCAAAGATCTAAACTTAGTTGATATTACGAGTAATTATCGTGATCAAAAACGATATTTAAAATCCGAATACGCTTATGATTACATAAGTGAGGATAATTGGCATAAATGTATCATATAGGATATAATACTAATCAAGCTCGAAAAAAAACTATCCAAATTTTATTGACTTTAAAAATAAGATAAAAGCATTTATTGCACAAAAACCAGCATTACCACCATCAATACGACAAATATTACAGCATACACGACAACAAAAATTGTCAAAATCTACAAAACCAAAAACACAACAACTAGCCCAAACAAAAGATGAGGAAGAAGAATATTGGCCGTCAGACACCTCTTCTGCAAGTGGCTTAACCACACAAGGAAGTGTACTCGTTAGTCAATGTTCTAATAATATCCTTGCTGATGTTGATCGATTAGAAATTCTGATTGGAGGAAAACGAGCTGGTAATAATTCCACAGAAATTATTAATGACTCAGCAGATATTTGTAAACTATTATTTACAGGTGGTATCATGGATATTACTGTGCATCAGTCTATCATTAATGAAATCGCTGATGATTATAATAGAGACTGAGTATGTAATTAAATATAATGACTATAATAAAATTATAGTATATAGTACTCAAAGTGAACCAACCATGGTCAGGGTAATACTTTTTCGATTACCGATATACAAAACAACCTGTGGAGATAGACTAGGTGATGTTGTTTAGAGTCTGTTTAGAAGGATACCCAAAAAGCAATACCAATTATAAAGCCACTGGGTATGAAAGCTCTTGATGTTGCTCGTATAGGTACTGTTGCTAATGTTGCCAGTAAAGCATTCTCAGCAATCAAGGAAAGACTAGCACGATTAATACGCAGACCTCAAGCGGCCCGACCTCAGCCGGTGAAATTACCTAGCATTGAAGTTATGCCCGCAAATGTAAGTAAGATAATAAATCAAGACGCTAATCAAAAACTAGCAGAGTTGGCGGATGTACATTTATCAGAAAAAGAAAAAACTATAACCTCCAGTCTCATAGCAGGAAGTGGTCTCAATTCCCGAAGTGGTCTTCATTTTAGACGATAATAATAATAATAAATATGTTCAAATGTATAAGTGATCCCGCATTCGACATGGACGCACCGATACTCAAAGATGAATCTGTGCGTGATTATCAGTATTATACTTATGTCGCATGAATTCCTGATCAACGTGGAAGAATTGAACATAAGGTTCCTGATACAAGTAGATATCTCTTATCCGCTGAAGCATTTATTAAGTAGATGGTGGAATATTAACAGCAGATAATAATGAATATAAAGCTCCTCGTAGATACTGGAAATCTGAAATCTCCACGGAACAGTTAGCAAGTGTCACTGTTGGAATGCCCGAGTATTTTTTGCCAAACAAACCCTGTGGCAAATTTATTTACCTGTACCAAGAAAGATTCGCGTGGTTTGTAAGTTATCTACGCACCGAATGAAGTCGTTCAAGCTAATTTATTATTTCTTCCACACAATCGTGTCCGTGACCGACAAGGAATGTTACGTACCTAAAATATACCCTCCTACCATTGTCGATGCAGCTAGATGATACGAAGAGGAGGCACTGACGTCCTGAAATTCTTGCACTGTCACAAATCCACTCCAGAGTATCCTACAAGTGGATCCTGGCAAACTTGTTTTCAGATCTGTGGTTTCGTAGTTAACGAAACACCGGGTGCAAGTACGTGACCAGGCTATTATGATACGATTAAAGTGCGTGCTTATGTAACGACTATTCGGCTATCAGTAATAGTCGCTGAGGGCCTTGGCCTCGAACGCAGACGAACTTTTATTGGCATGTTCGTAGTCGGCGGCTAAAATATGGTCACATGACAGCAGTGAGTAAAACGCTTCTTTGGGAGGCAACTTTGTCTCGGCAAATATGCTTTAGTCGTTCATGTATTCCAATGAATGCACACCTTTTCACGTAATCAGGTTCGTATTGGTGGGACTCTATCGACGATTAAGCTTGAAGTTATCTGTCTTAAGATTGCTCACTAACTTCTCTAGGAACATGTTCATAAACTGAACCGCAATTATTACAGCCGAAACGTCATGAATCTTTCCATGTTGCTGGGGATCAGGCTGATCGGTGAATTAGATTACATGGTTACTGCTTACATGATCAAGCGGCCACCGTAACCGGGTAATTTATGAAGCACCGCACGAATTTTGGTTTCTTAGGGTAAATTATTAACTTCAGATTACACGCGTACTGTGCGCCCCTTTGTACGCGCTAGTACAGTAGCAGTGATCATAAGCTGTGGAACCAGGACTTTTACTTTTATCGCCGGTCGAGCACTGTTCTTTGTGTGACTGAAACAAACTCATGATTCTTTTCCTCCATATAGCTGCGTCTGCTAGAGAACAGACCTTCTGTCGAATCTATTTTGCAGTGACTTCGATCGATTGGAGAAATACTTCTACTCTGTCTGAAGCACTTTGAGCATAATAAAGGAATGGGGGGCTCTGTTTTGCCATCACTTCGAACCACGGCATTATAAAATCCAGATGAAATATGTTCTGCGACTTGCACTGTCTGGTCAGACTCGATGCCTTTTCCACGGCCACATTCAGACACCCAAATACCGAGCAGATTGCATACGACACTTTCATTTTCGATGTCACTTATACCTGCTAAAAAATTTGATATTGTTTTACCAGGTTCGAGCACAACTGTGCGCTGTGTGTGGTTATTTGTTTATATCGCCGCAGTGAATATCGTGAACAGCTCTTGAGTATTACATACATTGTTGCAGAATCAGCACGGATACTTTTTACGATGAGTCTTGTTGTTCCGGTTACGTTACAGAAATCTTTGGCCCACACGTAGTACGAGACTATGTCTTTCGTTTCACTCAGCAACAACAAATCAATTTGAGTTTGGCCGTCCTGTCCGTGGGAAGAGGATAAAATCCGTTGTCACAAGCAAATTCATTAACAGCGATACCTGGGTTAAATGTTTCAGATTTCTTCAGTGTGGTTTTGGTCACTTGCACGACAAACTCAATATCATCAAAGTTGAGTTTATCCATGTGTTGTCGATACTTTTAGGCCTGTATTGACGGTCTCTGGCCGGGTACAGTGCCGACCAGATGGCCCACTCAAAACGACTATTGTCAAACTTGTTAACGTTGATCACTGACCTTGGCGGGACCCATTTTGGTGTTACTATGTGACTGTATCCACGAAATGGATCATACGGAAAGATTTGGAGCTCGACTTGACCACGTTTTTCAAGTGTGCATCCCGATCCTGAATTGGTGTATATCTCCAGCTTATCGAGAATTTTACCGATATTTCTGCCAGTTTCATTACTGGTGACGCTATTGTCTTTTTTCATGATCACACGAGCACCACTGTGAATCCACGGTATATTAGTTTTAAATTCATCCTTATCGCTACCAACCGGCTTAACGACATAGGTATTAAGAACAATGTCTTCTTTGATCCCAGCATGATCAAAGTTTTGTAACACAGCTATCATTCCAGGAATCAGATTTGTCAGCATTTGACGAAAGTCTTTGCGGGTGAGTAGATGGGCGAAATAAATGAACGCATAATTTTCCAGCTCACAACTTGGTTGCTTAATTTTGAACTTGGGCACTTGTGACTCTTGTGCTTTTGCACAAATGTACTTGACCGCTTTAGTAGCGATAGAAGATGAGAGACGACGCTTCCGTTTATCCTCAGCACTTACACTGTTTTGCTCATACGAGTCAATTATCCTAAGTATACCAGTCTTATGTATCTGTTTGGAAGTACTGCAGATTGTGCAGACAGAAATCAAAACGACAAAACAAAAAAAACAAAAACAAAAACAAAAACAAAACAAAACACAAAACCCTAACAAACAAACAAACTATGGTACATACCAGTAACTATTTTACCGTTGTTTTGTTGGTTTTTGTTGTTGCTGCTGCTGATGGATCTGTGGCAGTGGAAGCGAATGCGAATTCAGGGCAAAGAAGGGTCTTAGTAATTCAAGTATATAAGCTTTCCTCTTACGACTTGGTATATGCATGACATATCTCTGTGCTAACTGTCTTAGTTGTGGCACTTTTGACATTGTTATACTAAATGGACTGGAAATTGTCATTTTGGGAAATTTTTCCGATGATTTTATTTTGACAGGACCAAAACTGTGATTGCTTCAATCCTGGTTTTTATTTCATCTATTTATTTTGTTGTTGTGGCATCTGTTTTTGTTTATGCATGGACAACCATAGTTTGTTTGTTAGGGTTTTGTGTTTTGTTTTGTTTTGTTTTTGTTTTTGTTTTTTTGTTTTGTCGTTTTGATTTCTGTCTGCACAATCTGCAGTACTTCTAAACAGATACATAAGACTGGCAAAGGTGGTTGCGCGATTATACTTCAGGGAAGATTGTGCCTCTAATCCCTCATGTAGTATTAGCGTGTTTGTTCTGCTGTACTCTTAATGGCATGGTCTGCCACAGGGTTAGCTTTTTCCAAACAGGTTGTTTTGCATTTGTTGTGTCACAATACCAACTGGCTTCTGTGTTCCAATGCCATAGAGATCCTATTTACATACGTGCAGGCGCTTGTCTAATTGATAACAACATGGCGACATTTTTCGTTTAGCAGCATTACCACTCGTACTCTGAAAAGCAAACACAAAGCTATACAACAATCCCTGCTAAATAATTGACCACGCCAATCTCAGAGTAACTACAGCAAAAACTATAAGTAAAAAGTTTTAAAAAAAAGGACTCACTGCATCTAGTGTAATAATAACATAAATTGTGTCGGGTGATAGTCACAAGTAACCAATAATATTGATTCGCACATCGGGAATTTCATCCACTTTGTTCCCAACAAGCGTCAAAAAATGTAATGAAATACTTATAATGCCTTTTTGCGACGCGGTATTGTGCTACGAAAACTAGTTGGGATGACATTCGTATACGTATGGTCCCAGAGCGTATTTCTCATCATAAACGGCACTCGCTTTGGTTTTTATTGGTGATATGGTTTTGTTTTGAGAAGATACTCTTTCATGCACGATATTCTGCAGTTTCTGTTTTGTTGAGAAAAAAATCAATACACTTCAAGCTAATATATTAGGATCAACAGCTCGTATATATCGTTCGCTATCATGGATCATAATTCACACTCTCTGCAAAGGTTTTTCATTACCTTGTCACAATCCCTGAAGATTAACACAGAGTAGTACGGAACAAGCTGTTTGACTTTATTCGGTATCATATACGGACACCATTACGAGAATCTAACCCCATGACTGGTACACTCGTGCTACGAGGGTGTTTAAGCCATTACCAAGCCAAGGATAAAACAATAGCCAAACCATCATGGACCCGGGGATGAGCATTTATTATATTCTGTATTTGCCTAAACGTCATCTACACTAAGCTTATACATCTATCGTTAAATCCCCAAATTTACGAGAGGACAAAAGCATAGCTACCTGGTATGTACTTGAAAGTACCCTGCATCATTACGTCTACTCGATGGTACAATCCATTAAACAAATGAAATAATACTTCAATGAGCTACCTGTAAGGAGGAAAAGAAAGAAGCTAGTTTAACAACAGCACCTTAATAGAGACGTGAAGCTGAGAAAATGTATATGTGCAAGAACCTGTTTAGTGGACCTACGAAATCATCTTTTTTAGCAACAGAGAGGCTGAACTCTACAAGATTGTGCCAAGCGGACCTTGTGTCCAAATTATGAGAAACAAACGGCTATTCTTTATTGTTTGTTCTCATCAACAGACACAAATGATGAACTCGATTGTTAAGTACACAGCCTCTGTTGCTCATCTCTTTGTTAAATAACTTAGATGAGAAGAGAGGTGATAACTTTACCTTAGTTTTGAAAATTAAGGCTGAAAAAGATGTTTTTGCTTTAACAATGAAAACTTCTCTAATCGACCATTTTTGTTGCTCGTGGTCACTCTGCTGATATAAATTAACCACATATTTTATCAAAACCTACACGATACCTTGATCTTGGATCATGTAAGTTTATCGCTATAATCCAAATGGAACAGCTTGTGCTTTAGAAAATAATTTTTTTAATTTGATCATATCTATGTCCCCTGAACACCAAGTATAATAAATATTTCACAAAGTATAATTATCTACAACATTAAACACAACCAAAATATTACAGTTATCTCTGATCACCTTAGGTATCTGCGTGTATCTCTGAGTAACATAAATCACGTCAGTATTTTTGTCTTTCTCAAGAAAATATTCTAGCTGGATTGGATTGTTTGTCCAGCATCACATCATCGTACACTACGAGGTTGTTACAGAATCCATCTAAGTCACCTACGGATGTAGCTTCATCAATATCGGTAATAAAATCAATGATATTTTTGTCCAGTAATTTCGAATTTTGATTAAAACCTTTAAGTACTTCGTAACATCGTTGATCATCTACAGGTGGCGCTACTAAATCCAACTTATTCCACTTCAGTCATCGAATAATCAGAGTAAGCAATAATTGCGTCTTACCAGATCCAGATGGACCTATTATGATCATTCTGATAGAATTTGTTAACGCGGGATGGTGCCTTACTGGCTCTTGTTTTCGGGTCGCAGAAAAGTTAATTATATCCATATAATAATAATATGAGTTTATATTGCGTTCCATGTAGAGCAATATCCGCGTCGCGTGATGGTGATATTGCTGCATCGCTAGGGAAATTGCCAGGAACTCCATGGGCAAAATACCCTGGTGAGAAACACCTTCAGGGATATAATAATTCTGGTCCTTGAACTCGTCTCTATATCAGACTCGATAACCACGATCAGCCAAACTCTGGAAAGTATCCAGTAACTAAGATCAATCAAGCGTGTCACATTTATGACGTTTCTTATAAAAAAATCCAGATTTGCAACAACACCATCTCGCAGATATAAAGTTGATTCACGCGTTAAATTCTATAGCTAATAAATCTCAGAGAATCTCTCGCTAGATTTCTAGTAAAATCTGCTATGAAAGGTAAAATATTGATAGGGGCTGGTAAATACTCAACTGATTAATATAAAGGAATCAGTTTATTATTCCCCGAGAGGGTATTGACGAGATAAGGCAGCGATTAGCAAACTTGCCGCTTCAGCAAAAGTTTTGCGTGATGTAGCGGTTTGGCACGACAGGCAATATGGCAAATTTTTCTAAATCCACCTAAAAAAATTCAATATGCACATTTCGATGTCACTGTTCATCAAGTGGATATATTGTTTTTGCCACACGATACCATTAAAATAGGTAGACGTCAACACACATACAGATACGCTTTAACCGTCGCTGACGTTGCGAGCAGATATAAAGAATCGGAACCGCTATCAACAAAGACAGCATCTGAAGTTCCAACTGCGTTTAAACAAATGTATCAGCGAGGACCCTAACAATGGCCAAAACTACTACAGATTGATCCCGGCAAAGAATATGATAAAAAAAGCACAACGTTAAATTCAGACGAGGGCACACGGAGATTCATCGTGATCAGGCAATAAGTTGAATGATTTAATCAAACACTTGCTGAGCGTTTATTCGGGTATCAATATGCAAAGGAAATATCTATATATACAAGATCTCGTGAATGGGTTGCGAGGATACCGAGTGTGATAGCTGCGCTGAATAAGGAAGTTACTCCTGCAACTTCTATGAGACCGTCTGATGTGATCACAAAAAATATACCGATCAAACGTAAATCTATTTCTCAACCAGTACTAGGCAATGTTACGGTTAGATATTTATACGAACCTGGCAAACTCGAAGGAGGCAGAAAAAAGGCAACTGATCCAATTTGGATTGTAACCACGCACAAAGTATCCAGCGTAGTAAGGTCCACAGGTAGACCTGCAATCTACAGATTAGATTCAACTGCTCCTCGGCGTGGTTTTGTAAGCGAACAATTACAAAATAATTCCTGAGGATACGCAATTACCACCGAGTGCACTTTTATAAACTTGCAGCCCCCGACGTCCTTTACACTCCAAACAGATCAGTATCACATTTTCGCGCGTGTGACCAAGACTATTATTAATTCTATCAACGCTAAATTGTCGTTGTTTTAACATCATAATAATATCCACATCCATATCAAACTCGTGATTATTTTTGTCACACTGCCTATAGCTAACGTTTTTATTGATATCGACGCTGTTAGTAATTTCTTCGACTATTACGCAATCCATGATAACCCGCTTTAGTTGTGATATTCTTCTATTGCGAGATAACTAAATTTGACTAATTAATACGATCATCGACGATCCAAACTTTAGTATCAGTGATAGTTAATCCCTGCGACGAATGAATCGATTAAAATCTTACGCCTATCGTCCATCGATTTATCATCTTAATGGCGCTCTAAACCAACTATCCACCAGCACAAGAATATCAGTTAAGCACAAATTGGTCTTACCACACCAGAGGACCTAATATCAATTTGATAGAATTGTTAGCGTGGTGCATACAGCCTGTTCGGTCGGAAAGTTAATTTTCCATATAATATCTAATTATCAGATTATTTTCCCATGTAGACTTTATCCGGTGGTATGTATAGCTGCATTTAAATTCCCAGAACTCCATCAATAGCCTTGAGCATCAGATATATTCTGCTATCGTAATAATCAACAAAACGATCAGCAAACTCTGGAACGTCCAGCAAAGGGATGGTGTCCATGATCGTCATATAAAATAAATCCAGAGTATTTGCAACAACACCATTCCAGAAAAATTTGATTCACCTTAATTCAAGCTAATCCGTAGTATCTCTCCTAGATTTTTAGTAAAATTTTAAAACCAATTCTGATAGGGCTGTATCTCCTGACATATAAAGAAACAGATTTCAACACGATTTTACACAGCGATTAGCAAATTGCCGCTAGCAGTTTTGCGTGGTGGTCAAAGCAATCATTTTAAATACCTCATTAATAAATTTTAATTTCCGTGCAGTGTTGTTTTCACACACCAGTAACGTCAACACAAAACCCTTTAAGTTAACGGCGGTATTATGACAAGAAAGGAACTTGCACAGAAGTCAGATCTGATAACTGTTTTAAATCTGTATAAGGACCCTACAATGTCCAAAAAACATTCCGGCAAGAATAATAAATAAAAAAGTCCGTTTAAATTCGACGAGCCACGATTCATCTGATCACAATAGTTGAAGATTTATATAACCTTGCTATCGTATCACAGTATAGCTCACAATGGTACCTAGTTTTGTTTCCTCTGGTAAAAAAGCATTACATCGATTTATAAATGTGTTTTTCTCCATGGTATCAGCGATTATGAAATTAAGTTCAGCATCGTCCATAATCAATCAAGTTGGTTTATGATCATGTGATCCTCCTTGTGTAAGCTTACACATTATTTTCCTGCCGAGATCTTTTGCATCGTGTTTAGCATCAAATACATCAAGTTCTGGCAACCAAACTTGCTTTTGCACGCGATATGATATAATAGCTTCAGCTACTGTCAACGATATTAAAACTTCAGCAACAAGCATATACCTTAGCAGAACGAACTATTGGAACCAACATTTTTCTTGAAAATGTTTTCCAAACCACGCATAAACAATCGGATGGAGACCGTCTCTAAACTTGAATGATTCTACAAGAGCAAATCCTGTTAGGTCAAAATCTGGTAAGGATCCGTTTATCGCAACCCTGGTCATGCCATGTGTAGGATGTCCAAATCACTTAAAGTATTTAGAACACTCTCCATATCCAAGAAAACGTCCAGGATAACACGCTACCATATCAACTGAGATAACGTCGTTGTAATTATATTTAGTATTCCACAATCCACCATGCCCGTATTCTGTACAACTTCTCACGACATCTTCAAGAAATTCTAATTGTGTTAGTTTCCACGATTTTTTTTCCTGAGCGAAACGAGCAGCAACCGATGTAACTGTAAAACAATTACTTAGTAATTGTCTATCTTTGACATCGTCAGAAGTATATTTCAGCGCAAAGTTTTTCCATTTCTTTATAAAGAGATTCTGTGCGATAAATATCACCGTTAGACCGTACAAACTGATCATAATGATCACATTCAGAACTCTGAAACAACCACAAAGAAACAGGGTCACGTTTGCTAATATCACCGGTGGCATCGAATACATCATCGGGGTACAATTTAACCATTCTTTCTCGTAGAAATAGAGTTACAGCATAAGTCCATGCATGTGCGTTATGATCAATGATTGTTATAGGGTTTCCATTTTTTATATATTTGGTTTGTACAAATTCTCTCCGGTTAATGTCTTTACTGCTACCTGAAATCTTATTTACTTTTCTAGCTCAGTAACGTAGGACGCTTCTGTGTCTTTAACCTTTTGAGCCCACATATTTATTTTTTACGCCTTAAATCTGTTAAAACGTTTCCCCGTATCGCGTTTGTGAATTGTTCTATTACTCGCTCAGCTACACAGTTTATCCTCGACAATTTCATTTCCTTGAGATCCCCAACGTCAGGTTTATCATGTAACGGATAGAGCGCGTACACAACAGCAGTTATTGGATAATATCGCTCATAATAAGGCTTGTCTATTCCAGTCAGTACTCCTGGTTTAGAATTTTTTACCAAGGATAATATTATTCCATGACTTCTGGACTGATTCGCGCTTGTTTCGGATAATCCAAACATTGCCCTCTGTATTTACAATATATTTTACTAAAATAATATTTTTCCGAACATCGAGGTTGTCAATGATTTCTCTTGCTCGTTTGTCATTCATCACATAGAAAGCATTTCCAATCCTGAATGTTGACCACACATGAATTGCACCATCGTCGCAGATCTCCTTCTTGCCTTCACGGATACGTTTAGTTATATCCGCATTCTTTGAAGCTAGATCTTGCATCGAGAAATAAATGTGTGTAGTCTGTCAAGACGAAATCTAGCGGCGGCAGGCTCAATTGCGAATAATTCCTGCATATTATAATTAAGGCAAAATATGTATCTAAATTGAAGTATATATATATATATATATATATATATATATATATATATATATATATATATATATATATATATATATATATATATATATATATATATGATTCAACCAAATCCCAATTGCTCCTGGCTTATGACTGGTTATACATCATCTAACAAAATTTGCGTAAACAAGTTCTGCAGTTATCACATGCAATGCGTTAATAACGGAAGTCTAGGACCTAAACCGTGTATACGGTGTGGTGTTGGTGTGCGAGGAAAGACGCACCTGTGCGCACAATGTGGTAGTAAAAGATACATGGAGTTGAAAAGATATTACGATAAAAATATACAACTCTGAATATATTATAAAGCGCGAAGAAGATTATTTACCTAGATTTTTAAAAGAATGATTTAAACAAATGATTTATAGTATATAAATGGAGCAAAATGAGTTTGTGTCACATCCAATCCTAACCAATTATGAAGCGAATTGTAATGGTATCATTAGGAATTGCAGATTGAAAAAAACAGTAGGTAGTGTTACCATTGCTGGTTATCTTGCGTTTAATACAAAACGAAACAAAAATTATTTATCACATAGATTTGTAATCGAGATTTTTTGGGACCGATCAAAGACGGGTATGTGGTTGACCACATCAACAATAAACTTGACAACTCACTTCCAAATTTACGTACTATCACGCAAAGTGAAAACTGCAGATCTGGAAAAACTGGCGGCGCTCGATTTGCAAAAGCTATTAAGTCCGTGAATAAAGAATCTGGAGAAAGAAAATATGTTCAAGTCAATTTATTCCGCTAGTAAATATTTTGACATAGCACCACCCTCAGTGAAACGATCCGCTGATGGTGTTATTAGATCTGCTTATTCCTTAAAATTTGGACAAAATATTATGCTCCAGTACCTAGATGATCAAGGGAGACAACCACGGAAAGCAAAAAACGTTTCATTATTGCGCTTGGTTCAATAATTAACAAACCCTCAGATCACCATCGAAGGACAAATCATAATATCATTATGAAATGTATAACTCCGTCCTCATGTTAACAAAGTCTCAGATTAACAAAAACAACTATATACCATAGAAGGACAAATCATTACGAAATGTATAAATCCGTCCTCATGTTAACAAATTCTCAGATTAACAAAAACAACTATATACCACTGAAGTCAAATCATTATGAAATGTATAAATCCGTCCTCATGTTAACAAAGTCTCAGATTAACAAGCGCACTAAATAACCTTTTACGAACCTGATAATCCTACTAGTGGTTTTATTCAATTATAATAGGCAACTTCCACAATGTGGCAATCAGAGTAAATGACAAAAATGCTGTATTTATCATTTACAGAAAACTCCGCGTATTTTAATCTGCACTGTATTCATCGTTTACATAAACTCCGCAGTCAGATTTTACAAAGTGTGTTACAGGCAATGTATATTTTATCGTCTAGTGATTGGCCGTCGGTCTGTTATTGATTTTTTCCTCGTGTATGCATTTCACAATGAGACTGTGGCTTCTGTTTAAGAGAAATTGGCTATATAATAAATATACGTATTATATGCGACTCTATCATGATAAATATATAGTGCTTGTCAATTCATTGGGGGGGCTGTGTATATTGCCGATATTTACGTGATTGTACTACGTAGACTTGTGTAAGTGACAACATTAATGTATATACGTAGACTTAGATAAGTAACATCAATAGTATATCTACGTAGACTTATATAAGTGACAGCAAAAATGTATTATAAGCGGCAGCAGTCTGTACTACGCAAACCTTGTAGCCAATTGCGCATGTGTAAAGCTATTTTAAGAATACATAATATCTGCTTGTCTAAATCCAACGGCTTATACGCTTGGATTCAGTATTATTCGTGTTATGAAGAATCATATATATTTTTGGAAACTGGAAAAATAAAATACCAGAAACTGTGGTTTTTGCTACTTTTAGGACTACTGTGGTTTAGGTAAGTATATATTAACTAATTTATCTTAAGCACAAAATTGAGTCCATAGGTCAGTAAACAACTGTGTGGAAACTGGCATTCTGGCAATTGGAGTTCAAATCCTGTGAAAGGCAAATTTGTCTATGGGGAGGACGATTTTATGCCCACAAAAATTATCTATTTAGTGGGGGGACCCAGGGAAGTTCCTCGAAATTCAACAAAAAAATTCATACTCCTCACTATGTAGATAACATAGCGAGTGCTCTTTTGCACTCCTAGGTGTCTCCATAGTAGAGAACATGATGCGTTTGTTGGAAGTAGGCAAGGTTCCCCCTCCTTAGGTGTTGTCTTGTGTATACCGTCTTGTGCCGTCCAAAAATATAACAGCGAGAGGTGATATGAGATCGTAACCCTGTGACATACTAATGCATACCCACATTCTAAAAACACAACTAAAAATAAACCTAATGAGGTTCAAGGTCACAAAGTCCATTGAGACTTCTGAGTTTCTAGACTTTCCGATACGAATAATCTATGAGCTCTTGCAAGGGCAACAAATGGTCGCAAAATAAGACCTACACCGCAGACAGCCCTCTGAGTTTCTAACATTTCGTCTTATAGTTAGAAACTTCGCTTTGGGGGTAATGTCAAAGCAAAAATTCAAAACCTCATTAGATTTATATCTGATTAACTATGGAATGGTAGATAGAATGTCACCTAACGCTGTTGTATTTTTGCTTATTTCTATATTTAATATATATTTTTTAATGAATTTTGAAAATATCTATGTCATTGTTTCTGCGATTAAAAAATGACAACATAGCGGTATCAATGTGTCTGACAATCTTAATGCTGACAAAATTCTATGTGATTTTGACTCATTACAACAACTCAAAAACCAAAACAGATTTACGCTATCTTCAAATTATAAATTTATGAAGGAGATCCAGCAGGGTATGTTAAAGTCACTGGCACCAGTCACTGATAATCAGGTAAAATTGTTTGTCTCTCTCGAAAGCTATTGGCAAAATCAAGTGAGAATTATCTCATGAAAACGAACAGAAAAAGATTATGAACTCTCGTATAAGAGAGTTAAGGAAACATTGTCAGAATACGGATGAAAATGAAAGTAAAAACTAATAAATATGTACCATAGACAAGTACAATGAATAAAGATATTTTTTGTTTCACACTGTGACGAATTATGATCTCACATACAGATTTATATTTATCTCTTCATTTCTTGTGTCCAAAATGTGATTATTTTGGTCTGTAAGTTTGAAGTGCATTCTTGTCAATAACGGATTATGAACACGCAAGTATACAGGGTTAATAGGCTCTGATATTATACGCCACCCGGACGTATTCGCGGGGAAAATGTGTATAATATGTACCCTTGCTGGGCCTGGTTATACTTTGAAAGATCTATCAGAAAACTTCCATCGACAACGTCGCAAACGAGATTGACAGCAATTGTTGTTGTTATGTTTACAATGCCTGGTGATATGTGTCTGCCGGCACCAAACGGGTTGTTGTTATGTTTTAAAATAGACGGTGGTGGGGCTATTCTTCTCCACGATTCAATTACTCACGGATAATAGTCTTCAATAAGATCATTTATTGATTTCTTCATTTCAGCGTTTTTTAAATCTGGTATAATGAATGTTTGTAAGTCTTTTTCTTTTATTTTATAATGTATAAAAAATAATTGCTTAAGTTCTGGAGTTGTGTAAGGATTTCCATTGAGTGTTGTAGCAACATTTATAATACTTTAATTGGCAATGTATAAATCGAATGGGATACTATTTAAGTGTTTTATTGTCTCAATTATTTGCTGCTTTACTTTATGATCATAATGCTGTGATAATGAAGTAAGTAAATTTCTTAAATCATTAAACGCTTTATCGTATTCAGGCTTAAGAGTATCTAAAAATCTTTTAAAAATATTTCATCAACAATGTCTCTAGTACGCCCTGGCGTCTTGGGGTCTTCGATTATATTAAATGCTGATCTAGATATCCAGATATCCTTTTACAGTCAAAATCGGTAAAGTAATGATCATTATTGTTTGGATCAATTCGATATTCTGGATTTTTAATGAATTTTTCTTCACTCGTTTTAAACTCACTTTTAGTTGGTTGTGAAACTCGATTATAAACAGATTCAACTTCAGGCCATCCTAACACTGATCTGATCGAACTCTGATAAATATCTACGATGTAATCAGGAGAATTTATTTCAATCACCGCTGATAGTGTTGAATCGTAAACAGTGATCGCTATTTTAGATTCTTTCCCTGTGATAGATTTTATTCTGCTTTGGAACTCGTCATTAATCTCCTCTATTTGATAACTGCCCATTGAAATTCTAACAAATTGCCAATCAGGTGTTCCATCCGGCTTATTCTTATTCGTAAATACCAGTGAATTATTTGCTGGTATTCCACCGAATGGTTTCGACCTGACATTTGGCAAGCTATTAAAAACGCGCAGTTGAGCCAATGCAATTTTATTTGCTGCAATTGCAGTTGAAACGTTAACGCTAAATTCATGATTGATCGAACTTACCGATATCATAGTAGTTTTTGATGGCTTCGTATTATTGGCTCAGACATTATTGTTATCGTTATTATCTCATTTTCCATCCTTGTCAATAGATAATGCGTTGTGTTCCATTATGAATGCTTCATCGTAGGTTTTCATTATCGTTACGAACTCCTCAACAGATATTTTACCATATCTGAGGAACAAGGAAAGATGCGATCATAATTTAGCATAGGCGGCTGCTGCTGTGTGCAATTTCATCATATACTCGCGTAATTTATCACTCGCGCATGAAGATATTTTCTTAGCGATAATACTGAGAATACCTGCACATGTTATTGTCATGGAAACTACAATCGCTAAAACTGCAGAAGCCGTCATAGTTAACGTTGATAATAATAATCCAGTTGCAGCAACAACAACAGAAACCGAGTAAACTACCATGTCAATAACAGCTATGCGTCTGTGATATTTTTTTACTTTCAACGTGTAAGAATTAATGATATTTTAGTTCAGTGTGACACTTACACGCCTGATTATATCTGTGACGTTGAACGTCAATGAGTGGCTCTGTCATCGGATTCATTATACGTTTATCTAGGTAATTAATTCTGGAGTTTCAGCTACGAATTCTATACACCACCAATAAGACGGTGTGACTAATTTTTATTATCCGCTACCGGCATAAACGTTTCTTCGGAATCTTTATTTCATACTATAGACACAATTCAAAAAAGACTGTCGGTTGAATGACGCCATGGAAATGTAGTAAATATACTGAATTTTTCAACGCTAAACACAGATAATCTATACACACCAGTGACTTCTGCGGTGTGTTTAAGACTGTTAATTTCCGGTGTCCATGTTTCTTTGCCTGATGCTACTGTGTAAACGATATTGTTAGTTCGTCCGTGTGTAATTTTAATGAGATTAGTTTTTTGAATAATAAAAATGCTTACAGCGTTGTAAAATCTAGCTGCGATATTTGTAAACCTGTATCAATGTTTTGATCACGTCCGATGAACGACATAAGACGATGATACGCACGTGCTACATGACTTTTACGGAAATTTAACAAAATATCCTTGATGTCCACTTATTCTTAATGAAATTTCAGAAACACCGAGATTACAAAATACCATGATACTTTGTAACTGCGAGTTTGTTCGTTCTGTATCTTGAAATGTGATAAATATGTGTCGAGTTGCAGAAACACCTTGCTGAGAAGCTTTTTGCCATGTGAGTAAACCGTCAATTGCACTTTCAAAAGCATATGTGGTCATTATTAATCATGACAACACTGATTTGTCACCTTGATCCATAAAAGAAAATAACCGTTGTTCTTCAGATATCGAGGGGGTCATCATTGACGTCCACAGGGAAAGCTTCGTTAGTACTACTATACCAGGATCATCAGCAGGTCTCCATACTGCATCATCGTTTGTGCTTTTTCGTACGAGTACAACTGTATGTTTAGCTCCAAAAATAACCTTTCTAACACCTCTACAAAATCCAAAGATATGTGAGTGGAATTGCACATGAAAATACTCTTCTATTACCTTTAAGCATCGCTATACGTTATCTAAATCCTAGGTTGAAATCGGGATCTACATTAATAATCATTCTCTCTACAACTGCTGCGGTGTTTCTGGCAAAGTTCTGTGTTCATCCTATTTCATATTGTTGGTACTCTGTAGAACTAAAAGTATCTTTTACAAACATCATTGATGGACCAGCTGATCTTGAGTAATCATCACTGTATCTTGCAAGACCAAATATTGTTGTAGCAACATCGACGTCCTTCTGAATTGATTCAATATTTTTCCGTCGATCATGTGCGTAGCGCTATTAAACAACGCCATAATACCATTATTATCAAAACCAACACCAACATCAGCTGCATATGCTAATGGTGCCGTAGGATTAACGTCATTTAAAATTTCACCTTCGACTTCAATAAATGCTTCAGCGGGTAAGAGATATCTACTTGTATCCTGAACCTGTAATTCGATTCGTTCACGCTGATCTGGAATTCGGGCGTCATAAAAATAATACTGACAATCGCACATAAACTCATCTTTGAGAACTGGTGCGTCCATGTCAAATGCGGGGTCAGAAACACGCTTGAACATCTTTATTATTATTATCTTTGTCTAACACGAAGACCACTTTCTGCTATCAGGCTAGCAATGATAGTTTTTTAAATTTTGTTTTCTTTTTCCGACATTGGGACATCAACAAACTCCGCTAGGTTTTTATTAGAGACTTAATTGTTTATTTTACTTACACTTGCGGGCATCACTTCAGTGCTAGGTAATTTCACTGGTTGAGGTCAGACGGGTTGTGGTTTACGTATTATTCGCTTTAGTCTAACTTTGATTGCTGGAAATGATTTGCTAGCAAGATTAACAACAGCGTCTATAAGTTTTCACGAACAGCATCAATAGTTTTCATTCCTAGCTGCTTTTCAATCCGTATTGCTTTTGGGGCTATTCTTCTAAAGAGACCCTGAACAACATCGTCTAGTCTATCTCCGTAGGTTGCTTTGTATACCGGTAATCGAGAGTATATTACCCTGACCAAGGTAGGTCCACGTTGAACACCATGCACGATCATTTTGCTATTAACTGATGTTATCACTAATTGTATATAATCACTGATTTAGTCACTATGGTAGTCATCGGCGATTTCATTAATGAGGGACCGATATATATCAATGTCAAAAATGCCGCCACTAAGTAATCGTTTGCAAATATCAGCTGCTTCATTAATGATTTCTGATGAATTATTACCAGCTCGTTTTCCTCCGATGAGAATTTCTAGTCAATTAACATCAGGGAGTACATTATTGGGACAAGTAATACGACCACTCCCTAGGCCACTTCCAGTTGCACCAGGAGCGTCTTGAAATACTTCTTCCTCTTCTCTTGGTTGTTGTGGTGATGGTAATCTGACTTGTGGTGATGGTGTTAATTCCGAATAATCACGAAATGATTGCTCAAATGATTCTGTTTCATTTTGTCGTTGTTCTTGTCATCGTTCTCGTTGTCGTTGTAGCCCCTGTTGTTGTAGTAGTGGTTGTATGGTTGTAATCGTGGTATTGGTCTCTCTAGTGATGGTAATTTAAGTTCTGGTGATGTTGGTTGTGATTGCAATAGTTACATTGTTTCTTGGCGCACTTGTTCTCGTTGTTCAACCTCTTCTATATATTTATTTATAATTTCATCAAATTTGTTAACATTTCTGAGTTTTTCATTAGATCTGATTTATGAAATACCAGTAGAGATGCGATATACATCCTTGATCCAATTGGAAAAGCTTAGAGATTTAATAGATTCTGGTTTTACATATCTTTTTCTTTCATAATATCCAAACTCAGCAATATCAAATAGTTGATTTGGGTCCAAGATAGCAGCAATACCTTCAGGCGTAAATTTATATATTATCTTAGTTCTGGTTCTTCATTGTTGTGGAGGTTGAACGGGTGATGGTTGTGGTGATTATGGCAGTGGTTGAATTGCTTGAATACGAGTGATATCGGCAGGCAATGTTGCAAGAGCTTGTTGTGTTGCTTCGGTTGCTGTAACAATTTTCTTCGCTAGTTCGACAATCTGTTTAAATAATTGTTTTGTATCCTCCTCAAATTCAGCTAGGTATTTCTGACGCGATTGTAGTTGCAGTAGTATTGAATATTTGATGGTCTTTTATCAGAGCTCCCCAGCCCCCCAAAACGTTGTAAGTTAACATTTTTGTCAGCAGCCTTTGTTAGCTCAAAACGATGACTTTTACATGATAACACATTTTCTGGCAAAAAATATGTTTTGTGGCTGGAGGGTTTCTGATAAAGGATACATCAATATTCACTACTACTAAGTACTTATTGGTTAAAAATGTCATATTAAACAAATAAAATATTATATATATATATATATATATATATATATATATATATATATATATATATATATATATATATATATATATATATATATAATGTCATAATAAGACATGTTGGATTCGATCTAACAAATAGATTTTTAATTCGATCAAAGTAGCGTCAGGGTATACTGGTATTAAACCAAAAATAATAAACGATTGCATTAAAATTGTGGGATATCATATATGGCCGAAATATGGATCAGTGTGATTATTCGAAGTTGAAAGCGATGTGAGAATAGTGGGATGGGCAGATGATGTGATGATATTTATTGATAATATGGTTGATATATTATTCGAGAACGATATTACTAAAGCTATACAAAATTAATTAAACATCTACTTTTTATCATAATCTTTTTCGTATTTGCCAACTCTCATTGGCAGAATATCTGTTAACATACTATCAATAATGCGAAACTCGCGTATTAAATCGTCCATATCATATCTTATACCTCGCAAAAAAGATCGAATTTGATCGAGTAATTTTTTTATAAGTTATACTCGCTGTTTTGCAAGCATTTCTTTTAGTCGTTAGTCGAGGCTCAACTTTTTTACACACTGCTGCAAGAGAAACGCCGACTCCAGATATTATTAGCAAAAACTGATTTAATGATGCGCCACTTGAAATTATACCAGAGCCGGTCATTAGTAGCGGTAGATATGATATCACTCGCAGTATTTTGGTATAGTATTTGTAACATTTTTTGACGCACCAAAGATTTTTATGATAGTATCTGTAATATTGCATTAGAGCGTCAACATTTTGTTTCGGAATGTTTTCTGAAATATGATTGAAATCGACTATATTTTTTTTCATTATATAATATTCGTTTACATATTTTAAGTAACTAATTCTGGAGTTTGAGCTACAAATTCAATACACCACCAATAAGTAGCTGCGGTTAACTTTTCATTATCCGCTATCAGCATAAATGTTTCCTCAATATCTTTTTTTTAACACAATAGACACAGTTCCAGAAAAATCATCGGTTGAATGACGCCATGGAAAAGTTGTAAATATACTAAACTTTGCTCTACTAAATAAAGACAATCTATATACACTAGTGACCTCTGCGGTATGTTTAAGGGTGTTATTTTGCTGTGACCATGTTGCTTTTCCTGATGCTACAGTGTACACAATATTTTTAATTTGTTTGTGAGGAATTTTAATGAGATCAGTTTTTTGAATAATATTTGAAATGCCATTTGTCATATCGTTAAGTCTTGTGTTAATGTCAGTGAGATTAATGATAACAGTTGGTGGAGTTCCAAAAAAATCATTGTTAGTTCTGTTAATGTTTCTACCAAAATTTAGAAATATTTGTACGTGATTAGAAAACTCAGTTCTAAATGTGGCAACTCCATCATTAATTGTCGTTAACGAAGTCGTTATTGGAATTTCTTTATCGTCGACATATTTTTTAGTTGCAGCGTCGAAGTCCGTTTCTGGTGCTCTAAGATTAGTAATACCATTGTTGTTCATATTCAGAAATGCAAGCATAATACCACCGCGCACTGACACGTACTTAAATTCTTAATCATCGACGAATTTTTTCGTTGTTGCATCTGTATCTGTGGTTGGGTTTCCGAGATAGGTCATTTTTTTCCTGACATTATTATATCGCCAGTAAATACATCGCCAGCTTTTTTAACATAATCGTTAACGGACTGCCTCGAATCTTGTATTTTACCTTGGTCAGTAAAAGTAACTATATTATTAACAACCGCGGTGCGAATTCGTACAAGTACATCTGATAGTTGTATATTGCTCGTTTTTAATCGTCCTTCTTATCTTGAAAAATAACAACTTCGTTTTTATCTACACTCGTGACATTTAATAAATTAGTAATTTCATTTTTGAGCTGATCGAGAGTTGTGTATTTAGATAAATCACCTTGTTGAGCAGACGCTGAATCTCCTACTGTTGTTCCAAATTTCCAATAAAAACTCATTATTTATTTACTGCTTGATAAAATTAATAGTAATGGCAAAATCGTCGATATTATACTTCGATACAGAGCGGTTAGTGAAACATAAACATAACAATGAGCTTCCAGATTGTCATTATCTTATTGTTGGTAGAACTGGATCTGGTAAAACAAATTTGCTAATAAATTTACTTCTCGGTGATAATTTTAACTACGATCGAGTTTATATCTACACAATTAATCCGCAGCAAGATAAGTACGAGCTACTTAACAATTATAATGACAAACTTCGTGACGATCTTGAATCTGGCGAGGATTTCTTTATTATCAAACAACTGGAAGAACTTATTCCAATTAATCAACTCGATTCGTCCGAACATAAAATAATTGTTTTTGATGATATTCCGCTAAACAACGAGGAAATGAATAAAATCAGATCGTATTTTTCACTGTCGCGAAATAAGAAATGTAATTATATTTATCTCGCTCAAGGATATTATAATATCGACAGATTTATTAGGCGAAATACTGGTTGTTTTATATTATTTCCAGGTCTTGGCAATATTGACGTTAGAAATATCGCGAACGAACAATGCGGCGACGTAACAAAAAATAAATTTATTGAACTATATCGTCAAGCAACGGCATATAGATATGATATCGTTTTATTCGATACGTTAACAAATGATAAGAATAAAATGTTTCGATGTTGTAATGAAAATTATCTGCAATAATATTTTATAGAATATAGTATATAATTAATGGAAAAACAAGCAAAGTACAGAACATATATCAAAAATCTAAAAAAGCTTGCGCAATCTCAGGCAAAATTTAAACAGCTAGTACAGCAAGCACGACGCGGTCAAGTCGTTGCAGCAGAAACAACAGCTAGAGTTCTTAAACCAGTTACTGAGGCTTTACGTGGAAAACAACCAGAAACTAAACCACTTTCAGAAGAAGAGGCTAAAAAATTAAAAGAGAAAGGATTACTCTTATTAGTTAAAGAACAACAAGAGGCGGCTGCTGGAAGAATTATTGAGAGATCTGATGCGGAAAAGAAAAGATTAGCTGAAGCACTTGCAGCAAATATAGCTGATCCTGCTGCAAGGCAAGCTGAAATAGATAGGCTTATAAAAAATCCGTTAGAACTTCAACAAAGATTAACCGAAGCAACAGTAGTTAGACCGATCGAGAGAAGTTTAGAACATGAAGAATAATTTAGAAGAGAGAATATAAAAGAAGATTTGAACACTATTTAGAAAATATAAATAGCAAAATTACAGACAAGGAATATCAAGATTTTAACAACAAATATAGTGAATTTACAAACGTGAGAATACAACATGTTAAAAAAGACGATTTTAAAAATGATGAAAAAAATTGCAAAATTAGAACGAATAAGTGAAGAGAGTAAAACGCTTTTGGACAATATAGTTTTAGAAAATGAAAATTATTATAACGACTTGAAATTATATTGACATGGAATTATTGCTGATCTTTATATTGAAGCTAATAATATCAGAGATGACCAATACCTTAGTAATAATCACCTTAATAGCTTAGTTAATGAAGCAAAATTATTAGATGAAAAATCAGAAGCAACTGCATATAAACCACCATCTCCTATAACGATTGAAGAGTATATACAAGAATCAGCTAAAGTAAGTAAAAGCCATCGTGGTGAATATAAAAACAAAGCAAAAAAATGAGATAACAGATGAAGAATATTTAAATTTTATGAAAGAAAATAATATTTCTGATCTTGATAATATTTATAATTGGGAAAAAATAAATACGATGATCTCATTACAAAATTAAAAAGTATCATATAAAATGGTACAGGAGCCTATAAAGAAATTAGTACAACTCCAATTAAAAATATTGAAGAAGTTTTTAAAAAAGCTAGAAATAACACAATCGCTACTGTTTTTAAAACTACTGCAACAAAATTTAAAGATAAAAAAGATGCTGATCAGGGATTTGAAAAATTATTTAAACATTATGATGATAAACGTCTTGCAAAACTATTAGAAGAATATAGAAAGAAAACAGGAACAGGCGTCAGAATATTCGCATCAGTTACTGAAATGACCGGCAGATTAATGCTATTGATATTATCAAAAGAAGCAGGAAATGTTGGTGCTGAAATTGACAATGAAATCATCGATATACTTAATAATTTAAGATCGAGAAATTTATTAGCATCTGAAGAATAAGATACTTTGCACCGCGCATTAATCGCGGCAACTTAATTTTATAAAAATATAATAATAAATGTCAGCAACATTATTACTCGACTCCAGCCAATCTGATAAAGATAGCGAGAACTTTTCAGTAAAGTATATTCCGCCAATAGAACTAGATTGTGAAAAACATTACAAAATTGGATTAATTTCATGTACTTGTTGGAATGCCATGGCAAATGTTAAGACGGGAATTAATGATGAGTTTGAATTTCAAAGACTCGTGGGAATTTTAATACCTAGAACTTATAATATAACTGATTTAAATAAACTAATAAAATAAATTATAGCAAAAAATAGCGGTAATGCAGATGATTTTGAGCTAGCACCAAATTATAACACATTGCGGGCAAGAATAAGAGTGAAAAATGCTTTGACGTTTATAAATCCTAAAGAATGCAGTATTGGACAGCTGATAGAGTTTAGTTATGATGTATATCCATCTTTTGGAAAACCAGAAACATATGACGGTAAATTTCCAGTAAATATAACTGAAGTTAACTCAATATTGGTAAATTGCACTATTACATCTGGTTTTTATTCAGCCAAAGGTAACAAAGGTCAAACTACATACAGTTTTTCACCGGAAGTTCCACCTGGTTCTCTCATGCAAATTAGTCCTCGTCATATTATTTATTATCCGATAAATGTTGAAAATCAAATAACAGAAGTAATTATGCAATTAACAGACCAATCTGGAAGACAGTTGGATTTTAATAACAAAATTGTTACTTAATACGTACAACTACGCGCAATCACTTCGTGATTGACAACAAAATTATACAACCTCAGATATATGATAAAGCAGAAAAAAGTTTATCGAAGAAAAATAGTAGGAGGATTTTTCGGAAATATATTCACTAAAATTGCTGAAAATATTCCAGGACTAGCTCGTAAAGTTGCGCCAATAGCACTTGACGCTGGCAAAGTTGTTGCAACTGGAGCTGCATCTGCTGCTGGAACTGCAGTGGGACAAAAATATATGATAAAATAAAAGGCGAACCACCGTCAATCAAACAAGTTATTTCAGAAATTGCACCAACAAAAGAAACCAAAAGAGAGATGATAACAACAACGAAAAAACTTTTATCACCAACGGGCGAGCAGATTATACAAAATTTAATATCTAAAGTTACAACGCCGCAATAATTTTATATAGCTTAATAAAATAAAAAAATGTCTGTAAAAAATTATCTCGATTTTACAGAAATTCCTGACAAAGACGACGCAGTAACGGAGTTTGAGTATGTCAAATATCTAGATGAAAATTCTAACGAACCTAATAAGGCTGGCGTTAGAACATTTAATACAAGAGACGAGGACATATTTCTACTGCCTCACAAAGCAATGTTAGAAGTTCGTGGTCGGATTATAACAACAGCTGATCCACCTGTTTTAGTTGTAGGTAACTTAGAAGTAGCTCTTATAAATAATGGTTGGTGTTTATTTAGAAGTGCTCGATATCAGCTGGCCAATCAAATTGTCGAAGATATTTCAAATCACTTACAAGTTGCAAGTACAGCCTTAAATATTATTTTGTTTTCCGATGATTGCTCTAAATCAACTGCAACTAATATGATGTGGTTTTAAGATACTGGAATTGGAACAGCAGAATCTACGGAATTTATTCAAAAAGGTGTTTTAGTACACGGAGCTGATGCTGCTGCAGATGTTGTAATCGTAAGAAATTTTCTAATTGCTAATGCTGCAGTGCTAGGCATAGACGTTGCAGGTGCAGCCGCTATTGCAGATGCTGTAAGAGTTTCACTTACTGCTGCTTGTAATAATCTTGGTATAACCGCACCAGGAGCAGCTGATGATGGCGTTGTAATGTTAAATTTAATTCTTAACACAATTGACTTTCGAAGTAGACGTTACAATGAAGGTTTTGCTAGGAGAAGAGCACTCGCAGCAGAATCACATCAAATTACAATGATGATGCCGCTAAGTACAATATTTGGCTTTTGCAGAGACTATAATAAAGTATTTCGCGGGGTTAAACATACGCTTATTTTAGATCGAGCAGAACAAAATGAATGCCTATTTAGATTTGGCGGTGCTGATGTGCAATTTGTTATAAACAAACTTTCGCTGTGGATGCCATGAATAACTCCATCGGTCACTAAAGCATTAGAATTAGATAGTATACTGGAAAAACGCACCAATAAAATTCATTTTCAACAACATAAAATATATCAAACAGCAGTTCCGAATACCACCGACTACACATGGCGAGTTAAAACAACATCGAGTGAACAGCTGCCAAACACAAAATAATGGAATATTTGACAACGCTGATGTCAGACGAATTTATGTCAGAATAAATTCAAAGCAATATCCAGAACGAGCGATCGAATGCAATTTTGCGGATAAAGACAATAAAAACATTACTAGACCGTACATGTACCTGCTCGACTCAATGCAGAAATATCAAGATACTGGAGACGGAAATCAGATATCACTAGAAGAATTTCGTACACTTTATCCGATATTTTACTTTGACGTTAGTAAACATAGCGAGCGAGGTGTTGACAGTACAGCTGATATTGAGGTTACTTGGACGCTCGGTGCCGCTCCAGCAGCTCCAGCAGCGATAAATGTATATGCATTAGTGATAAGCGACAGATCTGTGACAATTGACTCCATTGATGGTAAAATGACAATACAAGTTTAATCTGTAATCGTTATATAAGATGACAAAATATATTATAAAAGAAATACATTTAACCGATGGCCAAGTTAAAATTTAACAGCTGCTATCGCGAGCGGAGGTCAGTTTCATTGAAGAACAAACCGAGTGCTATACGGACTTTAACAAAATAATTGTTAACCAAAAATCAAGCGAATAAATACGATCGTAAAAAAAACTTTCGTTTTAAACTTGAGCGCTGCACAGATAACTGCGATGACCCAACGCTTTGCGGTGAATTGTGGTTTCTTAGGTCCGGCACTATCAGTTATAGTCAAAACGTTACTCCCTAAAATTTTGCCAGTGTTAGGAACATTAGGGATAGCAGCGGCGTCAGGAGCAGCACATGAAGCATCAGAAAAGGCAGTTAAAGGTAGTGGTATTGTCTTTGGCGGTGGTATAAAGAAAATATTTGTCTAAAGATTAAATATAATGCCTAAACAAAAAACTGTTAGAAAAAAGACAACCACGAAAAGGAAAAGAACGACGAAAAAAAGACACAAGGTGGATTTCTTCCAATAGCCCCATTACTGGCAGGATTGGCGGGAAGTCTACTGCCGGGCCTATTAGGGCGAGAAAGAGGACTAACGCTGCAAGGAACAAGGAGATAAAATCTCCTGCGTTAAGTAATTTTGATATACTTGATAAATTACAAAAAGTTAAAAATTTTCGCGGAGTTTATTCCAAAGATGAACTTACATCTCCAGCATTGCCGGGTTCTTGCGTTATAAATATACAAGATTTTAATGACGGATCTGGTACACATTGAGTAGCTGTTTTTGATAACAAATATTTCGACTCGTTCGGAATTCCACCGAGTGATGCGGTTAAACGATATATGAGTAAATACAAAATAATAAATTATTTTTCTAATCAGATTCAACCAGTTGGAACTTCCGCTTGCGGATATTATTGCGTCATGTTCATTAAACAGATGACCAAAAATCCAGATTTTTTAAAATTTATTTTGCAATTTGATAAACAACCCTCTCGCGCTAAAGATGAGATCGCGATTAATTTTATCTAAACTTACAAATATAACAATGTCAACATATTGTCTCAAGTGTAAAACTAAAACGGAAAATAAAGACGAAAACAAGGAAAAGACAAAGAATAATATAATAATTCTGAAAAGTATTTGCGCAATCTGTGGACAAAGATAAAGCATGCTCTTGCCAGCAACAAAGTCCGGGACTGGTTGCCCCTCCTGATGTTATCAGGAACGTTATTTTAGTAGACGACTAAAACAATATTTATGTTTTTAGTAATATTTCTTATTTTTTGAGGGTCAAAACCCAGGAAGGTTAACGGGAATTAGCATTACGTTTTTTATTTATCGATCAAAATCCGTTTTTTTTTTTCTAGTTATTTTGTTTGCATTTTATAGATTTTTATGATTTTTTTGCGATAAAAAAACCAGACAAAACCAGATTTTGATCGATAAATGAAAAACGTAATGTTAATTCCCTTTAACCTTCCTTGGGTTTTGGCCTAACAAAAACTAGCAAAATGATATAATTTCATCGCAAAATTCGACTAAAATACCTAAAAAATCAACAAATTTGATAAATATCAACACAGTTCATAAAACATTTGTCAGTTATAAATAAATAATGAAGTGCAACTGCGATGCTGATAGAGATTTATGTCTAGAGCAAAATAAAATTGTGACATATTGCCAGAAATGCAACAACAGAGAAATAATTGGAACGGGAATAGATATACATAAATTAATTGGCAAACTGCCGAAACCGAAAGGCAGTTGGACATTGCCAGGTCATAAATATACTGGTCCGTGAAATCCGCTTGATAAGCAGCTTGACGAAAATGATAATCCGCTGCCAGGACAAGAACCGTACAATCAGGTTGATGCAATAGCGATGCGTCATCATATCTGCTACAGAGATATTGATCTTCCTAGTGGCGGAACAAAACACAGTTGCGACAAAGTGATGTTAGACGAACTAAGTGTAATGAAACCAGAAAATATGCGAGAGCGTGTCTCACCGAAGACTGGTACAGGGTTTTATTGGAGCAAAATATAAACTTGGACTCGGCGAAGACTTATACGATGACCCAGCGTCGCTAGCGTCTGAACTACATAGACCTAAAGAAAAAGGTTCAGGGACGTAAAGTTGTAGCAAATGTCGTTGATGACATTTGGGCGATAGATTTAGTTGATATGTCAAATCTAGTTCAATTTAACGTTGGAGCTGATGGCGATCAGCAGAGATATCTTTTTAATGTTGTCGATGTTTTTAGTAAATCTGCATTCAGTGTATCAGTTTCGGATAAACGGGGACCTCAATGATAGACGCGCTAAAGCGCATAATAACAACAACAGAAAGAAAGCCAAACAAAATCTGGACTGATCATGGAGCAGAGTTTTTTAACAAAAAGTTCGGGCAGTTTTTGGAACGAAATAATATTAAAAAGTACGTAACTGGAAATGAGGGAAAAAGCGTCATTGTCGAGCGATTTAATCGAACTCTTAAAGAAAAAATTCATAAATATTTGACAGCTAAAAACACGAATAAATATATTGACAGCTTACAGAAACTTGTTGACGAATATTATAACACGAAACACCGAACCATTAAATGTAGTCAAATGACGCGCTTGCAAATCCAATACTAGCAAACGAAAACATGTACCGCAGACATAAATTTAGAGTTGGCGATAAAGATAGTATTCCGTTGACCAAGAAAACGTTTGAAAAGGGATTTAATCCGAACTGAAGCGAAGAAGTATTTGTTGCTGATAAAGTACTTTTAACAATACCAGTTACATATTCGCTGAAAGACTTGCTAGGTGAACCTATACCTGGCAGTATTTACGAACAGGAACTTAAAAAAACAAAACAAGATATATGTGTTATTGAAAAAAGTTATTAGAAAGCGCGGCAACAAAAGTTTAGTTAAATGGCGTGGATATAGGGATAAATTTAATAGTTGGGTACCAACTAAGTCGATTGCATCGACTGAATAAGATTATTATAAATTTGCTCGTATCTTATCAGTACTGTTCTACATTTTACATGTTTACATAAAGAAATTAAGCGCAATTTTCTCGCATCATCGACTGTCATTAAATTAAATATTTTAACAAATAGAAAGGGTCTAATAAGCTGCCAAAATATATGGTGCTCGGCAACGCTAAAATTAAATTTTAATATTTTTTGGCAATGTGGTACTTAACATCATATCGCCCAGTTGTTGGTCTGCTTAAATATTTCTTGCTAACGACAACATCATCTTCATCGTCATCGTCATAGTTATACAATATATCATTTTCAGTATGGTCGATGAAATCAGCAAATCTGTCGTCGGTAAAATTATTAACTGGAACAAAATCTTCCGAATATATCTGAGCCAACCTCTCGATTAAGCTCATTATAATAATAATCTTTTATCTAATTAATATATATTATGGAAATAAAATATCATTGTAGGGTTAATATTCTAAGCAAAAATGAATTAGCCGAAGCAGTTCGAAATTGTTTGTTCGGATATAATTTTCATTTTGTTAACGTTATGATAGCATCAGGCGAATTTGGTAAATTTTTGTTAACAGCAGCGGATAACATAAAACTTGATACAAATAAAATAATGACAATACGATTAAATCGCGACTATGTAATGGAATTTTGTCATAATTGTATCTCACGAAACGATTTGAATAATATCATTAGTTATCGTATCTAAAACTAAATCTATCAAATGTCACCATAGACGTTGCCGATTTATTTATATTATCAGCTACAAATTTTTTTGTTGCACGAGGATCAATTTTATGATATTTTGCGGCAGAATAAATTGATTTAAATTTCATTTCTTCGATAGTTTTAATATTTATCAAAACAATAGGTACGGTTGGATTTTTAAAATTACCACTACCACCATCTCCACGTCTTGTGTTTTCTTCTGACGTAACCAAATTTAAATTTTCAATGCGATTATCGGTTTTAATTTTGTTAATGTGATTTATAACTAGACCATTTGGAAAAATACCATTAAACGTTTCATAAACAAAACGGTGACTATGTTAACCAACAAAGTCTGTTTTAGTTCCTCTGACATTTATATGTAAATAGCCATTTTTGTGCAAATTTCCTAATGGTTTTTTAGTTTTTCTGCGTCTAACAACTCCCTTATCATTTGTTTCATATAAATCAAACTTTAGGTGAGGTTGAAATTCGTTTTTTAATCCTAAATTTTCTATATTATCATCTGCAACTGCGCCATTTGCTCGATATACTCGTTGTCCCTCTGGAATATCTCCAACAAATAAAGTATAAATAAAATCTTTTCTAAGCATTTTAATTCTTTCTGCATTATTGCCTTTCACTGAAATTAACATACCAGCCGGAGTTGGTACGCCAATAATTTTTTGGTTGCTATGTTGATAACGGAACCTAATGCATTTGCAGCGTACAAGTTATACCTCGGATGCATATGATACATCTCTTGCTCTTCCGCTGTCAGTGGCAGATATCTCAAGATTTATGTCATTATATATATATAATACAAACGTTTTATATTTCTAATTAAAAGTATTACAAATTTTAATTAAATAAACAATATTACCATATACATATGATGCTGAAATTGCGCGACATCGCTAAAAAGAGCATCATCAAATCTGAAAAAAATTGCTTCGGCATTTTCAGGATATGACAACAGTTACAACTTGACGATCAGACTATATTAGCTAATTTTACCTCTACAAATTTATATCATCTTTTACAACCCGTTATAGCTCGAGAACTTGCAGTTCATAAAAGTATCAAACTCATAGTCCAGTATCATATGATTCTATCAAAGTTACACTCAATCGAAGAAACAAAAACTTTTGAAAGCGAAATATCGGAACCCTATTTGACAGCTAAATCAAGAAAAATATTAACAGGAACAAACATTGCTATGGTTGCCGATGAAATACACCAGGAAATAAACAAAAAAACTAGAAGAATTAAACTCGCCAGGTTCAGGTTGGAAATTCGAAATGATAAAAACAGTTTTATTTCACACATCAAAATATAACGTACTTCGCGACACTGGGTATGTCGATCTTCCTAAAAAAAACTAAGAACAAAAAGAGCTGTATAAATATAAAAGACAACGATAACAAATGTTTCCAGTGGTCTATTATTTCCGCAATGTTTCCAAAAGAACAGAAATCCGATCGCGTCAACAAGTACTTTCCGCACAAGAACGAACTCAATTTTGAAGGCATCAACTTTACAGTAGCAGAAAATCATATACCAAAGTTCGAAAAACAAAACGGTATCTCAGTAAATGTTTTCGGACTAGGCGAACGAGAAAACGTTTACCCTAGATACATCTCAGATAATGCTTCGCAAAAGACAATAAATTTATTATTTTTTCAGGGACATTACTGTTGGATAAAGAACTTTACATGGACATTACTGTTGGATAAGAACTTTAACGGCTTAGTTGGTGGACAGTACAGTAAAAACAGAAACAAGAAATACTTCTGTTACAGATGTTTGCACGGTTTTTCTAGCGATAACAGACTGCGAGTCCATCTCAAATACTGCGTTAATGTTCAAAAAATAACTATGCCTAGCGAAAAAGATAAAATATTAAAATTTAAAAACTATAATCATAAGCTGAGTATTCCCTTTGTTATTTACACCGATTTCGAGTGTCTACTCGTTCCCATAGCTGGAGCAGAAAATAATCCAAACAAATCAAGTACAAGAAAGATACAACAGCAAATTCCCTGCGGGATAGTTTATAAGGTAGTTTGTTGCGCTAGCAATAGATTTTCGTCTCCGATAAGGTTATATAGAGGTGAAAATCCTGCCATCTGGTTACTAAAAAATTTAATAGACGAAGTTACTACAATTTCTAACAGAATACTTAGGACAGCTCCGATCGGAATAACGTCTAAACAACAACTCGACTTTGATGAGGCGGTTAATTGCCATATTTGTGAAAAACCTCTTGGGGACTCCAAGGTGCGAGATCACTGTCATTTGACCGGTCAGTATCGCGGAGCAGCTTATAACAGTTGCAATTTGAAATTTCATGCGCCAGATTTTATTCCAGTAATTTTACATAACATTCGCGCCTATGACATTCATATCATTGTGGAAGCTTTTGGTTATAAAGATATTAAAGCTAAACTGAAACTAAATAACTTGATAAAATGTATTCCCAATAATTTTAAAAAGTATATGGCGGTGACCCTCGGCAAATTACGCTTTATCGACAGCTTGCAATTATGGCGGCATCATTAGACAAGCTCGTTAAAGGTTGCAGTATTTTCAATAATCTGCGCAGCTGCTTCGGAGAAAACTATGTCCATCTGACAAAAAGAGGTATCTTTCTTTACGAGCATCTTGACGATTGGAGCAGATTTAGTGAAACTTCTGAGAAAAGTCCATCGTGTCCTAAAGTTTAATCAATCGCAGTGGATGGCGGGTTATATTAACCTAAATACGAAACGTCGTGCCGTAACTACAACCGAATTTGAGAAAACTTTTTCAAGTTAATGAACAACTCAGTGTTTGGAAAGACTATGGAAAATATACGCCGTCGAGTTTCTCTCGAAATTGTTAATGATATTAATTGCAGAAATAAGTTAGTGACGATGGTTTTGTTAGTATAAAAATATTTAATGAAAATCTTGCCGCAATACAACGACAAAAGACAAATTTAAAGTTAAATAAGCCAATCTATGTTGGTGCAGCTGTACTTGATATATCAAAGTGGTTGATGTACGATTTTCATTATAATTTTACCAAAAAGATGTGGCCAGATTCAGAGCTGCTATTTACTGATACGGATTCTCTAGTGTACAATATAAAATGTGAAAATGTCTATCAAGATATTTACGATAATAAAGATCTGTTCGATTTATCAGATTATCCAACTTCTAGTGGATTTCATGATAATTCTAACAAGAAAGTTATAGGAAAAATGAAAGACGAGTTCATGTTTGTACCGGTTAGAGAGTTTGTTGGACTTAGAAGCAAAATGTATGCTGTTATATTAGACGACAATAAACTGACAAAGAAAGCTAAAGGCATCCCTAGAGGATATGTAAAAAAGATGATGCATTTTGAGGACTTTAAAGCTGCTCTTAATAATAGCGTCACCTTTATTAAAACCAATGTCATTCAGACAAACTATCATAAGCTTGAAACGAATACAATTATAAAACGTTGACTAAGTAATTTTGATGATAAAAGGTATTTCAAAGACGGAATTAATACTCTCGCTCTTGGACATCATTTAAGTAATATTGTCTAAGTATTAGAAAGAATGTTTGAAAATTTGACATTAGCGGACGGAATTAATAATAAAGTAAAACTTTTAATGATGTCTAACCAACAGTTGTCCTTTCAATTTGATGACGAAGTGTCAGGCATTTGTTTTAGTAAATTTGATAGAATAAAATTTTCTCTTATTAGAACAGACGAGAGCAAGTATTTCCCATGTCTCTAAAGTTTAAGAGATGCTCTTTCATTAAAATATGAAAATATACATAATCCCATAAGTCAAGGTATGTACACTAAAGTTGTAATAGATTTGGACAGGTCAAAAGAGTTTGCAAAAGGAAGCAAGTATTTATTAAACAAATTAGCTATGAAAAAACTATTCGAAAGTCGCCGCAAGGTATCTGGTAGAATTAAGTTTATGTTATACTTTCATGAAAACATTAGATACTTAATCGCAAATGTTGATATATTGTCCTTAGGATCAGAGATTTAACTCACAAACATGTCACTAATCGTGTTTAATAAGGGAGATAATAACACTAGTATTTAGTTTAAAATCATTCGCGAGTTGTCGAACATGTCTAGACTTTGAAAAAAATCAGTCAAAAGGTTAGTAATATATTAACGTATTTGTTGCTCATATCTGATTTTAATCAGTTAATTGTTGTTTATTAGTTAAATATAAACATATAACAGCATTTTTAAAACCTGTGTAGTTTATTTATTTGTTTGAAAATGATCTAATGCCCTTACGTAACTAAACTCAAAGCCGTATCTAACTAAATAATTTGCGCTATATATATATATATATATATATATATATATATATATATATATATATATATATATATATATATATATATATATATATATATATATATATAGTGCTATAGATTTTAATCTGAGCAGTTCTGTTATTAATTAATTAGTAATACAAACAAAGAAAATCTATGATCTGCTATTTTACACATTTATATCTGCTTGTCTAAGTATATATTTTCATATTTTTAAGAACGCATATACATCTTCATACGACTATTGATTTTCTGTTTGTAGACAGCAGTCTGTGTCGATTTAGGCTGATCTCACTACGCATAAAGGTCATGTATATATAACTTGAAGTCAAATGTAATGCACAATTATATATATTGCCAGAGGCTTTCTTCACATTGTAATGAGAAAGTAGTTTAATATGTACAAAATAAAATCATTTATTTGTAGATTTTATTTATAATGTTTTCAAAAAAGATATTTTTTATCACTTAGTTTAGCCACACGCCTTTGTTGGCGAAGAGTACTGCATTACATTTCTCTTTTATAATGCAAATCGAAATGAAAATTTTCCTTTTCTCTATAATAATATCGTTTTTAAAACAGAAAATATAATGCAAAATTACGTGCTCTTTCATAATCAGAAAATGTATAATGCTGCTTTTGTTAAGTCTATATATTAACTAATTCAATATATATATATATATATATATATATATATATATATATATATATATATATATATATATATATATATATATATATATATATATATATATATATATATATATATATATATATATATATATATATATATATATATATATATATATAATGCGTTGGTATCTCAGTTAGTTAGACGTAATGGCTGCGGAAATTGCGATTGGGTTTCGAATATTTTGAAAGGCAAAAATTTGTCTATGGGAGGGGTGATTTTATGCCCACGAAAAATTAACTATTTAGTGGGGGGGCCGGCCGAACACCTGTATTTGTGAACAGAAATTAATTCACCCAACCACAACGTCAAAAACGTTGTGTGATAGTTTTCACACCAATGAATTTGATATTTGGAGTGGGTGTGCTAGTTTCTGTTCACAAGTAAAAAAGGCCATCATTTTCATCATATATCATTATATATCGTCATTATATATTAGGTCTTTGTGACGTCTTGTGTCGTCCAAAAATAGACCGGTAGGAGGTAATTTAACCCTTGACCTGCTAATAGGTATCCACACAGGGGTCAATTTCAAAAACACAACTAAAAATAACCTAATGAGGGTCCAGGTCACAAAGACCATTAGGCCTTCTGAGTTTCTAGACTTTCGATATATAAATAATCTATGATCTCTTTGCGAGGGCAATAAATGGTCGCAAAATAAGACCTACACCGCAGACAGCCCTCTGAAGTTCCTAACATTTCGTCTTATAGTTAGACACTTCGTCTTGGGGATAATATCTAAACAAAATTCAGAACCTCATTAGGTTCTACTAAAGGTTCTACGCCTTACCCCTAATTAACAAATCAGCCACATGCCCATCTGTATTTATTCATGCTCATACAATCAGTTTATGTAAATGTGCCGTCCCTTAATTAACAAATCAACCACACATGACCATCTGTAAATATTCATGCTCATACAATCAGTTTATGTAAATGTGCCGTCCCAAACAAAATCACAACATCCAAATAATCATTGTATATAAAACCATCTTCATCTCAAAAAGTCCTCTGTATGAGGACAAATATTTGTATTGTTTTTCTTATATCGCTTTCGACTAATCATATTTCGGCGATACATAATATCCCACCTTTTTAATGCAATCGCTTATTATTTTAGGTTTAATACCAGTGTACCCTGACGCTGCTTTGATCGAATTAAATCTTTTACAAAATCTATTTGTTAGATCGAATCCAACATGTTTGATTGAGTATGACATTATATATAATATTTTATTTGTTTAATATAACATTTTTAACCAATAAGTACTTAGTAGTAGTGAATATTGATGTATCCTTTATCAGAGACCCTCCAGCCACAAAACATTTTTTGTCAGAAAATGTGTTATCATGTAAAAATCATCGTTTTAAGCTAACAAAGGCTGCTGACAAAAATGTTAACTTACAACGTTTTGAGGGGCTGGGGGTCTCTGATAAAAGATCATCAAATATTCAATACTAATGTTGTTCTTTAACAGAATCACGAACAGGTATATTATTTTTAATTGTCTCAAGTCGCTCTCGAGCTAATTTATCTGAATGTGGTTCTCCAATACTCATTATTGATAATATTTATACAGGTTGTTTAATTTATAGCAGAAGAGTGACCATGAGCAAAAAACATGGTCAATTAGAGAAGTTTTCATTGCTAAAGCAAAAACATTTTTCAGCCTTCCTAGGAACCCTTAATTTTCAAAAATAATGTAAAGTTATCTGCTCGCTTGTCATCTAAGTTATTTAACAAAGAGATGAGCAGCAGAGAGGCTGGTACTCAATGCTCGAGTTCATCGTTTGTGTCTGTTGATGAGAACAAACAATAAAGAATAACCGTTTGTTTCTCATAATTGGAACAAAATGTTCGCATGGCACAACCTTGTAGGGTTCAGCCTCTCTGCTGCTTTTTTTAATTATGTTATTATTTGAGAATAAAGCCTTTTGTAAGAGTGACCACATTTTCAAAGTTTTGTAAATACAGAAAATATTAATGGATTTTAATACAAATTTCTAGATAGATAGATAGATAAATAGATAGATAGATAGATAGATAGATAGATAGATAGATAGATAGATAGATAGATAGATAGATAGATAGATAGATAGATAGATAGATAGATAGATAGATAGAAACATGACTTGCGTTTATATATCCATATATCAGCAAAACGCTTTTGAAGCGGGCTCCTATTATGCAGGGACACCATCTTGTCATTCAAATAATGCCATGGTTGTAGGCTAATGGCTATTACACTTCGCATATGACCTTCCAATAATTGGAATGTTTCATTTCTTCCTTTCTCTTATCTTTGTGCAACATATTTTATTTTATTTTTTTAATTCGTCGACTACTAAATCCATTCTATACAATAGACAACGAAGAGTAAGCATCTACCGTGGATTGCTCTCATACAGTATTATGTATTGTTACACGCAATGGGTCTCATATCGAGCGAACTGAACACCTACGTAAATCTGGTGTACGAGTGATAGTTTACCCTATGTTATGTATATCTATATACTGTGTGCTTGATTTATTTTACTGTAGATTTTAAGGGTCATTGTGTAAACTACATTTAATAGCTTTCTGACAGTGGGACATTTTGATCTTGTTTTCAAATAATAATGGTCTGGCAGTTAACTTCTGACCCTAACCTTAGTTTCTTTATATTAAGGTAGTTATAAACATAATTAATTACTCCTATCTCAAGCATCAATCTTGTAATTGTATTTAAGTATTATCTGAGAGAATTTATTTATTTTTATGTATATTTAATTTGTAGTATTTGTTGGCTTTTCTTAACGACTAAGTTATATACATTTGTATTTTGTACCTGACCTTGTCCAAAATCATGTTTTTTGTGTACCTGACTACGAATACTGATTTTTAAACATCAGAATACATAACTAATATTTCCTTGTGAGAATAAATTAAATGTTAAGAGAGTAATCGGTGGAAGTAAACTTATTTATCTCTTTCTGGGTCTAAAACATTGGAGTTCCCCCATGGGGAAAAAATGTACGTTAGTAGTATATGGGGGAAGTTTTGTGACATTAGAAAATGCATTACAGACCACACACACACACACACCCGGGGTAATATAGCGACAAGGGGAATTTATCATGGGGAATTTTAACATGGAGTGAATGGGGAATTGAACATAGATATAAGGGATTTAGTCATTTTAGCCTCAATGGGACTTCTAAGTTAAACCAACGGGTTGTACCTGGTTCCAAAGGGGAATTTAACATGGGAATTTTAACAGTGGTAGGACCTTATAATCAGACAAAATTTTAGCCACACATGGACCTCTATGTTAAATTTAGGAGGTTGTACCCTAGCGATATTGGAATTTAACATGGGAATTTTAACATGGGTGGGACTATAGACGGACAAGATTTATTGCCCCAAATAGACCTTTATGTTAATTTTAGGGGGTTATTCTGTAGCCCTAAAAGGGAATTTAACATGGGAGAAATATTGGGCTTGTCTAGCCACAAGGAATTGGGAATGTAAAGCGACAAAGGGTTGGGTGTGTATAGCGACAAGAGGAATAAAACAGGTAGGGTGACGTCACGCAGCTACTGGAGATTGGTAACAATGTAGCAAGTGGCTGACCTGAATACGCAGAATAGATTGACATATACCAATACAAACCATAGATTTATATAAAGCATTACCTAGACCTCAAATTATGTTGGCGATGTTTATAAATTGGCATAATTATATGATGCTATAAATAGCTATAATCAAGAAAGAGACTAGCGCCAAAATAGATGTGACTAAAAGTAACGCTAAAATTACAAAATTGTCTTAGAACAGAGACTAAATATAACCCGGAACATTAAATTACATAGGTTCAGCCTCAAAGTATTGCTAAAATAATGACAATATCCAAGACTACAGTCAGTCCCAAATTATACCACTGAATAAAGAAATTAAGATAAGAGAATCATGTTTTTTTAGCTTACAAATAAATTATACAATCAAATAAAAATATTTAGACAAGAAAGAATAAATTATTTTCAGGCAGTGGAAGTCATATGTTCTCTTAAAATGAAAGAGAAGGAGATGAAAACTCGCAAAATATATATCCCAATCATCCCCACAATGTCATCCATTACACCCACTATAACATAAATTATATCATTTTTACTGTCCAAACGCCCTGTGTTAGGTTAAAATGTAAATGAATGAGATGAAATCTTACAAAATAGGCTATCTGTTACACTACCAAAGATTCGTATTCGTTTCAGTCCTTTGCTTCATGTTAATGTCTAACGGCGATTTAATATCACATGACATGTTTGTGTATGTGATTGGGGTTTGGGACAACTACAAACACATATACACAAACACCCACGTGAACTGGGGCTATTTCTTCTATGAACATGTAGCCCAGTCAGTACATTTCTCATAAATGACATTGATGTTGACACTTTTAAATCTTCTTGTCGAGCCAAACACGAACGCCAATCATATTTTTCATTTAGATTTTCCATGCGCCAAATTTTATAGCGCATGCGCATGACGTCACAAAATAACGTTGGAAATGCCATTTGGTAATAAATAGTATTTTTTTGTAGCTAAAACTTATCAATTTCTGTTTGTATTTATAGCTACAACAAAGTCTAATTTTATAGTTTCAACCTTTCCAGGTTGAATGACGTCACTTTACTCAACATTTGGGGAATAATGGCAACAGTGTTGCAAGTGACTGACCTAATGCGTGCTACTGTAGGTAGGTGTGTGACAAGAATTTGATAGGGATAAAGGGAGTTTAAAAGGAACAAACAATGACCAACAAAAAAAACACACACACGCACTCCTAACGTTATGCGTTAGCTTACAATGTAACAAAAGAAGATGAAATTTCACAAAATTGTCTATATTTACACCGCAAAAATAATATCCATCACACCAATAGGCTATCCATAATATCATACTCACTATCTAAAATGTCTTGTGCTCGCTTAGAATGTAAGAGAAGGAAATAAAATCTCATAAAATATCTATCAAAATACCCCCAAAATACTATCCATTACACACACTATACCATCCATTATATCATTCTCACTCTCCGAATTCCCTGTGTTAAGTTAAATGTAAGAGAAGGAGAAGAAACCTCCCAAATAGGCAATTTCTTACAGTACCCAAAATTCGTGCTTGCCTCAGTCCTTCGCTCCATGTTATTGTGTAACATCTATTTGGCATCACGTGACATGTTTGTGCATATGTGTTTGGGGGTTGGGGACAACCACAAACACATATACACAAACAGCCAAGTGAACTAGGACTGTTTCTTCCATTAACATGTCGTTTAGTCCTTACACTTCTCATGAATAACATTGATGTTGACGCTTTTTGATCTTTTTGTCGAGCCGAAGACGAACACGAATTACATCTTTCATTTAGATTTTCCATGCGCCAAATTTTATAGCGCATGTGCATGACGTCACAAATATGAAGTTATTCGTGTTCGTGCTTCCTGTCATCATCAATGTCCTTTGTTCAAAGTGTTACACACTCATTACTATAAATAACACCCACTTTAATACAATCATTAAACCTATATGTTCTCTATACACGAGCCATCAACCAATCAGCGGTCCTAAAAGCAGCAACTATAAAAATCAGCCACTGTCTCGTAGGCTGCTGACTTATACCAAATTACTTACATACATACAATCACGAACCATTCATGTTCTACAATTTAATTCCTTAACTCCTAATCACTTGCAACAATGTAGCAAGTACCGTGACGTCATACCACCTTTGTCATTTCAATATACAAATACGAATCATTCGCTTTCGTGTTTGTGTATTGCAAGTACCGTGACATCATGCCACTTTTGTCATTTCTATATACAAACACGAATCATTCACGTTCGTGTTTGTATATAGCAAGCACATTGACATCATGCCATTTGTGTCATTTCTATATGCAAACACAAAGTTTTTAGTTAGTTGTATTTGGGTATTATATATATATATATATATATATATATATATATATATATATATATATATATATATATATATATAGGGCTACTGCATTTGCATGGGAAAATATGAACGAGTTTTTCGGATGGTTATACTGCACGACCTTTGCAGTGCAGTATATCCATAAAAAACGAGTTCATATTTTCACATACAAATACAGTAACCTATTAATTATATGCTCATTTCTTATTCTTCCCAAGCAATTATATGAACACAAATACACTGCAAGAAACAAAGTAACTAAATGCATGCTGTATTCCAAACTAAATACCTAAGCGTTGATGGATCATTACACAACATTATTAATGAACGCATAACTCCGCCCAGAAAAATATGAAGTTGGTCGCGCGTTAGACGTAAGTTTCTAAAGAAAATGGCGCTTGCTCTACTTAAAATTGAAATTTGGAGTAATATGGCAACAACTTTTCCATTTGATTTGGAATGAATGCGTTATGGTATTTGTGTCGATTCAACACAATCTTTTGATTATGGTCTGGATTTATCCACATGAAGTGACTTGCATCGGATTCTAGCAGCGTCTGCCAATTTAATTGTTTTGAATTGTCACTTGAATTAATTAAATGATTCAGATCATAATTCTGTGGAATTTATTGTTTATTTCATATCGAGTGCAGTAAGGAGGGTGTAACAGCACTTGGAATATACTCGAAATTACAGTACAATTTCAAAATGTGGAATCAACATTGAGAACACGACTAATTCCGACTTTGAGACCTACGAAAGTATATTTTTGAGGAAATTCAGGATTTAAAATTGTAAATATATTTTAGTCATTTTTATTAACAGCTAAAGAAGACACTTTTTGTGTATAACTTGCGTTTTATTGTGAGAACCTTGTTTAGCGTCTATATGTAGCTAAATCTGAAACATTGTATCTAAAAAGTAAACGCGGAATGTGCCAGAGCAGTTTGTATGTGTCAGTCTATGAAATATTTGCTGGTATGTGGCCGTCCATGAAAAAACTGCTTTAGTTCATTCACAAAAAAAATACGTTAGAAAATAGTTTCTTTGCGCGCGGGATAAAATATGAAGGTGTGCAATATCGGGAAATATTGCACGATTCTGACAATGTAAAGTTAACAGAGGAAAAAGATGAGCATATAATAATATAATATTCACAGATACGAACATAAATGATTCAAACTTTATATAGCAATGACACAGGTGGCATGACGTCAGGGTACTTGCTACATTGTTGCAAGTGTCAAGTAACCTGACGTCACCCTACCTGTTCCATTTCTACTGTTTACATATTTTACCTTTTTCTTTCGTTCTAACTTTGATAAACACAATTGTCTTCGGGAACTTCCTTATAATAATTTAAATAAACTTCTCGGAACTTTCCGCCAAGATATAAATAAACATGACAAAATATAAATACTTTTCTTCCAATTCTACATTGTACTTCTCCATATATATATAAAAAAATTATATTTACATAATAAAATACAAATGCCAAATTGTAGATTCATAATATCTACTTTAATTTTATAATAAAAAAATAATTAGGATACAAAATTACATGAAAATATCAACATTGTTTTAAATGAAAATCAAATACATATTTTTTTCTTTACCTAACACTACTTATCTCACTTTAAGCAAGTTATAATAATAGTTGACAGGAAGCACGAACACGAATAACGTCATATTTGTGACGTCATTCGCAGTACGTTATAAATATTTAGTACATAAAAATGTAATCGGCGTTCGCGTTCGGCTCAACAAGAAAATCTAAATAAGTTAGCATCAATATCATTCGTGAGAAATTTAAGGATTGGGCGACATGTTAGTGAAAGAAACAGTCTCAATACACGTGGCTGTTTGTGTATATGTGTTTGGGGTTGTCCCCAACCCCCAATTTCATATACAAAAACATATCACGTGATGCCAAATGGCTGTTAGACATTAACATGGAACGAAGCACTGAAAGCGAACATGAATTATTTGGTAGTGTAAAAGATAGTCTATTTTGTGAGATTTCATCTCCTTCTCGTACATTTTAATCTACCACAGGGCTTTTTGGATAGTGAGAATGATATAATGGAAAGTATAGTGGGAATAATGAATAGTATTTGGGGCGTGATTGGATGGATATTTTGTGAGCTTTCGTCTCCTTCTCTTACATTCTAAGCAAACACAAGACATTTTGGATTGTGAGTATGATATATTTTATAGCCTAGTGATATGATGAATAATACTTTTGTGGTGTAAATATAGACTATGGTGTAAAATTTCATGTTCTCTTACATTGTAAGCTAATGCAAACGTTAGGAGAGAGAGCGCGCGCGCGCGCGCGCGTGTGTGTGTGTGTGTGTATGTGTGTGTGTGTGTGTGCTGGTCTTTGTCTCTTTAAGACTCATCCCTACCAAATTCATGTCATGTCACCCACCTACCTACAGTAGCACGTATAAGGTCAGTCACTTGCAACACTGTTGACATTATTCCCCTAGTGTGGAGTAAAATAATTTAAGCAAATGTTAACATTATGCTAATTGCATTTACTCCTGTTAGCAGCTCGTGTCATATGCAAGGTACACAAGTGCCGTTCGAGCGCAAGAATTTTGAAATCAATTCATAACAACATTGTGTCTCTGTTCTATACTGCATACTAAAAGTCCCATTCAAATTCACACCATTTTACCAATATGATCACAAAATATTACAATTCGTATGCGGATGTTGCCAAGAAGCCACTCTTTATTATTTGTGTGTGGTTGTTCTAAAGAAGCTGCTTTTACGATTTGTGTGTCGATGGTGTTAAATAGCTACTTTTGTTTTCCAAATACATATCATTTAATGCAGCATCGCTGATAAAACTCGAAGGTAAAAAAGAGAACAAAATACAAACTTTAAAGAAAATGATGATGTGAACACCTAATATCAAATAAAACATTTCAAAGGGCAGTGTGCAATAGAAACTAAATATTATTTAGTATCAAATAAAGATTATGTTCGTTAAGAAAAATATACTGAATGTTGATAGGCAAACCTGCAGAGTTGAACTAAGGAGCCACAGATTGCGTATAATACTAACCGCAGAACTGTTGTTGTTGTGAGTTGGAGGCTATTTTTTAGCACATTATAAGTTATACATGGCGGCCCGTAAAACTGGCGATGAAGAACACGAGAAAACCCAGTAAAACCAACGACCCACGAGAAACTACTCGCAAGCTTTCTCACATATTTACATTGGTTGAGCCCGAGACTAGAATCTACGCAAACAAAAGAGTGAGACGACAGTGATCGGTTAACGCGATTGCTTGAGGCGACTAGGCCTCACGAGGTCCGTAATCACAGTGCAATTTCTGTGTTCCGCTCCAGCTCTCATACAGTCAATGTCAGTGTTCAACAATAAACATGCCAACATAAGGTAAATAAATGTTACATATGATTACACGTTTCGAAATTCTATGTGATTCAATTTGCGGAAAAACTCAAATTTTAATTATATATCCGGCTACCACTTAGATGTTGTAGTTTCATAGTGTCTCAGAAAACGAAAATCGCTATCTAATACAGAATAATTAATCTGCATTTAATCTTGCTGGATTTAAGTATTGATTCACAACAAGAATATTTTTTGGTGAATTATGCTAATTTTAAATGTATACCCCTCCAAGCTACGCAAACATCCCCACAGAGTATGTTCTTGTAGAAAGAATTAGGTTATCTTCAAAAGAATAACTCTGTAAAGAAATGGGACTTACCTGCGTTTGCTTGGATGAGTCCCTTTCAAACTGTACCGTGGTCTAAATGATAGAAGCTAAATATGCACCATGTTCACCCTACAAACCTGGGTACTTTATTCTAATAAATTCTATCATTAAAATGTATACGACTTCCGTGGGTGGGGCCCCGAGTGGCCGAGTGGTCTAAAGCGCTGACCGTTACGGATCACTGCCATCTCACCTCTGCCTGCGTGAGTTCGAGTCCAGACTCGGCTCACGCGGGTAAGTGAGAAAGCCTGCCAGTTGCTTCTCTTGGGTCGGTGGTTCTTCCCTGGGTTTTCCAGGGTTCTTCTACCACCATTAATACTGGCCGCCATGTATAGCCTATCTTGTGCTGAAAAAGGTGTTAAACCATACAACTACAACAACTTTCGTGAGTAGTATTCGGCAAACTCATTCATTGAATGAATTTGCTACGCATTTAAAATATTCCTTTCCAGTATTTTGTCAGTCTTCACCATTCCAGAGTGACAATCACTGGCATGACTTTCCACATGTAATGTGACTTAACAAGCAACATCATTCACGCGAAAGAATATGATACGCGATGAAAAATAATTCACAGGACATTTCGGCTCACACTTTCAACATTGATTAAACTGAAAGTGATGCATTTCTTTGCAAATATTAGTGCAAATTTGAAAACTTGTTCGTCCTCAGAAATATTCTTGGAGCAGTTCAAACTAATATATTCTTTTCTTTCAGTAGACAAGCAAATTATGCCGGTCTGCTGGCGACAGTTCATACCTTTCATGATGATAGGTTTAAAATGGCCGTGTACGTACGTATGTATGTATGTATGTATGTATGTATGTATGTATGTATGTATGTATGTATGTATGTATGTATGTATGTATGTATGTATGTATGTATGTATGTATGTATGTATGTATGTATGTATATGACCAACATGCAACCAGACAAGAGAACTGTCAAGGGTAATAGAAGACGGCCACCAAGGTCAGCAGCGAACAAATCTATCAATTCCACACTATTATGCTTATTTATGCTTATTGATCTGTATGGTAAAGTTTTCAGTAAGGCCTTTATTATTTGTTGTTGCTAAACTACACAAATGTATGTTATGCTGAAGAAACAATATTATTTATTTTGCTGCTATACAATTCTGTCAGAGAAAATTTTATATCATCTGTAGCAGATCATATTTTTGTATTGAAAAATTACCACGGCGAAATATTTATAGACAGAAGCGTATTGTGGTTTGAAATAATTTAAGAGCGGTATTATTCTGCCAGATGACTGGAGTGTGATAAAGAATAACCTTACAGATTAGATTAAATCGCTGCTTTATTTTATTGTATCATGAAGATTTATCGAAGAGAACCACAAAATGTTAAATGCGCTTCCCAACACGTATTCAGAACATACTGATAAATTAAGTAAGGAATTTTCTAGAAGATCAGCGAGACCGAAGCAAGCAAAATTATCAACATTACTCTTATGAGACTACGGATCTAAACAAGGTAAAGGCAGTAGAAGTTCATGTTCATGACATTTCTTGATATTTTCTTCAGTGTGTAGCATTCTTCTTGAAATTCCAAGTAAAGCTTTACAAAACGACAATACTATATACGCAACTAACGATAAGGTCGAATTGGTCAATAACGGCATCATGGAATCATGGCATTTATCAAAAGTGCGGATTATCTCATCCAAAGAAAAAGGAAATCGAAGCCAGTTTTGACAACGTCTACCTTGTCACATCACAAAATCGCCCGTTTGTAATTGTGTAAAGTCTTTCGGCAAATCAATGATGTTTGTCAAAGACACAAGTCAAAGTCAATATCTTATCAAATGCGCAATTGATGCCGCCAGCAAAATTGCTGTCACCGGAGGCAATCCTCATTTCATAAGTCATTTTGTATAATGTATAGACCAGTGAATAATTTTGTTGCGAGATTCCACTCTCACGCTCTATTTTCCCTCGAGACTTTCATACGATTATTTTTTTAGGCCAAATACACACTAGTGTTAAACCAGAAAGTTAACACAAGTGATGCAATTTAACGTGATCGTGTCTCCACTTCCAATGCATATGTGGTTATGTTATCGAAATTTACACCTTTAATATCATAAATCAATTCATTATTGATAGCCTCGTTTAGTATCATGTATATGATATTTGGCGGAATATCAATAATTTCATTTTTCGCGATAACCACAGACTCACACCAAAGCGATGCTCAAAGAGAATTCTCATGGCAAATTGGCACTCAACAAGGACTTAGTACACAGCACATGTTTATAGCCCTTTAAATGGCAAACCATCTTGACAACCAACTGGAAAATCCAATGACATTTGCACAACTGGCAGTGACGGAGACCTCGCTAAGATAAAACAGTCACCACAATTACCGAAAACATTTTCTTGGACTTCAACAACTATGAAATCGTTTGTGTGTATCATCGACTGTTGCAATGCATAAATGAGAACAAAGTGTCGATAAATATTTTAAGATTTCCCTGCATGAATTTGGTACATTTTCTCAGTTTATTACTTTAACTCTGAGTTTTTTTTATTTGGGGTTAAACAATTAGAGGTGGACGTGTACTTTAAAAAGCAAGTCACAAAAAAATCCGGTGACCACGAGTTTAGGTGCCGTATTTGAGTGGTCAAATGAGGGCTATTGATTTATCAGTAGAAATGTATAATTAAGGCTTTTACATTTTTAAATAGAAAATAATAATATATCACGAATTGAAGGTCGGCCTTAGTGACAATCAACTGAGAAAACTCGGACCCAAACGCTCCCATGCGATGAATTCTCGCACAATAGAAGTTGTTGATTATTTTTACCAGGGCGCTAGCGCTTGTTATTAACCACTGTATTTTTAAACTCTACCATTACAAACCTATTTGGACGGGTCAATATGCACCCATTTTGGTTTTAAGCTTGTCATGCACTGGAGAAAATCCAAACTTCATGAACCCCAACCGCATAAGTACTTTTTGATTTGAAGCCTAAGTACGTTTAATACGATAGATAGTGCTTATTTATATTTACGGACGCTCAACCGCCCGATGACTCGGTGATGTTGTGGATCTGAGCAGGTACGCCACCATAGCGGATATGACTGAGTTTACAAGTCTTGTTGTTGGTATTAAAAAGGGCAAGCTTGTGACTTTTGAAGATCGAACTAATACACTTAAAACGTCTAACGTGTACATTCTGGAGAAAGTTTACTGGATCAAAGTCGCCGTTGCAAAGAACCTGGCTGAGGTCACTGAAAACGTTAGAATCAGAGAAGCTGGTGTGTCGGTTGCGTTTATCAAAGACTACGTTGATGCTGCCAATGATGGAATGAAACAATTCGTGGATAAACAGATTACAAATCTGCTTCCACCACCAAGTGTAGTAAGTTCATTACACATATCTAATGCAAGTCAGTGAAGTAGAGATAAACACTTATAATAACATTTGGTCAAATTGTTTTTGGTAATGTAAATGGTTTTGATAAACTAAAATCTCACATTTTAAAGGCGCCTTAGTCTGTATCGTATTTATCTATCGTATCCGGTTTTAATAGTAGATGGAGTCAATTAATAGCGTTGATAAACAGTCAGATTCGACCAATATAATGATATAATAATTATATTAGTAACATAATAACTATGATGGACCCTCTATGTTACCAACGTGAAAAAAAATAATCTAAACGGAAAACAGTTGTAAGATGAAATCTCCAAGAGAATCAAAATACAAACGTGAGTGTTGGTTGTAGATTTTATTTATAGTTTTTATGCAGCAGCAATTGTTGGTCCTGGTGGCACTGGAATCTCAATTAGTATAGGCATACCAGTCAAAATTATTGTTGGGGTCATATCAGTAGTAACTCGTGGATCTGGGGGTGCTAGCAAGTTGATTTCGCTACTAAATTAAATTCACACTCAGGTCCCTTTTATTTCATCCTTTCGGAAATTAATAACAAAGAGTATTAGTACATACAAAAGAATGACAAGGACCAGAAACACAATTGCATACGTAAATCACAAAACTCAAACCTATACTCGAAAAATTTTGTCTAAAAGTTACTCACCGAGAACTCCTAGCGCAACAAAAGACAAAACAAACTAGAGGTCGCGGATTTACAGGCAATAAAATTCCAGTAAAATAACAAAACAATATCAAAATCAGTTTCTCACGGCCGTCTCAAAACCATGCTCATCGTATTGTCATAGGCGGTTTTGGCGGTTACTGAAGTCAGTGCCTCTACCTTGTATGACTCTGGCAACTAGTTTGACCACTTGTTTCTCTGCTAGTTCGGCCACTTGTTTGACCAATCCACTTTTTGATCACTGCACTTTCGTGGAGTAATAATCCACGGATTGCACATAGTTGATGGCTATCATATTAAAATGAGCAAAAATCATATGGTGATAGAAGACTGTCACCTATATCAGGAACAAAAAGGCAAAACTGCCATTATAACACTACTAATGCCTATAAATATTCTTGGACTATGCTCAACTATCAGCGGTACTAATGTGCTTTTAAGCTGACTTGTTACCAAAGGGAATTTAACTGAGTTTAACAGTCGGGTTATTGTTGCGTTCGACCCTAGTGAGCTTGTGATTTTTCAAGTTCAAAGTGATAACTGCAGACGTCTTAAATGTCTTAAGTTGACATTTAAGAATGTGTTATTCGTCTGAGAGGTTCTGTTGCAAATAACCTGGCTGAAATCACTGACAACAGGGAAATCAAATATTCTGGAATGTCTATTGCTTTCATCAATAATTATATTGATGTACCTGAGGCTATGGTAAAACAATACATAAATGTAAATATTACAGATTTGCCCCGGCCACCACCAGTCTTCCAAAATCTTTGATATATACAATATTAATAACAGTGATAGCTACAGATTAAATTAAGTTTAAACCCTTTCATATCTATACACTCTGCTTAACCGGCTTTGACATTAAAGTTAAATATTAGATTTATCATTGCATATAACTAATTTATTTTGACCGCGGCGATGAAGTCGCGGAATTTGGTGTCTTTGTTTTACACCGATTGACAGCTATTGCTAACATTCCACTGGTATATGCTTATCTGAGTCTGAGTGGTTTTAACCAGCCACCTCATTCACTAAAATATAATCGTCTTAAGAGCGAAATTGAGATTAATAGTTGGAACAACCCTAATGTGCCAATAACTACTAGAGGTCAGCTTAATGTTATAACATTAGCACGTGAAAAAGCTAAATCGTTGACATAGCTACCAAACATTAAATCACACAGAGATTATTTCAAAAAGAGCAGCAGGGAGGGCGAACCCTACAAAATTTTGCGACAAAATCGATTAAAGCCTCAGAATGCCAAATGGAGCCTTCCTACGAAATCTCATATTTTAACCAAAACAAAAATAAAGACCCCATTTGTAAAATGGAGCCTTAGCGATTTTGTCGTAAATATGTTGTCATAACCACCCTCAAAATTGCTGCCATCTACGTCGAAAATATGTTGTCATCTCGCCCTCCCTGCTGCTGATTAATACAAATGATTTGTTAGCTTTTCACAAACAGACTAATCGATAATACTTCACCACGTAAATCAATTAAATTATTTGACTGATCGGTGAGTGTAAAATTAATTCTAGTTAGCGAATCATTTTGACATTGCATATAGACTGGATTAGTCGGATTCTCAACAATTAAAAATCCGGGTGGGGATGTTGGCGCAAATGAATAAAGAATGTAACCTTGTCGGGCTTGATTTGATTGTTCCATATTAATTTGATAACTTCCTTCGATTACATCACACGTTAAATTAAGCGCGATCACCGATGAAATATCCACATTGTTCGGTGCGATATGTCTACCGTCGCCGTCGGGAGAATTATTATGAGTGAGGATAATAGGATTTGGCTGGCTATCTTTCCATGATTGATAAATTTTATTAAATCCTTCGTCGATGGCAGTTCTGAGTTTTTTCTTTAACTCGGGAACATTATATCCTGGTAATTTATAATTTGGATTTTCATTTATATTTTTTTTTATAATCTTGGGCTGAACTAGTTTTTGAAATCGGGCTATTTTCATCAGTGAAGAGATTAGTAATCCTCGAATTAAATATTTCCATGTCATCGATGATTTTATTACCCGCAGCGACTACACTAGTAAACTCAGCTTGTGTAAGAAGGCCAGATCTTAACGAGGGTAATAACAACAAAAAATCATTATTCATTCTATCAAGGATGTGATTTTTAATATCTACAAATGTTGGACTTGTATCATGCATTTCCAAAATTTCGTCCTCTCGTATAATATAATCATTAAAAAGTGGAATTATCCATGCATCCTCACCATATTCATCCTTATATCGATATTTTTTTGTGAAGTTTATATCCTCGAATTTTTTATAAGTTTTTGTTGGATTTTCAGGTCCTATTTCATCAGTGACGTAATCAGATTTTACAGGCTCGGGCGTGGAATTACCAGCATTTCTAGGTGGAGCTTCGGGCCATCCAAATACTGTTCTTATTGAACTGTTATAAATATCTACAACATACCCAGGGGAGCTTATTTCAATTGTAGATGATAACGTTGGTTCATGAACTGTTATCGCAATTTTTGATTCCCTTCTAGTAATGGATTTTATTCTACGTTGTAATTCATTATTAATTTGCTCAATTTGATAGGACCCAGTTGGTATTGAAACAACGTTCCAATCTGGAGTGTCATCTTTTTTTATTCCCATATGCAAATACCAGAGAATTATTAGGTCTCTGACCACCAAATGGAACCGATCTGATATTAGGCCAACTATGATACACTCGTAATTTTGCCAACGCGATTTCCTTTACTGAAACAGGGGAAGGAAAATTCACACTGAATTTAGGGTTTGTTGACGATATTGATATCATGCTTGTTTTCCGCGGAGTGGTATTTTCTGCTATCCGCTGAAGTAGTTGAATCTCTTGCGACATTATTATTATTATTTACAATGTCTAATTTTGCAATAGATGAAAAAACGCTAGCGTTTTTAATCGTAGTATCATAAATACGTATAATCGCGGAGAACTCGTCTTCGGTAATTATCGTATCATCAATCGATGATGACATCAACGAGGATAATTGTGAGTAACCGTTAGATACTGCTTGATGTTTTACTATATAGTCGTTAAGTTTTTCTTGAGAACAGGATGATATTTTTTTAGTAATAGCATTTGCAATTCCAGCAAATGTTGTCACCGCGGAAATAGCAATTGGGACAGCAATCGGAGCTACCATTGCTACTGAAGATAGTATAATACCAGCACCGGCCATTATACCAGATACCGAGTATACTGTAACATCAATCGCGGTAATTCTCCTGCGATACTTTTTAATTTTTATTTCATACTCATCAATGAGTGTTTTGAGTTTCGTTAAAAACTCTTTGACGGTATCATAGTGATATTGCGATGACGGAATCATATTATTTTAAAATCTCAAGTGGTTTCTAATTGTTAAAAATTCTAATTTAGATCAGCTACAAACTCCATGTACCATACAAATGATGTCTTATTTAAATTAGGATCAGTGCTTGTTATTGTAAACCGTTTGTATTCACCCACGTCAATAGTCGTTGAAATCACGTTGTTGTATCCATATGAAGTCGATGATGATATATTAATCTGGTTCAGTGACACTATTGTTAATCGATAAATACCCTTGTTTGACACAGTGAGGGTTATTGTATTCTTTTTAGGTTCCCAATCAAATGATCCAGAGAGAACTGTGTACACCATATTTATGATATTCCTCTCATGAGGAATCTTTATTTTTTCAAGTAGCGGAAGATTGTCTGTTTTAAACTTTGTAATATCCTCGATAGATTTTTTTAATATTACTAATGTTATCTCTAATAATATTAAATCCAGCATCATTAATATTTTTAATATTGGATTTAATTTCATCAAAATTGGATTTAATTTCAGCGAGGGATGGAGAGGTTACCGCTGGTGTTCCAAAAAATTTATTGATAATATTTCTACGAAGGGAAGTATACGTTGTTATATTTTTTTCAAGTTCTTCATCTAAATTTTTTAATGCATCTGTGATTGTAGAAACAAGTACACCTGGTTTGAGTTTTCCATCATTTGAATATAACACTATTGTATCTTCAACGACGTCGCGTCTTCGTATTAAGACATCATCCAATTAAACATTATTAGATTTCAATTTGCCCTGTCGATCTTGAAATACAACTATTTCCCCAGGATCTACGCTTGACAAATTTAATGTCTCGGCGATTTCATCTTCGATTATTTTTTTTACATTTTCGACAGCGAATTTACTATCGGTTTCTGTTTTTTTTTTTTACTCTGATAAAGGTCGTCCCCAAATATCAATCATTATACGAAAACGCTAACGTTTTTCTAAATCATAACGCTATCGTTTTTGCCATTGCCCACTAGTATATTCATTAACAACAACTTGTGGTTTCCTTGGAAATCTAGATATCTCTGCAAGGACGTTTAATACTTCACGACCGCATATCGGTGGATCATTTAACCGTTGTGTTGGTAGTGTGGAATAAAAAAATTGGAGATGACTTTGTTATTGTGGATACATATCGCATGAATTCTTTTGGTGGAGTTAATCCATATGAATCAAAATAGACAATTCCACGTGGATCAATTGCATATGCGACCCAATGAGTTCCTTTTCCGCTGCTGTTATCAAGATTGATAATACCCGTTTCATTTTTCATTGGTTTTGACGGTAATTGATCTCTCATGAAAACTCCTCTAAAGTTTTTTTATTGATAATGATTTTACAGCATCAATTAAATCAAAATTGGACATTGGTGAAAATCCAAGAGATTTTTCCACTAATAAGCCGTTCCTGGTATTCTTAGGCCCGTGCCCTTGTACCAATTGTATGGGGTTCCTGGTAGTCTTAGACTCTTTCCTTTTTTATAGCCTTTCCCAGTAGCTTTTTTCAGGGCCATTCCTGCAGAAGTACCAACGGCTCCTAACGCTGCCGCCTTCGCAACCGCTGGGGCAGCCGCTGCAATCAATGCTGGAATAGCAGCTAACAGCGGGAATATACCACCTGATTTTATCATACTGGCGATTGCTGCTTTCGAAAAATCAATTTGAACTCCTCGTTTGTTCTTTAGCGCATCATTGAAATGTTTTATTTGACGATCTGTCAATGATAATTTATGTGCAACACCGGACATTTGAGTGGGTTTCAACGTTATTGTGGTTCCACATTCTTTAGCAGACTTTGATTTCAATTTCTAGACCTGACCATCAGTCAACTGGACATTAACAATACTATATGTCATTCTATTCTAAAATGTAATTTACACTTTCAATTGATCTTATTGTGAAAATCCTAACTACATGTTTGGAAAATCAAAGATTTTCCACTGGTGCATCAATAAGTCTCATTCGTCCGCCAATTCCTTCTAACAACATTGATTTATCACTGAGAATGACAGCAACTGCTCTATAATTTGCTATACCAGCAGGGCGTTGTACCCGAGTTTGGAAGTATATATCAACAACAGATTGTCTCATCATGTCAAGATGTTCCAATGAAAAGTAGTAAATCGGATAGTGTTTTTCAAAATCAATTTGCGATATTTGCAAACCAGTATCAACATTTTGATCACGACCCATAAACGACAATATTCTATGATATACACGTGCTACGTTGTTGTTTTCATAATTAAGCTGTACAATCTCTGCTGGCTCTTGTTGTCCGTTTATTCTCAACGAAACTTCACTTACCCCTAATTTATCAAATATCATATGACTAGATAATTGACGACCCACTCGATTTGCATCCTGTAACGCTATAAAGATATGACGTGGAGCTGAAACACCTTGTTTTGATCCTAAGTGCCATGTAAATGTGCCAGTTACATTATCCTGCTTCGTATCAGTCGTTGTTGTTAGCCAACTTAACAATGATTTTCCACCTGTGTCCATAAACGATAGTAATTGTTGCTCTATTGTAACTGCTGGTGTCAAGACGGGCATCCATAAAGTCAATTTATTTAACATGACTTTACCATCATCAACACCATTAGCACGCCAGATTGCATCATTGTCATTTTCTTTTCGCACTAACACGACTGTATGCTTTGCTCCATAGATGACTTTTCTGACATTTCTACAAAATCCGAATATGTGATGTAACGGAATTGCACATGAAAACCGTCGATGTTGTCCTTTTAATGCTCCTTTTCGTGTTGCAAATCCTAGATTGAAATTATCATTGACCTTTTTTTAAAATGTCGAATTCATTGGCTGAACCTTCACGGTCTGGATTAGCATCGAGTTGTTGATCAGCTTCTGCAGTAGCTGCCGCAGTTAGTACTTTAATAAATTGATAATGGTCAGCATGATCAGAAGTATCCTTAGCAAACATCATAGACGGACCAGCCGACCTTGTATAATCATCAGAATATCTCGCAAGTCCGATTATTGTTGTTGCAATATCAACATTTTGTTCTATTGATTCAATTTCTTTTCCATCAATGATATATCTTGCACTGTTAAATAGCGCCATAATGCCATTATTTACGAAACCAACTCGGATATTTGGGTTATCCCCATATGGTGTATCAGCTGCAACATTTGTTACAAGCTGTCCTTCTACTTCAATAAATGCCTCACACGGCAAAAAGTATCTACTTGTATCTTGAACTTGAAGTTCAACTCTCCCCCGTTGATTAGGCTCTCTTGCAGGATAGGCATAATACTGATAGTTAATTTTAGAATCATCTTTATTTAACGGTGCTGCCATATCAAACGCTGGATCAGCAATTTTTTTAAATGCCATTTATACTAAAACGTTATCTTTTTTCTAAATGTAGTAATGGCTATCATTTTCTTTTTCGTCTGAAATTTTTACGATTTTCTCCAAGACCACTTCCCGCTATCATACTTGCAATATTACTACTATCTGTTGAAGTCATTGCTAATGATGCTAGTTTTTGTTCCACTGCGTTATTTATCACTTTACTGACATCTGCAGGCATCATTGTTGTTGAAGGTAGCGGTGTTGAAACCATTTGTGGTGGTTTTCGTAAGAATCTAGATTTCACCAATGACGTTATTCTATTTTTGCGGTAGAAAAGGCCGTTCCTGCAAGATCTCCAACAGCGTTAATTCCCTTATTACGAATAACATCAATGGCTTTCATCGATAATTGTTTAGCAATTGGTGCTACTTTTGGGGCTATTCTTGTGAATAAACCCGCTATGGTATTTCCAAGGCCGTCTCCATAGTATGCCTTATAAACGGGCAATCTTGAGTTTACCACATACACGTTTGTTGGTTTATCGTGATTATAGTGTACTATCATCTTATTTGAAATGACTTTGTAATTTCTAAATGCAGGCATTTCAGAAATTTCAATCGCTATAATAACCACTAAATTCCCCTGAAATTCCGTCCATTAACTCATCCAAGAGTTCTCGATACGTATGAATATCAATTATCCCACCTTGGAATAATCGTCTGCAAATATCAAATGCTTCATAAGTTACTTCGACTGAGTTATTCCCAGCTCGCTTACCTCCCATAAGAACCTCAAGTCGTGATATATCATTAATGATATTACTAGGACATATATGAGAATCATGATGAGAACTTCCATAACCCTTTCCTGAAGTACTTGCTAGTTCGGAAACGTTTTGAGTTTCTGGAGCTGGTTCGGAAACGTTTTGAATTTCTGGAGATTGTCGACCTTGACCTCGACCTCGTCCTCGAACTTGTTGTTGTTCTTTTCGTTGTTCTTTTAGTTCTTGTTGTTTTAAACCATACCTATCAACTTCCATTTTAAAAGCTCTCTACTCCAATGTATCCTTATTTAAATTGCCGGTGATTTTTTTATTAATTTTAAATAACCAATCCACCCATTCATCTCGTTTTATTGTGTTTTTTTTATACTCGTCTTTTAAAAATTCCCTCCTGTTATAATAACGTTTGACAGCGAAGTCACCAAATGACACATAGCCTTCAGGTTTCAGCAATTGAAATTGTTTGATTTCTTCTATAGCTTCATCAGTGAATTTCTCGTTAAAAGGAACACTTTTTTTAACGGGGTCATCATTAATATTAATATTACCCATTTGTTGTATTTCTCGCTGAGTTTGTAACTCACCTGAAAGCTGTTTTATTCCCTCCTGAGTTTTTTCAGTCTCTGTAGCAATCTTTCCCAGTACATCAATAATAGGTACTGCTCCCTCTTTAGGGATGTCGCCGTATATAGCACGTTCTGTTGCAAGTTTCATATCTTTAGTGGCTTTAGTTACAGGAGCAAAAAGTTGTTCGCTCCCAATAGAAAAGTCAGTCTGCGCTTGCTGTCTAAGTTGTAGTTTATCTCGCACGTTATCTCGAATTGGTATAAACTTTTCAGCAATGCTAACCTCTCGCGGGCTAGTCTGGTAGTTATTGCTTCTAATGTCATTATTGGAAATGCTAACGTTTCTTCAATTGTGGGTTTCAATGCTTGCATTTTCAGACTCATCAATAAAACGTCTTATAGATTTCACTTTCAAAGCAATCTCTGACCGAACTTGGTACTATTCCCCGAGTTTCTTTCTAATTGCTTCAACTATACTAAATAGCCGAATGAATAAATTAATATCTTTGTTATACAAAGAAACATTAACCGCTTTTTGGATTCTTTTTACCAGTGAATACATTGTAGGTAGGACATATCTTCCATGTTTCAATTGTATATTAATTTGTTCAAATTCATTCAAAAGTCTGTCTTCATTTAAAAATTCAGAAAGTACGATTCCTTGATTTCTTAAATTTGATATTTCTGTGATGATAGATGTAATATCTTGAAATTCCATTTATTGAATATTATTAATAATGTATTTTCTTATCTTTAAAATAATTTTATCGATTCCTAATATACAAAAAAACAAAAACATATATAATGCATGTCCCTTCCTCATTCGAGTTCCGAGGCAAGGGAGGGCACATACATTAAAGACTTATACAATACCCTAACCCCCAATCGAGTTCAAGGGCGGGTTATATGGGTATTAGACGTGAAATCCAAGCGATTTCTTCACAAACATTGAACATATAACATGAAGCCTCATTTGGAAACGTCTTTCGCGCCAAACGACGTCAAAGAGGCCCAGAGGTCCCAGACAGCACATTCTTGGAACTCATTGAGTGCCTTCGCATTAAATAAGCCCAAGGGGCCACAAACATAGATCTCCCAATTGGAAGCTCTAACGTAACAAATGCTATATTAGGTCTTCCGGAAGATATGTTGTGGGGGGACAGTACATTACATATAGGATGATTATATATACAATGCAATTATATAGGATGATATATATACAATGAGATTATATAGGATGATTATATATACAATGCGATTATATAGGATGATATATATATACAATGCGATTATATAGGATGATATATATATATATATATATATATATATATATATATATATATATATATATATATATATATATATATATATATATATATATATATATACAATGCGATTATATAGGATGATATATATACAATGCGATTATATAGGATGATTATATATACAATGAGATTATATATATATATATATATATATATATATATATATATATATATATATATATATATATATATATATATATATATATATATACTAGGGACAGCACATTACATATAGGATGGTATATATACAATGAGATGATAGGATGGTATGATAGGGACAGTACAGGACGATACAAACATGAAACGACGGGGCGGACCTACACCCAATCTACCAATCAAAAGCAACCCAAGAAATTAGCCATGGTTGCAGTTGAAAAAATTCAACCACACCATGTCAATGGCGTGGGAGTTTTGATTGGCATATATTGGGCTTCGCTTAAAGTCCCAAACTTTTACGGCTCATATTATATATAAGGTGATAATAAGACCAGTATCGATAAGCGAGTGTGTATTTATTTTCCTAGCATTTCATAGTGAAAATTGTGTAGTAATTTCAATGGAAGCTAAATATTTAAATAAAACATTAAAACTAGAAATACAACTGTGAAATAATAGCAATTTTTTTTATTAATTTCTATAATATTACGATTATTTAATCGTAAAAATAATGGATTTACATGACGAGATAACTCTGTCATGGGATCCCTGTCAATTCAGGACCTGCTATTTCTTGAATCGAGAATGATATTTTTGTGTCATTGATAATTTTATTACATGTAGCTACCACACTAAAAAAAACTAAATTACATGTAATGCGCTTTACTATTTTGACCTCACATACAATCTATTTTATTTGTAATTACAAAGTAATTTCATTTTCATACAAAATCTAAACAGCGCTGTTAACGTACGTAATTGGGATTTTTAAGAAATCTATTAATAGAACCTTCACCCAGTGTCTTGTGTTACACACGCGCGTTTCGGTACAATAACCATATTTACTATTTGTTTATGTGGCTGTTCCAGCTGTTCCAGCTACTGTCATTTACTTTTTTAATACATGTATGCGTGGATATTGCGAATAAGTATTGAAAAAAAATATATGTACATAATGATATTAACGTGAAACGTTTGTAGCGTTTTGCCCTATGGAAAATCAACTACTTTACCCCATGGTAATTGGTCTGAATTGTAAAATCATGCAAAAATGACTAAAATAGCATAACTCACTATTGAAAGTTATCTAGTAAATAGGACAACTTTATTCTATGTCCATTTTTCTTTGAGATAGCTGTTTGGTTAATCCCTTCAGCAACTTTTCGTACTGAAGGCATACATATTCCAAAATATTTTCCCGCAGCATTCATTGGATGAAAAACTCTTTCTTCATTCGTCGTTGTATCAAATGATTCAACTCCCTTGCGTCGTTTTGAGTATTTTCCTGTCTTTCCTCTTTTTGTATTCTCTCTTTGAGAAATGCATTGTAAATTGGAAATCGCGTTATTTAAAGGATTAGAGTCAATATGATCAATAACATTACCATCTTTAATCAATCCATAAAATGCTTCATATACAATTCTGTGAACGTAATAGTTCTTTCTTCCAGCAGTAAATTGCAAGTATCAATGATTATTAACAAAACCAATTGGCTTTTGCAGTCTACAGTGTCTAAGATCACCATCAGCAGATATTTCATAATTAACAAGTATTGGATGTGGTATGAATTCTTGCTCCATTTATATATAATAATACTATTTGTCTAATTCATTATTTGCTTTAATTATAAATCTATTAATGTAGTCTTGATGGGTTTTTATGATTTTGTCTTTGACAGAGTCATGGTTAGGGTTAATGATAGCGTTTTTTATTCGTTTATCATAATAACGTTTTAATTCTCTAAACCGCTTACCCCTACAATTGATACATAATTGTGATTTTCCTCGCACACCCACCCCACAATTTATGCATGGGGACGGGCCTGTCGAATTATTTCTGACGCTCTGTAAGTGATGTCCACAGAATTCACCTCTACACGATTTATTGCATGGGGTTACTGATCCAATCATAAGCCATTAGCTGTGATTCATTATATATAAACAAGATTTTCTATTTAATTGTTTGCTTTATTTATATGAATGAAGAATTCAAGAGATTATCGGCAATCAAGCCTTGGAAAAATATTAAATTCAATCTTGATAGAACCCTCGAAGATGTACCAAAAGAGAGAATAAATAATAGAAGTCTGATTAGAAAAATACGAGATTGTGTTCATGAATTTAAACAGGACGGTGCATCACACACCTGGTCAACACTTAAAATTGATGGTGTTGTTGATGCTAGAATGAATGATGAAACAGCAGCTATGATACTATCACAACTTGGCAATAAAAGGTATTTTCTCAGAGTGAAATTCATTATCAATTTAGAATCGGGCGATTGGGTTATAAGAGACAAGTTTGAGCCAATTCTCAAAGATAAGACAACAGTCATTGTTAGCCGTGATTCCAGACCAGGGCTGTTAACTGAAATTGATAAACCATACTATGAAAAAGCGTATCCAGAAACAGGAATTGTTTATGGGATGTATCCGTTAAATAAGAAACCTGACATTGGAAAACTAGCACCAATGAAACAGTCAACGTCAGTGGAAAAACCACTCAATTGTGTGGCACAACGTATAATAGAACACTTTACAAATTCACTCCGTGGGAACAAATTAACCGATCTAAGACGTAAAAAAGTAGATCAATGGGAGCTAACAGTGAAAGAGAACGGAGCAACTATTTCCGATATAGCTAGATTGGAAAAGTCGTTGAGATTTCCGATAACCGTTTCAACGATAACTGGCGAAGTATTATACGAATCGAAATACAATAAAAACGGAGCTCCAATCAAAATTATTGATCATAACAAACACGCATGGACATCCGCGGTTACAATATTCACGCGAGACAGAACAGTGAAGTATATCCCAGGAGAATTTACCAAGGATGGCATTCTCACTGAAGAAAGATTATTCGATGCTATTGCTAGTTTGTGTAAAAACGACCCTGTATCAGTATGGCTACTTCATAGTTTTGAAGATGAAGAATGTCAATTCAATCAATTTGTGAAACCTAACGGTGAATTATATCGTACTGAAAGTCTACATAATAGGATGAAAAATCTAGCAATAAGTCTCAGTGAAAACGCTAGCGTTTTTAATGGAAAATCCGACGATTACGAACAGTTACTTACAAATTGTTTTACAATTCCATCGGTTGCAGCTCATTTTGCAAGAAAGAAAAATAATTGGAAACCAACACGAAAAGAGTTTTTACAGGATGTTCAATCCAGCTGTCTGGAATATTATCATGGCGGTCTATGGAACATTAAGTACAATCGTGAAAGTATGATATCAGTTGATATCGTTGCCTGTTATCCAGGAAGTTTTCTAGGATATGGATTTGCTGGTGAGTATTTTAAACGGTTTGGACATCCCACACATGAAATGACTCGCGTTGCTATTAATGGACCACTGCCTGATTTTGATTTGACCGTTTTTGCTCGCGTAGTATCATTTGAATTCGCTGAAGGACTTCATCCGTGTTGTTATGTTTGGATTGGTAGACACATGGCTGAAAGGATGTGGTTACCAATAGTGTTATTGCGATATATGATTGATTGTAAAATGTTAGTTTCGTTGATTGTCAGCGAAACGATTATCTCATCTCAAAAACAAACCAATGTCTGGTTACCAGAACCAGAATGTCTTGATAGTATAATCGATAAGTCTAGAAAACATATTGATGCTGACGAGGAGTACATCATTGAATGGTCAAAAAAGATATTTAATCAACGAAATAGTGAAGCAAAGGATCTCGGCCGAAGAATAATCGGTAAATTTACACAAGGTGGAAAAAAATTCAACTTTAAAAGACAATCCTCACGATTGATTATAGATGATGCCGAATACGACTTCGTTATTAAAGATGCAGTAGAGAAAAATAGATACGCAAATTGTAAAACAGCCTTCTTGTCCAATAAAATAAAGTTAGGTAGAATTGTTACTTACAGTGATGGAGAAAGCTCTGCATATCTACATTTAAGGGCTTCTATGCTGGGTTATGCATCTATCAATTTATTTGCAATGATAAATAGATTTCCTAGTATAGCAATTAGAGTTGCAATTGATTCAATGTATGTCGATAAAAAATATATCAAAGAAGTAACTAAATTTACTAATAGCGAAGAGACTTGGGGAACATGGCGAATTAAACGTGAAATACAACGCGATTATTCTGAATCAGCAGACCTTGAGATTAAAAGCAGTTACCTGAAAAACGATAATTCTATCAGTGAAAAATCCGAAGGATTTTCTATGTCTAAAGCACCACCGATATCAGATCCAATTTGTAGATAAAAAACAGTTTATTTAAACGGTTGTGGTGGATCTGGAAAGACAACACGTGCGATAGAATTATATAGAGAGAAAACGTCCATGATTGTACTCACACCAACCCATAGACTAGCGAGAGAGATAAAACAACGAAATGTTGAAGCTTGCACGTATCATAGTTTTTTTTTCGATACAAGGGCGATGCTTGGACTCCTGAGCGAATGGGTGAGAAATTTATTCCTTCGGTTATTATTTGGGATGAAGCATGTACTGTTTCAGAAGATGTATTAAAAATGTTTCTTGATTGGTTATTGCAAAATAATACAAAAGTTATATTGTGCGGCGATCATGGTCAACCACCACCATTTGTTGGTAGAAGTCCGCATAATTGGTTAAAAGGATTTGTTGATTATTACGAAGAAATTGATACTGACTATAGAGCACTCGATGAGCAGTTACGTGAGTTTAAAAAACTAATTAGATTACAACCCGATAGAATTCAATGTGAAGTAGCGCGTGAAATAATTTCTGGAACGCCTATGAATGATTTTTGGGAAACATGGAGACCAAATGATTTTGTAGTAGCAAGTAGAAAGATAGTCAGAGACGCACTTCAGAAAAAGTTGTTTGAGCTACACAAGAAAAAATTCCCAACGTTTCCAGTACCGTTGTGTTATAGACCATTGGATACACGAAAGCAGAATATTGAAGTTAAAAATCCAGGCCAGACGGAGAAACAGATTCTAGTGTTAAATGATATTGTGCTAGTTGATATCAATGCAGTAGAAGATGTATTATGCGCTGTTAAATCACCATGGACGCTTGGTTATGTAACAACAATACACTCGTCACAAGGATTGACCATCACGGATACAATTGTTTGGATAGTTGATAATCGCATTGAATGGTCAAATTTAGTCTATCTCGCAGTGTCCAGAGTACGACAAATAAATCAACTACGAAGGATTGTTTTCGATGCTGATTTTAATGCAAACGATGATAACACTGATATTAGCATCATTAATAAAAAACTCTCTGGTTACAAACAGCAGGACAAAAAAAACAACGAGAATTTGATATTGATGCTGAAGTAATAATCGCATTAAAAGAACAACAGAATAATCACTGCGCCAGTTGCAATTGTATAATGCACTGGCAGTATTCGGATAAAGACCCTCGACAATTCACCGTAGACAGAAAAAATAACAGTCTTGGTCATGTCAGAAACAATGTGATGTTGACCTGTCTTGAGTGTAATAGACGTAACGGAGCTAGTTCAGACCATGTGGCGGTAATTGAGTATCGTCCGGAATGACTTGTAGTTGTTCGCGTGTAAAACCACGCTGAGGTGCAGTTGAATCCAATCTGTAGATTGGAGGTCTACCAGTTGATCGCGTTATAGTTGAAATTTTATGCGTAGTAACACTCCATATAGGATCAGTAGCTCTTCTTTTACCACCTTCAAGTTCTCCTGGTTCGTATAAATATCTCACAGTAACATCACCGAGAAGTGGCTGAGTGCTAACCCGCTGTGGTTGTTCGGGTATATATTTTTTTATTGCAATATTTGGTTTAATATTAATAGTTCGAGTAATCTCGTTATTTAACGCTGCAACTACACTCGGTAACCTTTGGACCCATTCACGAGATCGTTTTTCTTGGATGAATTCTTTTGCATATTGATATCCAAATAACCGTTCTGCAAGAGTTCGATTAAATCGTTCTACAATTGCCTGATCACGATGTAACGCAGTATGTCCCCGTCGTATTGTAACATTATGAGTTTTCATTGTTGATAGAACAGCACCTTGAAACTCTTTGCCAGGATCAACTTGTAATAGATTTGGCCATCTTAGAGGACCTCGTCGATAAAACCTTCCAAATGCAGAAGCGACTTCAGAAGCTGACTTTGTTTATAATGGTTCCGCTTGTTTAAATCGACTCGCAATATCAACTACAGTTAGCGCGTATTTGTAACCATGGTCATGTGGTAAAAACAATAAATCAGCCTGATGAACTTCATTGGGTACGGTAACATCAAAATGAGAATAATTGATTTGTTTAGGCGGTGGTAGATAAATTTGACATATAGCTTGTTTGGATAACCAATCTTTCGCAGTGGACTTTTTTACTTTTGCAACGTTAGCGAGTTTACTAATTGCTGCTTTACCCTTCCAGTATCCTTTCGGAGAATAATAAATAGATTCCATACTATAAAAACACTGGTGTTTTTAATTACCAGCACCTAACACCAATTTGCCTTTCATAGCTGATTTGACCAACCATGAAGCCAATTTTTCTTTGAAGGATTTATCGGGAATAGCATTTAACGCATGAATTAATTTTACATCCGCGAAATGTCTTTGTTGCAAATTATTACTTTTATATGCAACATCATGAGCATGACATGCCTTATCAATAGCATTTATCGGATACTCACCAGGCCGGGGCTGATTTTGATCATCAAGTCTGATATCTAATCTCGTTCCGGGACCACAGTAACTATATCCTGGAAGGTGTTTTTCTCCGGGGTATTTTGCCCATGGGGTTCCGGGGAGTTTTCCAAGTTTTGCTGCAATATCACCTCCGAGTTGCTTTCTTTTAAAAATCTAAATGTTTTTGTACCACATGTTACACACTTACCAGTAAGCGCTAGTCTATTGTTTTTAGTTGTAATGGTTGTCTGATCGGTTGTATCAGTACGCTGTTTACATTTAACACAATATAAATCCATAATTTATATATAGAGTTATGAATATAATTGATTTTTCAGCGACTAAAAGAAGAGAACCGGTGAAACACCACGCAGCGCTTCCGAATTCTGTCCGTGCCATTATAATCGGACCATCTGGATCGGGTAAAACACAATTGCTGCTTAATTTGATAATGCGATTTATGAAGTGGGATAAATTATATTTAGTTGCCCCATCCGTAGATGATCAACGGTGCTATGAAGTGCTAAAAGATTATAATGAAAATGCATCAGAAATTAAAGGTGAAAGTGTAATTGACTTTATTACTGATATTAATGATGCACCATCAGTAGAAGATCTCGATGGAGACATAAATAATCTTGTAGTGTACGATGATGTAATGTTAGATAATCAAAAGAACCCTGCTAGAATATTTTCCCGAGGTAGGCATAAAAACACTGATGTGATATATGTCACTCAACGATATACTCAAATTCCAAAAGTGATTCGCGATAACTGCAATATTCTTGCTGTATTCAATGGCGTTGATACACATACGCTACGAAATATTTGGCAGACATGGTGTTCCGATATGGACTTCAATGGATTTAAAAATTACTTTAGTCATGCTCAGTCAGTCCCATATGGATTTATAACAATAAATTTACACGACCCTCGGTCACGATATCGTATTGGACTTGATCAAATATTTGGTTAAATAATTTGTATTAATCAGCAGCAGGAGGGGCGAGATGACAACATATTTGCGACGTAGATGGCAGCAATTTTGAGGGTGGTTATGACAATGTATTTACGACAAAATCGCTAAGGCTCCACTTTACAAATGGGGTCTTTATTTATTTTTTTTTTGGTTAAAATATGAGATTTCGTAGGAAGGCTGCATTTGGCATTCTGAGGCTTTAATCGATTTTGTCGCAAAATTTTGTAGGGTTCGCCCTCCCTGCTGCTAAAAGGTTGTTGTTTTTGTTCTGGGACTTAACGCCATTTCCAGTAATTTTAGTAACGTATGGGTATCACGATGTTAAACAATGAGCAAGGACTATTTTCAGTATTTTTTGTAACATCGGTATCATGATGTTAACAAACAGGTTTAACATGGCACATACCACCTAGACAACCCCACTCATAAAAAATCCCTGGGTTGGCAAGGCTAATGCAGAACACTAAAGCTCACAGTCCCAGCTTTACTATAAGACCATTTAGTTCAAAATGTAAGTTAAACCCAGTTAAAGAAACAACGTAATTTTTTTTAACAACGTACATGTTTACAATCAGGGGATAATGCATCTCCTTTACAAAACCTACACGTCACAATGTGTGAACTACATCATTATTAGTCCCCAAAATTACATTAAAAACCTAATATCTGTATGGATTTTCGTGGTAAGAGAGTCGTTTGACATAATCATAAGCTGCAATAAACATTTCTCTAGCATTAGTTCAAATTAGGATGAAGATGCAAGCGAAACATTATTGCTAGTTTGCTGACGTTTAGAACACTGTAAGGTGTTCGTAAAGAGCTCTCAAATGACAGTCATTTGTAGAAAGAAACTTAAAGAAGATCGAGTTTCTTTACCGTGATGTTTGTTGTTAAATGTATCAGACTCAATCTTTTTGTCAAGGTTGTTTAAATAAAATATGTGTATAACAAGAATGAAGCACTCCCTGTCTCTCCTCTTTCTTACACACACACACACACACACACACACACACACACACACACACACACACATGTTTGAAACACTTAAATGTTATGTACTCACAACTTGAATCCTAAGTCGAATGCAATTAGTTACGCAATATTAACACATATTTGTGGAGATTTTTGTGTGGTTGGCAGACTATTTAAACTAGGCATGTGCAGCTTCCTGAAGGGCGCAGGCCAGATAGCTGTTTTAAAAGTCAAGCCGTTGGGTATAAATATAACCTGATTGCGATTGGTAGATTTTCGCATGCACAATTTAAAAACTTGATTTCAGCAGTTGCGTGGATATAACGTGCATTTCCATTAAGTGACTCGTACATTAGGGATTGCATAGAAAATTAGTTGTGGCCATGTAATTTGTGTCTTCCTTGGGAAAAGGAGGTATTACGCTGAGATGGCATCATCTGTTATTATTGTATTTGTTAACGTTGAATTCTCTCATTTTGCTATTATCGCCATTTCCTTGTCTGGGTTGATCTCAAGTAAGTACTCCTTATAAGCTTGCAGAATAGAATAGATTATTGAGACCACTTATTTACACTTTAGTTATCAGCTTAAAAGTTTGAACTTTTTATACTTTAACAGTTGTGTACAAATATGCATATATCTTGAAGGTTTCTTTTCTTGAAAAGTTTTCTCACGGTTGGGAATCTTAAGTAAATGTACTGTACTTTTCATGCTTGAGTGATTTTATGGCAAGATTTGTATTTAATTCGTTCGCATAGTACTTTTACAAATATGGGCTTTTACTCGCCTGTACCAATAATAGTGAAGAGAATTCTGAAACATTCCTGATATACCCAATATAAAGTAACTTATCTGAGTGTTGACATTTGGCTTAGATTCCTTTCCTCATTCACTGTATGCTATTATCTAAATATTAATCCGCCAAGGTATATATCTTCGGATGTCATCAGCACTTTGTTCTTAATATCCATCTAACGATGATGAAAATTACTTGCCATTAGCTTTTTATCCAACATGAACATTATTTGTATTGATAAATATGATATATACTGAATTTAAATGCAAGTATCAAAAATATTCTTCAAGTGGAATGCATTTCCGCTAGTGTGTGATAAGACACTTCCCACAAAACAAGAGTGATTCCAATTAAGACAAACACATATTATTAACAAAATTAGAAACTAACCATGTAAGATGTATCAGCAGCTGCATTCTTGAGAAAATCGTATTTCGTTCAATTCTGTTAGATGTTACGATTATCACAGATCGTGAATATTAAAATAAGTCTAAGCGAAGCGTGCTGTATTCGTGTGCTTTTCTACATTGGAATTTACGGTGTGCCGAATAGGCCACGTATAGGAAAAGAGTTTACACTTATTTGTACAAATTATCATACGCATATTAGTGGTGATTTGGTGGCAATTTTCTGTATTTGCAATAAGCAGTTATTTATGTTGTTTTGTGTATGACATTTGAACACTGGGTACGTTAGTTGTTATTGTTATATTGTAAACATTTGAAATACATGGGAAGCTATTAAAAATAAAATACAAGTAGGGGTTTTAATGTGCCTGGTGATCTTGATAAATGGGCAATATTAGAACAAAGTCTTGCATGTTATACATTTTGCCTTGAATCTATTATTATGCTGCCAAGAAAGTCGTTAGAGATTTTAACTCAGGATTCAGTAATGAATATAATATTGAAAGCTGAATTACCAGCTGTGGTAGAACCAATAGTTTACCATGTACATAACGATATATCAGCAAAAAATACGAATATTTCCGTCTTTTCATTTTGGCGATCATCATAATATCTGAGACTAAAATTGTGTCATTTTTTTCATCAAGTGCTTACAGATTTGTATTATTTTGTTCACCATATAAAATACTGCTTTTTGCCTTTTCGAAGGCACTACTGTCAATGTTGTTCTGGATTGACAAGAATCCATATTTTGCAAACAATATGTGCAAGTAAATAGCTCATGTTCAATTTTTCAAGTTTTTGTTTCTTCTAAATCCACTTCTCCTTGACTTTGCTATATAATTGACTATACATAAGTGTCAGTGGCATTTCATTTTCACTACCTCCACATGGATTGTTTATTATAAGTTTTTCCTTGGCACTTTCAATATTATATGTTACATGATACTTAAGTGAAAATAACTGGGACATTACTATTATCATCACATTTTGCCATTTCATCAGAGTACCATCCTCAACCCACCTGTATTGAATTGTGCATTACCAAAAGCATTTCACGCTATTAACTTCTATACATTAAATATTTTGTAAGTGTACACCATTGACAAATAGATACAATGTGCACGGTTTTACAACGAATCAATTGACAAACATGCATCCTTGTTCATCCTAGAGTAAATGATATGCAACAAAGATAGTATCTACAAGTATTTTGTCAAAGATTTCACCTTTGTCAAATATGTACACTACATTAGATTATTGACTGAGTACTTTGGCAATATACTCACCATTTGCAAACTACACAGAATATCTGAACATTCTACAAGTAATTCAAGTTAATATGATTTTCAAGTCGTTGACTCGTTGAAATGAAATATTATTTAGCAAACAATTTCGACAGGAGATCTGACGCCATTTAAGTCCTTTAATTAATTATATGCTTGATAAAAGTCCTTTATGTTATATTCAAATTATGCAACATCTTTTATTGAAAATAATGTGATATCGAACATTTCAATATCGTACACATTTGGTATGAAACACTTTCCATGTAAGCAAAATAATGTAATAAGACCTAGAATAGTGCTATTTGTATTTATATCTCCTTTTATAAGTTTGTTTGAATTTAGTGACTATTTAAAGCTTATAGAGGATCGATGTTGGGACGATATTTTATAATTATAGGTTACTGCATTTGTATGGAAAAATATGAACGAGTTTTTTTGGATAGCTATACTGCACGACCTTGGTAGTGCAGTATAGCCATCCGAAAAAACGAATTCATATTTTCCCATTCAAATGCAATAACCTTTTTATTATATGCTCATTTTTGTTTCATTACCAAAGACTTAATAATAAAATTCACAACAAAATATATTTAATAATAAAATGTATTTTTTTTATTATTAAAATAAATAAGTTGACAATCGTAAATTCTCATTCAATACACAATAATAGTATTTATGCGCATATAGCTCCGCCCATCGACCTTTTGACTTCATAGCGTACCGCGCGCTCGCTCATTTAAAAAAGAAATCCCATTTTGGTCTATCTGAAATTGAAATTTAAAGTCATATTATGAATGACTGCGCCATTGAACAAAGTTCCCAGCTGGTCAGGAATTGAGAGATTTTGTTTCTCTGTCAATACAGCCAAATTCTGATTATCTTCGTCTGTGTGTTTTTCGCACGATGTACGTGTGACTTTAGGGACTGGCGATGACACCAATCTGCATAACTGTTTCTGTTCTACAATGGATAGTTTGGAATCGTAAACTGGAAAAATATGAATGTTTTTAAACATAAATTCTTAAGATGATGCTTGTTTCAATATTGTTTATTTTTTGTGAACAACAGATTCATTTGTTGCGGAGTTCCGTGCAGTCTACTATGGAATGTGATTTCGATTTCAACAATGTAGTCTGGATTCTATAGGCCTATATATTATAGTACACAGATGTGTAACAGTATTTGGAAATACGTATTTCTTATTAGCAGAAAGAGTCTACAAAGTACAAAGTACATTTTGAAGAGATTAAAGAGGTAAAAAGGCAAGTAGATTTATTCTCATTATTACAGTTATATGACATATTTTTATGCCCAGTCACTTGCGTTATCTTTGTTGGAGGTACCCCAGCTTTTGACAGGTTTGTCACAGTAGTCTTCCTTACAGAATGATTGGTAATTCTCCCCTGGATTTGTGCCCTTTCGGCTCCTCGTTTCATCAGAGTTCCAAGCTGATTAACCCCCATTAGTCTCGGATAATACCTGCAATTTTTAACACTTGCATCGCGAATATGTTATATTTAATTCAATAATCCAATGCACCTGACATAAAATCCAGTTTTCTTATATTTGGCAATGTTGATTAATGTATTTCATTTTGAAAATGGTTTGGTATGTGCAAATTATACAATTCATTACATATTTTCCCCACATTTTTGGTTTTGTTATGTAATTTTATTTTCATTCATTCTTTGCATTGTTTAAAAAAAATGTTACTCCTTTTTTCTTTGTTTACAGTATATTTCATACAGCCATCACTGAACATTTCTGATATCACGTTCAGTCGCCAGCTTCGTTGAAAATTTTTTCTATGAATCTATGAATTCATCCACATTCTCAACTTTGGCATCTCTACTTTCAAATGGTTCAAACAGTTGGTTTACTTTATCCACCGACAAACATAATAAATCTAAAGTACTGGCATCTGCGTCCATTTTTTGTTTACTATAGAAAGTAGTTCTTCATTCACGTGCATCAGTCACTTGGGAGTACAATATGAAGGTGTTCAATATCGCCGGATATTGAACGATTCTGACAATGTAAAGTTAACGGAGAAAAAAGATGAGCATATAATAATCCGAGTAATTAACCAGTTTTTATTAACAGAGACTATTGTGTACAATATTCACGAGCCTTTTCATGACATAGATTAGTTTTGTAAAATGGACTCTCCCTAATTTCTGAACATAGTGAATTATCAGGATGTATTAGGTATAGATGTTTGGTAATTTAAGTTAGAAATAATTCTTTTATATTGGTTGTTGCGGTCATGCTTTACATTGCATGATGCGAAGTACTAACATTCCGCTTAGAAAGGCTTACTGAGGAATTATACAAATGTGCAACAAGGAAAAGAAAACATGCAAGTGTGAAATTATTAGAATTTTCGAGATGCGTTGCCATTAGGTGATTATGATTTTGCATTTATGAAGCTTTTAATTGATAGCTACTGTTGTACTGAGGTCCATGTAAATAGGGGAAAAAGGACTGTCAAAGCTACGTACAAGCAGAAGTTGTTTGATTCTCTTAGAAGTGAGCTCATTCGTGTGTAACAATACTGTTACTATTGTTATGTGTATTTAGTTTAATTGTTTACTTGTTTTTAAAAAAATATATAATTTTATTTCGTTACATACTTTTAAAATGTAACATTGTTTGCTGAACTTGACTTTGTCCAAAACTGAGTTCATTTCTGCTCAACATGACTGACTTTTAAAAAAAAAATATTTCATTCATGTCAACAACTAGTACATGGCTAAATTATTCTCTAGGTAAACAAGTTTAATATCAGGATTACTATTCGGCTTAAAAAGAAGGACTTAATATGTTTATTTGGGTCAGGGGTTTGAAAGTTCCTAAGTAAATTTTACAGATTATTGTGCTGTAAGTTAACAAGACTCATTATATCATTCCAAAAGGTTATTTTCCATTAGGTAATGATTTTTAAGCAAATGATAATTGTGACCTGAGGTCAAGTAGAGAACTATATAATTTTGTGATTTTTTAGGATTTAGTCAACGTGCTTTGACATCTAGCACAGTCAAGTTGTATTATTTTTAGACCAATTTGGGCTAACTTTTATTTTCTTCAAATTATTGAATTCAAATGATTATTTTCTCTTGAATACAAAAGTTCTCTAATAAAATTCTTGGATAAGACATTCAATGGAATTTATAATATATTCAAACATGGTATTATTTTACTGGGATTCAACAAAAGACTGTTGACACTTTCGGCACTCCAAAAGCTTGTGACTTTTACTGACTTTTATTCGGGACTTTAAATTACTAGGACTTATGTCTTTAAATCTTTGATTATTTTGGGATTTAATTAGCAATACTTTAAGTTATTTTTTCTCATTTTCACTTTTTATTCTAGGGAAAAATTATTTGTTAAATTTTACAAAGCGTGCTGTCTTTTACCCTTTTCAGTTACTTATTTTAAGAGCATAGACTCGAAAGAGTGTATAGAAAACTAGTATCGCCAACTAAAGCAACGATAAGAACTTAAAGTAAGCCATAAACCCATCGCAACATAAGACTCGAAGCTTTAGATTGGAGGAATACGTAAATCACAACAGCATCATTATTGTTACAACAAATGTCCCAAACAAATAACACTCAGGGGCTAGCTAAGTCTACAATAACGAAGCAAGATGGAGTGGATCTTTGCCCAAAACCAGTACATGTGCTAGTTTATTTCAAACAATAGGATATTGAATTTTTCTAACAAATAAATATTAGCCACTTGATTCCAGTTGCTTTTTTCTTGTATTTTTTCTGTATCTGTAATAACACCATTTAGCCTGACATTCCTGTCTCAGTGCCATTCTAGACTGTTATTTTTAGATGCTTAGAATATTAGTCGGCGGAGTTTAAGTATCTCTGTACGCTATAAAATATATTTTTTTTCTAGCATTAAACGTCTTATTTTTCGATTATGTTGCTGAAATTTGCTTTTCTTCAACAAGAGTCTATTTTGCAACCTATAAAATTTGTTTAGTTTAAAGTTAGTATAATTCTGGACTATATAATAAATTGTTATTATTTTGTTGATTTGAAATCGTTCACAAAATGTTCAGCACTAGAACAATAAGATATAATTTGTGTAAATATTATGGAATAGGTTCGTTCAATAAGTACCACTTTTAGCTAAACATTTGTGGGATATCTTTCCTATTTCCGCTACAAACTTTTAGTACCCGGGCTAGTGTTAATGCAAATAGAAACTCAGATCCTTGAATTTCATACCAAAATAATGCAGTTCAACAAGGCGAGATATTTCAGTGAAATAATGAGACTCGTATGGATTGCTGTCTTATCTATTCAGCCTATGCATACTTTTAAAATGTTAGCAAAGTCAGCGCTTCAGAAATAGTAGTTCACTGTGACCCAAAAGCACCTGAATACCAATATAATGAGCCTGCCATAAACCTAAAAATATTATCATGGCGCTTTTCAAACTCAAAGGCTAGCCTACATTATTGATTTAAGCCTCACTGGGTACCATTAATGGCAAGGGTGTGTGCCACTCGATATCGCCTTGACTGAAATCTCATTGGAACCCATGAATGGCATGGGTTTGTGCCACTCGATCCAACCTTGATTGAATCATCATTAAAATCATGCATGGCAATAGTGTGTGCTACTCGATCTAGCTTATTAAGTGCATAATTATAGTTCAAAGATAAGACTTTACTGCACCATCGCACATCATATAAAATAAAACTATTTTATGTCGACACCAACCCAATATGAATTTGAACTTCGTTTTAGAGGCCTATAACAGAACAATTAATGAAAAATATTAAAAAATGTTTTAATTATGACC
>JAEAOA010000520.1:1870000-1922500 GCA_016746295.1 Potamilus streckersoni | reverse complement strand
AAGCTTCTGTAGCATTTGACCGGGTCATTTTACTGGTACAGTGACGCGCGCAATAGAACTCGACTGTAACTGTTCAAAAATGAGCGCACGTCAAATAATTGATTTTTTTTAAATGAAGCTAATTACAGCATATTTTAGGCTAGTAAAATATGATGATAGACATGATTATTTAGAGAGAAATTTTATAGACAGTTATTTCCGACTGTTCAGGAAAATTAAAGGCGTACACTCTGGAAATAATTAAGGGCTACCACTTTCCAAAATTATTTAGTCCAATTATACTTGAGCAAAGAAAAGTCCGACTCCGGAGAAGCCTAGAAAGTTGTGTGGGTTTTTTTATAAAGGAACTCATAGAAAAGAGCTGTCTTAAAAATGACAGGCTATATACTAGGACACCTTGCTTGAAAATAAACAGTTCTAAGGTACGCAATTTTAGTTTCCAATGTAATATTATATTTCGTTCGCTTGGTTTGTTTGCCAATGTGTTGATATACTTATGATTCACGCATGTATCGTGTATTTATTTCGTAGGACTCCACTGATATGTTAGTTTTATGCCATTTATTTCTTTGATTTACCAATTATTAATTCATTGAGAGAATTGACGGATTGCACGTAATTAAACATTCAACGTGTAAAATTTGATAGATATTTTATGAATAAACCCTAATATACAAAGATGTCATTTTTCTTATGATATATGAATTAATTCTCTGTGTAGAACATTTGCTATTGTGAGTTAATGACAAAAGTATATTTATATTTGAGTTCGCAATATTTAAATGATCACGCAAGTTACTTTAGTGTAGCTAGATTTAGTGAATATTATGCCGTAAGGAATTGCGCATTTATTTTATTGAACTGCATTGACTAGTCAAAGGTAAATTACTTAGCATAGTAATGCATATTAGTATATCCTTCCGCATTTGTCTCTATAAATCACGTTGGAATTTATGATGAATTGCCGCTGAATGAAAAGATATACGAGCTAAGTTCAATAATACTTTGTAGCAGAACTGTACTGAAACACAGAGTAACAGTACTGTACCGAAACACAGAACCTTTATAGACAGCTATCCGTTAAGATCACATTATGTCAGAATTTGTGCAGTGCGATTCAATTATTTGATAAAAACACACACATACATATATATATATATATATATATATATATATATATATATATATATATATATATATATATATATATATATATATATATATATATATATATATATATACACATATATATATATATAGAGAGAGAGAGAGAGGGTAGATAGATAGATAGATAGATAGATAGATAGATAGATAGATAGATAGATAGATAGATAGATAGATAGATAGATAGATAGATAGATAGATAGATAGATAGATAGATAATGAGCTGAATTTATCTAGCATGAGACACACTATATACTTAAGGAAGCAGCTTCATACTCAGAGAGAGAGAGAGAGAGAGAGAGAGAGAGAGAGAAGCAGGGATAGGTCAAAATAACCCGATAAAAGAACCCGATGGTTCAAGGGCAAGACCACATATACGAGAGGTCAGAATAGTCAAGGGTCGCAGAGGACCAAATTACAGATACTAGAGGAGAAAACAAGTTCAGAGGAGACATTAGTAATGCTGTCTAAGCGTGGAAATTGCACTTAGGATTGAAAACTTGTACTATGATAAAAAAATGGACTATGACTAAATTCTGTCATTGTCAATCAGTTGGCCAGTGAAGTGAAATTAAGCTATGCAATAAATTGTTTGGAAAGTAAATTTTGGTTAGGCAATAATTAAGTACATTTAATTTAGTAAATATGTTAAATGAAATTGATTTTCTTTTGATTATACATTAATTGATTTATTACAATTTTGTGGGGCCCCGAGTGGCCGAGTGGTCTAAAGCGCTGTCCGTTACGGATCACTCCCATCTCACCTCTGTCTGCGTAAGTTCGAGTCTAGGATTCGGCGAATGTGGATATGTGAGAAAGCTTGCCAGTAGCATCTCGTGGGTCGGTGGTTTTTTTTCCGGTGATTTCCCGGTTTCTTCCTCCACCATTAATACTAGCTGCCATGAATAGCCTATCGTGTGCTGAAAAATGGCGTTAAGCCCAACAACAACAATTTTGTCTTTTATTTATTGAAAGTAGGCTCGTTGTAGTTTATTTATTTTGGTACTTTACTGAGCTATCTGTAATGTTCCACTATCCGGCCACACAGATATAACACCGTGGAGATCTATCCCTAGCTAACGACGCCGAATTAATTAAGGAGGGTCTTAATGTTTTAAATCTCCCCGTTAAACACTTTAAAGGTTGCCTATCTTTTTAAAAAAATCCTAAATTAAAGGTTGCCTATATTCAAAAATCATGAATTTGCTTGTGGCACAGCGGCTTCTCCAGAAAAAATGGGAAGGAAAAGGATTATAAAAGAAGAAAACTGCTATAGATGACATGTTATTTAGATTACCTGATTATGACGATGATATGGTTAACGTGTTATTTAGATTACCTGATTGTGACGATAATATAGTTAGATTATAACATGTGCCAAATATTCTTATTATTATGACGACGATATGGATAGTGCGTGATTCGAATTTAACTGTACCAAATGTTTATGATTAAGGCTATGCTATGGCTAGTGTGTTATTCGAATTTAACTGTGCCAAATGTTTATGATTAAGGATATGCTATGGCTAGTGTGTTATTCGAATTTAACTGTGCCAAATGTTTATGATTAAGGATATGCTATGGCTAGTGTGTTATTCGAATTTAACTGTGCCAAATGTTTATGATTAAGGATATGCTATGGCTAGTGTGTTATTCGAACTTAACTGTGCCAAATGTGTATGATTAAGGCTCTTACGAACCAAGTAAATCTATTTGAAAAGAATGTTGCCGCTTCACTTAAGTATAACAAGTATGAGGTCCACCTGATGCCTCTAAAGTATGATAACAAACAACAATTGGAGTCAGGTTCATATATTTTGGGTATTGACTACAATTTTCCTTTTCTAATGAGTAGTTGTTGCAAATCGTTTAGTCGTGTTATTCACGAGCAATTTATTAAACAATTTTTATTTATTATAAATACTGACAGAATGGGAAGATTTCTTTGTTCAAAATTGGTCCATTTGTTTCGGTGAATCCACGAGTCTATATGAAAGTTTTTCTCAATAAACATTTGCAGTATGATTTGTTTACATCGACTGTTTAGGTTCGTCAAATAATTAAAATCGATTATAAATATGCATTGAAGTTTAAAAATAGGGAAGTTTTCATGATTAAAGTAACATTACTCGAAAATAAATATATAACAATATATGTTTCTTTGAATTGTTCGGGAGAGTAATTGACATTATAAAATGACAAAATCTAAATACCCCATCGTCTAAAAACTTCCAAATCTAGATGAAGCGTTGGGACAAAAAAAAACTGACATTTGAGTCTGTCAGAATCAATGATTTGTACCTTGTGATACCTAAATATTTTCAAAATCTTTGAACAAGTTCAAAATTATGATAATACTGTAATCGGATTGAATCATATATAACAGCTTACATCCCCTCATACAAAATGCATCTTGAAAAATTTTGAGCATGCATTCACAACCATCCAAAGAATATTTTATACGCATTATTTCCCAATGACAATGCTCTTTTCTCTTTGCATAAAAAGCGCATGCATATATATATATATATATATATATATATATATATATATATATATATATATATATATATATATATATATATATATATATATATATAATCATTTGGTAAAGAGCAAATGATATAATTTTAATTTTATTGGCAGCGATGCAAAGACTGAGTTCCCAATCTGAATGCCTTTGTGCCAATGGCAAGAAGAAAAAAAGCTGGTTAGTAGGATACTTTGATGCTGAATTTATGAGGACTGGGTTTCTTTACTTATACAACTATGCAACTTTAAAGAAATAATGTTACCTTTAATGCCTTACACGGTGCTATTTCGGTGTGATGGTGTAAGTAGCTCGGAATCCTTTGAAAGTGTGGTGTTCATCGGAATGAAAGTGAAGTATCAATGCAGGTCCGCTGTAAACTATTGGAGCCGATGGACCATTTCCACAGAATCTGAATATTATTCAACATAAAGTCTGATTAAAATCAACTTCCTGTTATACTTTGACATAAACAACAAAGATTTCAACTATTGCATTAAAGTTCTCAATGACACCATTGCTGTTTGGTGTTCAACGAATACCCAAGTGATAAAAAGTTATCTCGTTTTATATACCGTTATATGTTTCTTGCTCGATACACCTCATACGTCATCCATGTTAATTAAAATTGGATAAAGTGGTGAGAATCATAAGAATCTAGTTTTTAACAGATTGATTCTGTCCAGATAATTATATCACAATCATTTTTGAAACAGTGTTTCAATCTGCACCAATAAAAGAGCAGTTTTAATGAAGCGATCATTGGATTGAATCCAATTAGCATTTGCCTTACAATTGATCGCAATGATCGTTTCGTTGAACACGTTGTCCCTTTAGTGGTGTAGACTGAAACTCTATGGCATTTGACATGATATGTATAAATTGATCATTTTTCAACGTCAAATATGTTTCTGAACCATGTTTTTCTGTACAAACTCTGTAAAAGAAGAATGTCCTGTTTAGTGTATACTAACTTGGGTCCTGATAATCCGACACCATACTTTCTTATCTCTAACCAGTCAAAACTGCATATTGATCCATCGTCTTCAACTTCAAAAGTGTCAAAACGCACTGTGATATCCGACTTTGGTGTAGCCTGAAAAAAATGCAAGTTAAAATTTCAACAATTTTCAGGCAGAAAATCTAATTAAATTATTTTCACTCTTTTCATTTTCATCTTCAAAGGTGTATTTTGATGGGGTTTTGTGTTTTTTATTTTTTGTAAATTGCTTTTTTTATTTCATCAGGCCTGCTTCAAACGTTTAAGTATGAATTTAACTCGCAGCATCCTAGGAAAATTTTAAATCTAAATTAAATATGATTCATTTTTATCTTAAACGCCTGAGCTTTTCTAGCCCCCTACAAATACATAAAAATAAATTAAAATTATTTTCAAAGTGGCATCTGAGTTATACTGAATTGTACACTCATGTGCAAATATATTACGTTTATACTACAGAGGCGAATACCTGAATTAAATTTTTATTATGCATTCTGTTGAGAAAACATTAATGCTTGTCAGATTTCCGGTATTCATTCATACATGATTACTTACATTACGTCAACTGCTTTAATTTCTTACAATTATTGCTTACTTTAAGTAAGAAAAAAAAAAGATTTTTTTTCTTCCCTACATGATTTTGTTTCTCATTTCATGATCGACAATGTTGGCTTAGTCATTTATAAAGGATGGATGGATAAATCTCTAATCCCTCTATGTTTATGAAACTATGGTACATACAGAGACAATTATATCCATCATAAATCATTCCTATTGGTAACGACCCCCGTTTTCATGCGTGGTATAGTAAAATAGTCGGCCTTTGTCATTATTGTGTTATATATATATATATATATATATATATATATATATATATATATATATATATATATATATATATATATATATATATATATATATATATATATATATATATATATATGTATATATGTATATATATATATATATATATATATATATATATATATATATATATATATATATATATATATATATATATATATATATATGTGTGTGTGTGTGTGTGTGTGTGTGTGTGTGTGTGTGTGTGTTAAATTACGCGGCCAATAAAATGTCCTGTCTTTTCTTTCATAATTCTTTGAACTGTAATATTTATGTACGCCTATTCCGTCTTATAATAGGTGTGCTGGTTTACATAATCCTTCTATGCTTGATGTTTACATGTTCACTTGCATTTACCGGGTAAAGCAATTCACGCATCACCGCATTCGATGATAGTTTAAACGATTTGAACTAATTCCAATGTGAAAGACAACTTTATTATTGGAAAGCCAGTTACCCACACTAATTAGATCAACAAGTCAAGTAAGTGAGTGAACAACATGTATGCTTACTTGGATGAGCCAATAGCAGTCAGCATTTTCAGCATAATTGCCGGGGAAATTCGGGGAACTGAAAGTCCCTGACGTTTCTGTCAGGATACCGCCACATCCTAAATTAATAGAAATGTGATCACTTGTCTTTAATGTCTACACCATGTTTAGTACACAAAACAATCTGTATCTTTCACTTACAAATGGTTAACACTAGTTCTATCACCAGTAATGCTGCATTAACTTTTAAATAGCATCAGCCTTAGTCGATAAATTAAAGTTATATGGATATGTAACAATAGCAAATTTCGTTATCACTCTAACTAATACTGATAACTAAAAATAGTTTTGTTCATGTTTAAATAATCATTGTAAATAAATGTGATAAACTATCTTATCACTATGACAATGGAGAGTTATCCTTCTGCATTTTTTGGATCATCTATAATATGGCTAATCCCAGCTAGTGGTTAGATTTATCAGTGTGTGTGTGTGTGTGTACTGAATGGTTTTTCCAGTCAGTACACGAGTTTAACGTAATTCAGAAATCCAATAAAAATTAGAAGTATTTCGTTTTCTCCCAATAACTATTATCAAAATGTTAGCCTTGTTTATTTTATTTTTATAAAGCAAACAGTATTTTCTTGTGGGTTAAAATAATATACTGATGTCAGAAGTAGAACATAAATAACCTCTTTAACCTTTAAGTTGATGATTTCTGACGAACTTCAAAACGTTCAAACCAAGTTAAGAGCGTCTATGTATAAAATACGTAACATTTTAGTACCTGGCGTGCCTCTCTTGACCTCCTCGCATTTTTTTCCAGAAAGTGCATAAGGGCATACGCATGTGCAATTCGGACCAATGTAGCCTTCATTCTTGCAATCCAATCTGGCAGGACATCCCGCTGCAATACGAATGCCAGTTGTTTTTTGTGGTAAGCATTTAATACCTTTTCATTAGTTACTGGTTTGTAATTATGTTTCAACCTGAATATGTGTCCGCTAAAAAAATGGCTTAACAAAGAAAGCAATTAACACCAATGTTACTGAAAACTTGAGGAAGGCACATATATATGTTATCGCAAACTTACCGGTGTCCTGGAGTAATGAAATAATGACTTTGCAATAGCACTAGAGTAATGTTTATTCTGCGAATTTCTCCTAACTGCAAACTAAAGTGTTAATACTACAGAATATGTAGTCAGTTGGCCATTATTTAAATATAAACATTAGTACTATTAGTAGTACTGCTTTGTTGTCAGGAACAAAGGTGATTCAGTGGTTATCAAAATGGATGCAGGTTTAGATCAGTACGAGTCTTCTACCATGGTGTTTCTTAGGGCAAGGCACTTTGCACCAATTGTCTCCACACCAGATAACCTATCTGCATTACTGTGCCGTAAAACAACAACCGAATTCTTCTTTTTCGGCAATCACGGTGAAAAACCCTAAGAAGAAATAGTACTGAACAATTTTGTAGCACGTAAAATCTCTACAATAATAAAGTTCATCGATATTACGCTCTAAAATGTTAGCTTTCTAAGATATCTGTTGAAACTATGAAATATTTTTGAAAATAATCATAACTTTAGATGGCCTCATTTTGAAGTGTGTAACAGCTGCAGCATACAATAATAATGCGAACTTTAAACAGCGTTTGATCTTTCTAAGTACTTAACAGTATTCGATCACTCATAAAGCATATACAAGGACAAGATTATAAAACAAACACCATGAAATTACAAACAAAACAATGCAGAGAATAATTGAGGAAGTAAACATTATAATGCCTTCAAGTCTGTTCCTATAGTCAAAACAGATGAGCCTAACTATAGTACTCTTGAATGAAATTAGTGTTCTTTTTTCTAAGAACTATGAACAATTCGGTCCACGTTGCTGGGACCTGATACACAAAAGGTTACCAGCATAACTTATTTTTATCTGTGAGAACGATGCGCCGTAATTGTAGCTATCTATATAACTGACTCCTAAAAATAAAAAAAAAATTGTTTAAAAATCTACAAAATAAAATATATGGGGATAAGGAAAGCAGTTCTGACTGGCAGTGTGTATATAGGTCTGTAAGTTCCTATGCATTGACGTCTTGGGGGAAAGTGTTCTTACACTTACATAGTTTGTCTCAATGACAGATTGGAACTATAACCTTGTCAAACCCTGATATACAAATTAGTTTCTGATATTACAATTCGCTTCAATTTCCATATAGTAAGACTAACAGTTTGTTTCCGCTTTAAACTGGCCAATCGTTGGTTTACGTTTAAATATAAACTTCATAACAAAATAAACCGGTTCAGCAGGGAGCACGTACTACGTTTACATTTCGTCTCCTTAACGCTGGTTCTACTTATTGTCTGCATGTGGATGAAAAGACGTTTCTTTTTGTTGATTTATTTGTTGTGGATGAGTCATTTTGAAGTGGAGGGCTTCGTGTAGCCATGGATTATAATTTTCAAAATCTGTCAGAGGGCTCAGTAAAATATAAACCGGCTCATAGGCGAATTTCATGTCTGCTTACCATTGCACTTGTATAGCTCATTTGCCGTCTTGATGTCAATAAAGCTCAGCTCATCTCTCTGCCCCATGATACCCATCAATCCTTTGTCCTTCGGTTCAATGGTGTGAGCGTTATTATCTTTACTGAACCACTGCAAGACAACTACATAAGTAAATACACCACGATATGTTTGATTTATTTCAAAAACTATGTCTGGTTCCCTATATCGAATATTAATTGAATTTCGCAAGTGTATTCATATAACAGTACTATATTTAGGAAAACTATCTTATAATTATTCATGTAAACTTTGTTATTTGAATTACATGAGAACGTCGAAGGTTATCAATAAGAACTTAGATATGAACTTATTTGTTTTCCTTTTAAGTACATCCCTCAACCGGCTCTCCAAGATTACACGACATTTAAGTGTGATTGTCAATGTAAACAATAGATTTATTAGTAAAGGATTAAAAAATTATATTAATAAGTTAAGCCCATCTTCTCATATACTGAATTTAAAGAAAAAGAGCGTTTCCTTAAATTTAAATGGATTTTCGTCAACAAATACTAACTTTATAAAATATGCCATCGTAATTTTAACAAATGAAATAGCCTTGAAGAAGTCTGTCACTTGGGGTGGGGGTGAATATTTAAGTTCGCGACATAGAGGTGATATAAAATGACAGTTCTAGCTTTCAGTAGCATTATAATTTGCGTGAAGTTTATCAACTTTGTCAGAGCCTTGTGAGATCATCGATTTGTGGATTGATAATTATACTTAACGGTTGGTCCATAATGCATGGCTGACCCAACATCGTACATCTCCCTCGTGTTAATAGTTTGCCGGTCGTATTTTTTGAAGTCTCCCTCAAATCCCGGCTTTATATTCTCATTAATGATGTTCACAAAGTAGTCCCGGTCAGGTCGTGATTGCTCATGGTAAAATCCTAAAGAGTGTCCAATTTCATGAGCTATCGACACCACCTGAATATAAATACCCAAAAAATTATTTCCATCATTCTCAGAGGGATATGAAATTTTTAAATATCTACAAACATTAGCATAGTATATGCTGATATTTAAGTTCATTTTGTTATTTAAAAGTCATGTATGATTAAAAATAAATAACTAAATGCCAATAAATAATTTGCTTTATCTAACCAAATGTGGGGAGGTTTATCGAAGTTCATATTAGGATTCACTTGTCTAAGTAATATTTATGGTTTCGAAATGTATTTGGCAAAAGACGCGTTACAATAAGTAAATCCGCTGCAATACTCACATTGTTACAATTTTCAGAGATTGTAATTTCTTGAGGACCATCGTTCACCATTCCAACATACGATGAGCATCTGTATATACAGCAGGTAAAGAACAGAATTATAATACTTAGTTGACACATTTTGCAATTAAAATAAAACGCAGTCAAGATGGTATGAAAGTCAAAAGAAAGGAAAAGGTACATGCTGTTAAAGAGAAGAACTGTGTACTTTTCTGCAGCTTTGATGTCGTTGCAGGGGTGTCACCAATGACATTGTAAAGACTTATGACTAGCAGTACATGAAAACTAAACCTCGCATGATGATACGCAGAGTAGATAGGTCCCATATTTTCAAATTTATATTTATTTTAAGCTTTAATGGTAGGTCAGTACAGTACTATTTCATAGTTATAAATCAGAGAAAATCGAAATATAGGAGCGTTCTAAAATATATTAAATTCTTTATTAATTCCCAAATTACGTTTTTACCTTCATTCAAAATGTTTAATAATAGAATTAGAAAAGCACTTTCCTGAACCTACGCTCGTTTCTTTTATTAATACTATTATGCTATATATGCCAAGTCATTACAGAAGTTAACAGGGGATCTTCTAAATAATGAATCTGGGTATGTACGTCAGATAATATCTAATTTTTATTTTTGTGTGTCAGTACGTGTATAGTTCTGATAGGTTTGGGAGATAGTTTCCAAGTTATGATTCAGATACACTACCCCTCTATCCATTGATAATAATATAGTTGTATATTTAAATCCTCATTTACTATGCGCTAACACTTGTGTTCGTAATCACACACACGAACTTTTAGACTTCTAAGACTAACTCTTAAGAAGCTATTATAAAAAACACTCTTCTAACCGTACCTTTGAACCCAGTAAATGGATGAAAGTTTTAAAGCCATTTTCACATCCACATATCCCTTGTAAAAACAACCCTTGATTAAGAAGACGCTTTCTTGAAAGATGTAGTAGGAATAATGCTGCTTTACAAAATCAAGCAACGAACGGACAATAGTGGCTATATGACCTCGCTTTTCTTCAAAATGCACAAGGATTTAATTAAACGCTTTCTCTGGTAGATTTTATTTCGTTTTATATTTCAGAAGCTTTTATACAACTAATAATCTCATTCAAGAAAACTGAAATTTAGTAGCAAATCAAGGAAACTTAAATTTATTAGCAAATCACCCTAACCACAGAAATATCAATCCATATTTTAACATCGTAGCATCCAATTTAAATAGTGGTATATGATTCATCTAATTTTAAAGACATTAGGGACAGGCAAAAGAATTAATCAATGAACAGTCATGCTTAAAATAACTGCTGGAGAATTTAAACAAAGTAAGAAATGCTATTCCCGATTCAGATTATTTAATGGGGCAATTGTCATTGTCTTTACTGCGAGGACTATAGATTCAAGAGTTCATTAAGCCGCTTAAACTCTCGTCTAGGATTGAGCGCAAAATTGGTCATTCTCTCACCAAGAAAGGTAATACCTTCTTTTGTCAATGACAGTACTCTCATACAGAAGTCTGGTTTATAACTAGCAAAATCAACCACACTAAGAATTTCTCCCTAATGCATAGATGGCCTATTGTAGCGGAATACTCCCTCGACTACACTGCCCTGCGTCTCGCTCTCTCGGGTTCTTTATGATAAGCCTTGTATTTGGAGTGATACCTAGCTGACTCTGTGAACTGGTTCTCTAGAGTGTATAACAGATTTCTACCTCAGCAGATACCGTCTTATTCCTTGCTTCTCGTCGCTGACTGTGTCGTAGTCTTGGTTGCAATCGCCAAATGTGTCGCAGAACGTGTCACAGGGTCGTCAATTTGGTGGCAGAGTCGCCGACTCGGTGGCAGTGTCGCGTCGTAATCCGATCGACATCGACAGAGAAAAACAACAGTGCGAAATGACGAAATAAGAGTTATCTTCAGTCATAACGTGTATTACCACAATATATATGCTTTTCTTTGACAGAATTGTAAAGCCAGTCGTTATGATCGACGAAAGACGTTGTTGTCATGTGACCCAAAATTAACACGTTACATGGCACTACAAAACCACCGATCATTAAAAATTAAGACATAAACTTTAACAAAATGAAAATTACATCAAGGAAACGAAAATTAAAGTTCATGGGTTTTTCTCGTTACTCAATATAAATGGTTGAGGAAGAACCCGGAAAACCACGGAAAGAACCACCGACCCACTAGAGAATCGAACCCAAGCAGACTTAGGTAAGATGGCAGTTATATGGAACGGTGAGCACTTTAGACTACTCGGCCACTCAGACTCCCGATAACCTATGTACTCGTCATGCTTATTTAAGGCATAATTATATCATTGCGATAAAGATAATTTCCTATGATGTGGTACTCTCACGTCAAAGGTGAATATGCAGAAATATGGAATACATCACAGGTATTTGTCATTTGCTGTGATCAGTCACGGAGCTTGAAAACTTTGATCTTTGGCAAAGGTGCACATACAGGATCGCAAGTTGTATCAAATAATATATAATTTTGTTTGTTTCATCAAATCTGATTTCACTTCATGTGATTTGATGTACTCACCCAGCTCCTTTCGAAAATATAACGTAGTTCGAATGTCCCACTTGACTCTTTACACCTTCAGACATCTCAAGGAATCGGATACATGTTGTCCTTTCCCAGTTTTCTATAGCAGACCGGACTGTCTTTTTGATATCATTTGCTGTAAAACAAATTAAACATGCTATGTGCAATACAAATGATGCAACTATGTCAATTGATTTCGATATTTTGTTTATTAAATCATTTTTGCAGCGTCTAGAGTTATAGAAATTAAACGTTGTTAATTATATTTTAAATATCATAACAGATTATTTTCCTGATCAAAATACGATACATCAAACTAGATTGACGATAGCGTCAGCGATTATAACAAGTGTAAATATACACGTAGATGGATTCAGTCACTTTTCCACTCTCAATACGCCTTTTGTTCAAACTTCTAAACGTGTGGCATAATCTAGCCAGGTTGGAGTTATGTGGTTCTATGAATCAATGGCGTTAGTATCATTTCTAGTGTGCAGTTTCGCATCAAGATCACATGTTGTATTTAAATTAAATTAATTTTACGGTTAGGAAAGCGCTGTTTAAGACATTTAATATGGAACAAGAATATATTAAATTCTTACTGCACCAAAACACAATATAAAGCAATTTTGATAACGTTCAAAACATATTATATGTAAACAACAATTATCAGTCTTTTCAGAAAGAAATTTGCTTACGTAAAACATTGGCCAAGTCATTAAACTTGAATACAACTATCCCCTTTGGCCATACGTAGTCCAGGTTGTTAACAACCTTGCGTTTAGATCTCCCAACACCATCTAATGCATGAACACCATCCATTATTTCACTTTCTTGCAAGGGCTTCAATTTCATGTCTGCCTCATACGTTCCTTCTACGTCATTTAGTCCCTCAGAAGGCTGATGAATTTGAGACAGCTTTTGACCACTTAGAACGCGGACATGATTTGTGTTCAGTTTTGGTGAACCCTACCATAAAGAAGATAGTTTAAGCATATGAAAAAGGTGTTTCAAAATTTCAACACTTGACAACACAATGTTTCATAATAAAACCAAGAGCAACAGCTGTTAAGACAAAAGCTAATTAAGAATATAAATTGTTTGGTAGCCTAAAGCTGTTTTATGTTCAAGGTTGGCACTTATACTTTTCTTTATGTGTCACATCTCCAAACAGTCAAGCTATCTTTACATGATTGATTTGCGGATGTTATGCCACAAGAACTTCATTCACCAACGGACATATCAAAGTTAGTAGCTTTTCCTAAAATTGTGTATCGAAAGAAAACATTTTTTTTTAAAAAAAAAAAATCAAATAATCACTTCATTTAATATCTTTTCGCCATTTGTTATGGGTTCTTGATACTATAAAAACCTGATGCTTAATTAAAAAATTCTTCCAAACGTTTATGTTCGGGACTACCATAATTAATTTTTGCTCTGGTAAATAGTCAAATTGTTATTATAGTAGATTTTTATTTATTACACGTGTCGAGTTTTAAAGAACTCAAGGTTTTTGTCTGTTTATGTAATTACGAAATATTTTATATATGGAAAAAAATATTTACTTACATGAATCGAGTCCACTATCCGCATGTCGTATCTTCCACTGATATCATCCTGCAATTTTAAGATAAATTATTATACACATAATTTGTACTAGCATGCATAAATTACAAGTTAAATATCAAAATACCGTCTGCACATAATGAAGAAACTGAATATGTTGCCTTGTTTAATTAAGTTTTATTATAAATCAACATTTACATAAAGTATCAATATTTAGGTAAATGTTATAATCTTTTTTACGGACTTATTTTATATAAATATTACGTTTTGTCTTTACATAAGGAAAAATAGTTTTGTGCTGCCGAATTTACCAGCTCTTGTTCCTATTATATCTTTGAAGTAATACTACAATGAATCCATTTCATATTCTGTAATGAACACATACAAAATTTCTTCTTGGATGCAAGCAAATAATAATAATAATAATAATAATAATAATAATAATAATAATAATAATAATAATAATAATAATAATAATAATAATAATAATAATAATAATAATAATAATAATAATAACCATAATCATAATAATAATCACAATAATATTCATAATAGTAAATTATAATAATAAATTATAATAATTTCTTCCATTCACCTCTACTGGAAGCCCCTGGCTTGGCAAGAAAACCGTTAATAACACTACGAATGCTAGCGTCATTTTCGAGATTTGTATCCTGTTTCAGTTTGTTATGCGCTTTATATATTTAAGGTTTGCTTGTCGATATTTTCCTCACATAATTTTGACCAATCAAAGTCATTTAAGACATGCAGCTTTTAAAATGCTTATCACAACTTCCTTTTGGTTGTGTTAATGCACTTAAAGAATGGCATTGTTAATGTGCAAACATTTGTGTGTGAAAACTTTGTACAATTTACAAAGAAAAGCAATCTGTTAGCAATTTTTGATTTACCGTGACGGGAAATTTAATACGTTTACTATAATATTATGTGATGCAGTTCATGCCAGTTTTTAATTTTTGTAAGAAAGATATATAGAACTATGAGAAATAGTTGCATACACACACACATATATATATATATATATATATATATATATATATATATATATATATATATATATATATATATATATATATATATATATATATAGATGCAATAAACTGACGACGAACAGTACGAAACTAGTAACTAACTAGCCTAAGCGCTTTCGACTCTTAATGAGTCTTTTTCAAAGGCAAATACAAAACATAGTTTTGTATTTGCCTTTGAAAAAGACTCATTAAGAGTCGAAAGCGCTTAGGCTAGTTAGTTACTAGTTTCGTACTGCTCGTCGTCAGTTTATTGCATCTATTTTAATTAATCCCTGACACACGTGATCCCTTGGTGGATCCAGTACGCTTGAGAGGGTTGTCATTCGCCATATGATTTGTATTCTTTATATATATATATATATATATATATATATATATATATATATATATATATATATATATATATATATATATATATATATAGATATATATATATATATATATATATATATATATATATAAAGAATACAAATCATATGGCGAATAACAACCCTCTCAAGCGTACTGGATCCACCAAGGGATCACGTTTGTCAGGGATTAATTAAAATAGATGCAATAAACTGACGACGAACAGTACGAAACTAGTAATTAACTAGGCTAGTTTATTACTAGTTTCGTACTGTTCGTCGTCAGTTTATTGCATATATATATATATATATATATATATATATATATATATATATATATATATATATATATATATATATATATATATATATATATATTGCTAGCGAGCTTCTGACGTTCTCTTTATGACGACTGGGTAGTTAACCTCACACAGATTGAACAGGTATGACGTCAAAATTAACAGAATACGTTCGTTTAAAAATGTATCCGTTGGTTTACTTGTGTATGCATTTAATATTATGAATCTCCTCCATGAGTTACCTCTTATACAAAAGTATTTATTCTTCCAATAATAATAACATTTATGGATCAAAAGGTATTTTTGTGACAAGGGATTTGAAATAATGTCTAAAATAATATGTTTATTTATTTAAGTTTTAGGTGTTAACCTTGTTATGGTGTGCAATTTTTGTCATCTGGAGAAGAGTTATCCCAATAGTGGCACAATGCAAATCTTAAAATAGTGTAATATGCCAATCTTTATAAAATAGATTCATTTCGTAAAACGCAATATATTACAATATTCGTTTTAGAACTTAGTGGCTGGTAAAGATTTTTTAGTCTAACATTGGCATCAGTAAGTAATGCTTATCCAAAATTATCTAAACTTTTATAAACATTTTTGTGTTATATACACAAATAAAGTTTAAATTCTTGAAATATATAGGAAACCCATAGATGGATAATACATTAAATTCCGACATGATTTTTAAATATTTTATCAAGAGTTGACGATAATCTTCCATAGACAGCAAAAGAACATCATTTTCCCAAGCAATAATCACAATTGGCTCTCTAACACGTCTGATCAATATTAACAGATTAATGATTGCTGCCGCCATTGAATATTTCACTATGCTTTGAATGGAGATTGTTTGACAGCAGTCAACATTTTTTAGCCAATGTGTGTAATATTCTGATTATGCAACCAGAAGATGTAGACTTTTCAGCTACACTCAGTATGAGTCCGTCTGCGCCCCCACCTTTCACCCAACCCCCCAAAAAACCCACAAAGAACCGTTCCATTAGAGTCCAATATGACATTGTATCTTATATTGACTATCCAGAATGCTTTTCAGATTTTAAGGTAAGATGACATCACAGCGAAATCTTCCATTAAAAAAGATTAATACAATTATTAACTTTGACATTTAATATTAACATAAATTATTCTTTCCAAAGTCAGGGTCTTGAATGCTAGAGACTTCAAATTCGGATCTTAAGAGGACTCTTAAATGTCCCAAAATGTACCTTTTGCAACTTTTGCAACTTTAATTATCATGATGCTAAAATATTGCATCATTCAAAGTTTCTTAATTTTCTTTGATCTACTTGTATGCTAAATTTAATTAGTGCATGCATATTCACCTATGACTGTTGGCTTTGAGCTTAAAAACGAGTTTCTGCCGCTGTTTGTGAGAATTAAGGCATTGGCGTTAATATTTAATACATGCATACTGTCTGCATCATGTTTCCGGAATGAAATGGTCTAAAATTCTACAAGTAGCTAAAGTTATATTGATTTTCTTTCAGATGCCTCGAAACTGTATTACATTGGATGTAAAAGTTAACAATAAAAGGGATCTACTACCTTAATGTTAAAAAATAGCGCGAGCTAGTTGGTTGCGGTTAGCAAGCAGACACTCTTAGACCCTCAAGAACAACAGACTCTCTCTTAACTTTTTTCTGCAAACGTAATTTGATTGATTCATAAACGTCTATAATAAACATGGTAATCGAGTATATAAATACTTCCTAAACATGCAAAAAGTCCTCATCAACGAGATAGAGTTCGTGATCTTTAATAAAAGTGAATATCGTAATTTTAATCATTAATAGTGTTGTTTATTTACTCGCATTTTTGAGTTCGTGATGCTAACAAAAGACTTGCTGAATATTGGCCAATCTATAGAATGACATAAAGGTATTTCTTGATTCTGGAGGATTGTCTTTTCACAAGATATCGTGATTTAGAAGTATTTCTATAAGAGAACAAAAACTCCTAAAGAAAACCATTTTTAATATCGACGCTTTAATTAAATATCCTCAGCAACCGTTAACAATTCTTTATTTCATGCTCACTCCATTGCCAACACATTCATGTCGTTTTTTTTATAATGAGAATTGGTAATCAGTCACAATCAACTAAATTATACTACCTCCTTGCAATGCATTTTTGACAATTTTGTGTTACGTATAATGCAAAAGAAAAGCATCTTACCATATTTTTATTTACAAGATAGAATTATTATAATTTAGTACAATCTTTAAAAAACTGAGAATATTAATAACATTTAGTACAATCTTTAAAAAAACTAAGAATACTAAGATACAATAGATACATTTGTAAGATGTAGATACAGTAAGACCCATGACAGAGTTAAATTTTTTGAATCAAAAAGTGACTGTTATTAGCGGTGTTTGAAACATATAATGTTAACGGTCTGGAAAAAAAAATGCATCGATATATAAAATCTTAAAGGTTTTTATACACCTAACGATTCTAACGAGGAGCATTAATTCTTAATTTGACTTTATTAAAATTAAGCTTTTTCTCTGACATGTTTTAAATAATTGCATAAATGGTGCTGACATTGCAGTAGCAAATGATTAGGTTTATCAAAACGCAAATCCAATTCTACATTTGGTATTGAAATATTTGTCATAACAATGTTACTATTTACATTTTGCTTCACTTTTATTTAGTTTATACTATTGTGGACTGAAACTGCAATTAAAACAGTTTTACTTATTTCATACTGGTGCAGACTGACAAGTCAATTAAAACGTCTTTGCTTATTACATACTAGTGGAGACTGACAAGTCTATTTAAGCATTTTTACTTAGTTTGTAGATCGCTCAGGTCGTGTAGTATCCATCCGAATTAAACATGTTCATAGCTTCCCATACAAATGCAGTAACCTATAAATATGAACTGATCTGTGCAGACAAGGCCATGGGTGCCGTTTATCAATTGACCTGGTTTCGAATCTCCGTTGAGTACGAATTAAAAATTTCTTTAACGTATTAATTAACCTCCAATATAATTACTTGGACCTAAATAGTATCCTGTCTGCAACAATATATAAATTAAATATTGATTGAAAATGTTATTTTGGTGTATATAGAAGAGCCAGTTTAATCTGAGATAAAATGATAGTTTGTCCTAGCACAGAGGCATTCTGAACCGGACGTTCTAAACGCTCCAAAAAATCTAAGTCCCTGACTGTATCCGATCGGACATTTGCAGGTATAATGTATAATTTGATCTGTACTAAATCGAGTCATAGTCAAGTTTAGAACTTATTGAAGTCTTGTGTAACCGAAGCATGACCCTGCGGTTTGTTATGCAATCTGTATTTGATACAATTCGTATTTAGTCTATTTTTGCTTATGACCGTAAATGTTTCTGATATGTGGAAAAAAAAGTAATTATCCAGTCAATAATAAGCACTATAAATGTAGTCCCCTTCACAGCAGGAAAAAGATAATATTCTGGATAGAGTTTCAGATTATCATGAATTAATTTAAATCTGTAAATATCAGTGCAAAACATTTTGGAGTTCGAACGTTTAAACACATCTTTTTTATCCAATTTTTGGATTCTAAGTATAGCATTGATGAAGATCAGCTGTGTGCATACGCTTTGATCTACAGTAAATCAAAATGTGGTCAAGATATAATGAGCAGCTAGTTCCTTGATTGAATAAAAAGATGACCCCTTCATCCTCTTTGGAATTGATCATGCATCGTACCGTACTTCCCTATCAAAATAGACGGCTTTCTTTATGAAAGCTTCTATATGAAAGGCTTCAGTTCTAACGATATGTCCATTGTGCATCTTCTCTAGCATGTGAGTGCACAATGATATTCTGCTGAAATCTACATACCAAACGAGCCTGGATGTCTCATAAGTAGTTTTCCAGAATGTTTTTGAAATTTCTGGTTCGGTCGTTACCATTTTGTTGTTTGATACCAAATACCAATGCTTTGATTTTTAGTAAAGACATACAAAAACACAACTCTTTTGCTAATATATCCTCTTTCATACCTCGTCATCTCAAAACTTGATTGTCCTACAGAGTCCTTTCACCCTGATTTTGCCCAATATTTTAAGCCGCAAAACCATCCTATCTTTGCATGATGAAGGTAACGATTTGTTTGAAATATTATAAATCAAACATCCGTTTTCAGTCAATCCCTTAATTAATTTTTTGTTGATTTTTATACACTACAGCCCTAATTCTGTTCACCGTCTTATATGAAGAAGAGACATAAAGTAACTGGATGAACCTTAGGACTACAAATGAAGTTTTCAAACTTAACTTTCATTTACTCTAATAGTTTAATTCTTATAGACCACTAAAGAAAATTAAGCTGAAGTTTTTAGCATCCAATAAGGGTACTTATCATAGTCTTATTTAATAAAACTTTGTATGTTGTATTGACTTTAATATAGATTCATTGATATTTTACTTTAGTATTAGTAGTAGTAGTAGTAGCAGTAGTAATAATAATAACAGTAGAAGAAAAAAACTATTAATTTTAACTTTTCTCTCACTGAAAATCTTCTTTGTCTTTATATTTTAATATAATTGTTTACCTTCAATACTCAATGACGTAAGGATAAGTATGTGTACATAGAAGATCAGTATCGGCTTTTATGTTGAAAATACACACAATTTGCTCTGATACCAAAGGATCAACCATTTAATTCTACCAAATGTCCACTATACTCACTCATTAAGCCAATATAAAGGGTGGGTTTAAATAGAAACTAAGCTTTTTATACGTCATGGAATGTTCTCAGTTTTCATTCCATGCTAAACGATAATGACGAAACCCAATGCAGATACAACTTAGTAGAGAATAAGAAGTTTGTTAAACTCAATTTGCATTCAACAATTACTAAACTTCTAAGATTTGCTACTCCTTCGGAGGAACGTTTGAGTGCCCATTCTGGCAGTTTGCCTGCCAAACAGTTTTGTTAAAGAAGATACCCATTGTGAGTTGTCTCCCGTTAATGTCTCAGAATGCGTAAAAGAGCAGAGTTCTTAATTCGTATTTTATAGATTTCATTTCGGACGCTAATACAGCCTTTCTTATTTACTATTTTCTTATTCAATGAAATGTAAGATTTTTCTCTTGCCGGTTGGAAACTCGATAGTTTCGTCTCAATATTTAACATCTTCACATATTTCCAACCACTACCACACTTGAACTAAGCCAGTAAATGCAACATTTCGCCTAGCATATGTATCCCCTCTGTAAGACGTGTTACCAGTTTTATTACAATAATAGTCTGCCAACTCGCTTCAAAGTACTTCTCAGGATAATGTCTTTCAAACAAAGCATGGATATGCTGGTTTAATTTATTTTTCTTTTAAAGATTTGTGTAATCGGTGGCCTTAAATAATCCAAATAATCCATAACGTTTAAGAAAATATATGAAAGTGGAACTTTATATGGTATCTTGTAATAATAATCTTTTTAACACAATCTCCTGATATATATCGTAAGGAAGAAAGTCTTGGTTTTGACAGGAGTATTTATAATACACGCATAGTATACCAATAATATACCGCGAGATATATAAATATAAAATTATATACAACGAGTGGTTTATCATTGACACAGCGTACATACTGTACATATAGTCTGATTATATCAGATACAAACACATATTTGCCCTTTGAACGGATTGAAGATTTGCTACAGGCAGCTGTGTATTAACCGAGTAAATGAACTCCTCACATGCCCCCTGGTGAGTCCGCTACAAAATGTACTTATATGCCCTTTGTTACTATTTACAATCAAGTTGCATGCTGATAAGTATAACGTTTCAATATTTTATTATCTATTTTTATTCACATCGATTTTCACATTGCTTAAATCAATAAAATACACACATGATTTAAGCATCAAAGATCGTTTTAAAAATAAAGTAGAGCTTTCAAAACCATAAATTGATCCAAAATTTTCCACATATAAGTTGGATCCCTAAAAAAGATCAAAGATAATCTAAGTTCGAATCCTGATCAAGTTTCAAAATGAAAAGTGATGACGTCTTAGATAACTAGTTTTTTGTTGTCTTGTCAACGGTTCCTTGTTTAATGACAAAGAATAATATTCCGGCTTTAGAATTCCTAAAACGTTTCAGAACATGTCTCTGTCGAAGAATTATGATGATCACAAATATAATCCAGGGTAAATAAATTATTAATTCCAAAATATAAAAAATCAAATCAAACTGGCAACAGCAAAACTACATTTGAGCCCGAATTACGACTGACTAAAAGTCACAATAGTTCGTCAATTTTAACCCGAACTTAAACGCAAAAGCAGATCACCTCATAGTTCATACGATCACGTTCTTTCGACGTAGTAACATTATCTGCCAGTTGTCACGTCCGAAGTGGACGAATTCGGTTGTACTAAACGAATCTTACTAAAAGATTCAATAATAAAAAATATAAAAAGTTACTACAATGCTGAAACTTACTCTGAATCTAGGTTACCAAACGATAGGTTTCAAACTACTGACTGTTAATCAGGTCAAAACGAACTGAACTGAATTTTCCGGAAGAATGTCAAATCCAGTGAAGAAATTCATCATTACAATAACACGTAATGAAAAAAAAAATAGAATTTGAAACTAACACAAAAGGAATTACATTACATATACGTAACACTCACCCATCACCAAAAAGAAATATTTATATAATAAAGTCCTCTTTTTACCATATGTTAATTATAGATGAGGTAGAAAAATTTACAATTTATGAATTGTGCAAAGTGTGCATGAAATGATATTTCAATACACTGAAAAGTGCATCTGCTATTACATTGTCATTTGCTTTGATGTGCCTGATGTCAATATTATACTCATGCAAGAGCAAACTCCACCTTAATAATCTTTCATTTTTGTTTTTCATCTTGTCGATGAAAGAAAGGAGGTTGTCATTACCAAGCACAACAATCAGATAAGAAGCTTAACTAATGTAAACTTCATAATACTGTAATGCCAGTATCAACGCCAAACGTTTCTTCTCGATCGATGAGTAATTTCTTTGGTGCTGCTTATTTTATTTCTTAGAAATATAGCCCACTGGATAATCAACAGAATTTCTATCTTCTTGAATCAATACTGCTCCAAACTAACATTATTTGCATTATCAGTTTAAATGATTGGCTGAAATTTGTAGCTGTTACAAATTCGTACACTTGTTAATACCGCTTTTAACTTATCAAAAGCCTCCTGACATTTGTCATGCCAAAGAAACAGGTTTTTATTGCTCAATAAATTTCTCAGGTACATATTGAAAGGTTATACTTATCAGTATGCAACTTGAGTGTAAATAACAACAAAGGGCATATAAGTGAAATATTTAAAAAATTGGAACAAAATTTCCGATAGCATCCAGCCATACCTAACAATCGCAATCAGTTGCGTTTTACTGACAGGAACTGGGAATTCAGAGATAGCTTTGACCTTAGCATCTATTGGCTGTATATGGCCCACAATATGTCCTAGAAATATTAAACAAGCAGAACTCACTTTTGGATAAATTGATTGTCAAACTTGCATCATTGAGTCTGTCAAAGAATTTCAGGATTGTTGCTATATTTTCTTATCAGGTGCCTTTTTAGATAATGACATCATCGATGTAAGCATCACAATTATTTAGACCAGAGGTAATAATATTCAAACGTTAAAAGGAGCATGGCGCATCCTTCAACACAAACGGCAATACTTATTGATAAAGTCCATCTGGAGTCTTGAATTTCGAACTCTCCTTTGTCCTTTCAGACAGTGGAATTTGCCAAAATCCTCCAGAAGGTCCAATTTGGTGGCATAAGTGGCAATTACAGTTTATCAATACAGTCATCGATTATTGGTAATGGAAATTAATCTGTTGTGTCACACTTTTCCACTTCCTATAACCATTGAACATACAGAATGTTTGATCTGGTTTCGCAGCAAGTATACATGGTGAACTCCAGTCACACTTATACTGAGCTCTGTAAAATCGTTCTCCAGAAAATATTGAATTTCTTTTTTCAAGTATTCCTGTTTGACAGGGTTCATTATGTATGGGCGTTGTTTCATAAGTGTAGAATTCACAATTTCAACGTCATGAAAAATTTTGTTTGAACTCGTAGAAACATCTCGAAATAAGTGTTCATATTCAAATAATAACTGTTTAGTTTCATTCCTTTCTTGTTGTTGCAAATGTACAGGTTTATGGTCATATTATTCATGATTTCCGACTCCCAAAGATTTGTTCCTTGAAAAACAAAAGTCCGATTGAATTCCTTCACATAAATTCTCAGTGCAACTAAATTAATTGCATGATTAACCTGCCTATCTCTCTCTCTCAATATACACCTGTTTATGTGGCAAAGTTGATTATGTTTTCGCCTCCTTTGAGTGCTTATGATGTAATTTAAATCGTTTCCTTCCTTTTCAACCGTGTACAGACCATTCTACGTAGCCTAAAGAGGATTTTGTGGAATGGGCAAGAGAGCCAGATCTCTATCATCAAGCTTAAACCTTCTTTCCTTTGAGGTTTTATCATATCTTAATTTATTTTTATACTTTTTAGAGTGCATATTCGCTCTTGCAACCTCACAAGCGTTTGACAACTATCGTTAAAATTGGAAATATAGTCGTGAATCTTAAATGTTCTTGAACTGACTCCCTAACTGCAAACTGCAGTAAATGAATGCCTTCATCCCAATTCTTTTGCAGGGTTTTAGTGAAATGTTAGTCATAACATTTTATTCTTTGATTTTCTAATCATCAATTTATTTAGAGAATTGACAAAGTTGCATGTAATTGAATATTCGATACATAGGAGTGCTTAGGAATTTTCAAGAATTAAACCTAATAAATGATTGGTAATGTTCGTAGTTTTATGAATTAACTCTCTGTCTAGTATGACATGTATTGAGTGTATGTTCATATACTAGTTTGTAATACTTTGTTCACGTAAACTATTTTAGAATAGTTAGATTTGAAGGGCTAAGCCATGTGTAATTTAACACTACTAGATAATTTAGTGTAAGAAGTCAAGGTGTGTTAAATACGGGCACATACTTGTTAGCCGCGAAGTGGAATTTAATGGAATTTGACACTAGCACGACCCGAATTAAGGTCAGGAAAGGCAATGACCGTCTATGTGAACATAGGAATTAGTGAACGTGAGTACAACAGAATTTATGCCTTTTGTTTCTGAGCCGAATAATGTCAAAATATAGATATACTTGGAAAAGTGACCTATTGTTTATTGCGAGACATTTTGTTTATTAAAGAAACAGCTTTCCTAAACTCTCCTGAGATTCCAAAGTTCCTGAGATTCCCTGAAAATTCCTGTACCAATTCTAAGTACCAGAGCAAATTTTGAGACGAAGTCTAGGTCTAGGGACGATCGTCATATCAAAGTTCAACTGGCAAGAGTTCAGATCCAGACGACTAGACAAAGGTTGGCAGAGCAGGGAAAACGGAAGATTCTATGTCCGGATAAGATAGGTGATGATGTCACTCATCGTTGCACTCAAAAGTCACATCTCGTAGGCAATGACGATTTGAATTAATTCTGTCCTTGACAAGTAAATGTAACAGCAAAGAAAATATGTATTGTTATTTTTATTTGATTACATGTTAGTAAATTTTTCCTTCTTTTGTAACCAAGTAATTGATTTCTTCTCATTTTAAATTATGTTTTTAAACTGATTAAATTTTATATTTGTTCATTGAAAATGGGGCTTGTTGTGTTTAGTTCAATAAATTTATTTTGATATCTGTATTTTTCTTTCTATCTATCCACACTGGGTAAATTACACCACGGGAGGTCATTCCCTAGCAACGAACTGCAGTGGAAGAGGTTGGTGTTTTGAACGCCGCCAATTTATCACAACAATCTACCTTTATTATGTTAAATGGTTCGTCAAAGGTATGAATAGGTTACAGATGAGCATGAGGTATCTTCTGATTGGATTTTCCTACCATTTTACAAGTATGAAAAGATCTGCAGTTTTTACAAGCATCACTTTTATTTTTTGGATAATAAAAGTGAGTCAAGATCTTGTGATAAGTCTTATTAATCCCTAAATGATCAGCCAGAGGAGTTTCATGGGCCAGACTAAGTATTTCCTGTCTGTAAGATTTTGAAACTGAAATCTGATAGCTGACTACGCATCACCAGCAGGTAGCTCGGAAGGTCTCCATTTTCTCATAAGAATTCCATTTGAAATGCAATAACATACAGGTACTGCAGTGGCATCAGTTTCACTAATGGCCCTCTGAAACAAAATATCTCAGGATCTTTTCCGGTTCGACTTCAAGCGATTGTCGTTTGTCACCCTGACTAGATAAAAGAGAATGAGTAGAAAAGAGGATCACTGTTATCATTATGTTTTGATTGATCCAAAGAAGAAGTGAAAGTAACCTCATCAAAAGCTGGGCCAATACATGAGGGAACTAACAGAATTGCTTCTTTATCAAAATTGTTCTCACGACCTTTCTATGCCAAAGTTCTGGTAACAACACAAGCTGGGAATAAATCTGATCCAAAGAAGGCTTGTCAGTTACAAGTGGATTAACCTTGTCTTCATCTAGGTTGTTGCCTATTAATAAATGAATGCCCTGAACGGATAAAGAGTAAACTATTCCGAATGCCACATATCCTGAAACTAAGTCTTATGACACATTTGCAGAATGGATAGGAATATTAACAAAGCCGCACTCTACTCCCTGAATAAGAACCTCTCATTAGAATTATACTTCTCAGAAAAATGCAAAGTACCTGATAATAAAAGACTATGAGAAGCTCCTGTATCCCTTAAAATGATAATAGGGATACGAATGGCCAAATCACCCAAGAGTAATATAAATCCCTTCGATATGAATCATTCATAATTCTCCATAATAAAATGTGAAATTAGACCCAACAAATGTATTGCTTTCAATACATAACCGTGATCTTCACCACTTAGAAAAAAGAGCATTTGGAATAGGTATATCTTGATTCTGATGCTTATATATCGATTTGAAGCAATCAAAAATAAAGTATCCTTTCTCCTTGCAATAGGTACATGTAGGAGGAGAAAAAAATTTGAATCAAGCTTATAAGAAGCTTGATTTTTAAAAGTTGTATCGATCTGTTGCTCTTCAAGATAAATCTTAATGTCACTATAGACACAGTTATTGAACTCTTCATGTAATACAAATTGTTTGAAACTTTCATAATCTTGATCAAATTTCTTGGCTAAACACCATCTGTCAAATAATTGCTATTTTTGCTTGCAAATTCTTCGTGAATTTGTCCAGCTTTTTTATAGTTTCTGAATTTATGCCGATATGCCTCAGGGACTAACTCATAACCCTTTAAGATGCATGCCTTGACTAAACTTTAATCAGTGCCTGGCTGAACTGACAGCGTTACCAATAAGTATACATTGTAGTAACCGAGTCCAGTACTCCTTTGGTCATTTCACATTTTAGACAAATTTTTCAAAACGAGCAAAATATTTGTCTACTACTTTTTCTCTGAAAGGGACACTAAAATAATATTCTTTGTAATATCAAAACTTGAATCTGTATGTGAAGTGGGAATGTACTTTTCACTTGCCAGTTCTATCTATTTTATTCTCAATTGATATTCCCTCTCTTCCTTCTCTCTTTGCATTTGATTATGCCTCTTCACTTTCTCCGATTGTAATTGCAGTTGCATGTTTTTCTTCTTTCGGAAAATGAATTTTTTCTTTCTGTAACTGCATTTTTTGTTCTTTCTGTAATTGCATTTGTCTTTCTTTCTCTCTTTCTTCTAATTGCATTTGTTTATCTTTCTCTTTCTCTCAAATTGTAACTGCAATTGTTTCTCTTCTTTCTGAAGTTCAAGCTTTCTTAACTCTAATTCTATCTTGTATGTTAATTTTAATTCCTTTACTTTGATGTCAGGTTGATGCATACTTACTGATCGAAACCAAAACACTTTTATCCAAAACATTCTTTTCTACCAACTACTGGATCAAAATCTTTTTACTTCTTGCTTCATTAAAGACGTTTATGCCTCAGAAAGATCATATTTTCTGGAAAGTTCAAGTGATTCATCTTTTTTCAAACAATCCAACTGATTCTGCTTCTGAAATGAATTTGAAAGAAAGGTCTCATCTTTTGGTGACATTGTGAAAAATCCTGTTTATTTCCCTAAAGAGTTCCAAAAAATGTGAAATAGTACTTGGAATTTCAAAGATTCTAAAAACTAGGGAAATTTAATTTTAAAACACAAGTTTCTGAAATATTTTAGCCAAAATTTATATATACCAAGGAGAAAGCCCCAATTATCTTTCTTAGGTGTGTAGGCTCGTACAAAAGAAACAAATAAAATAGTAAAGCCAACAGGTTTTGTAAAATTTAACAAAATAATGTATTTCTCTAGGACACAAGGTAAAATTATGGGGAAAAAATACGGTTTATGAATCTAATCCAGCACTAATCCAAATGTTTAAAAATATAAGTCCTATTACCAAAAAGTTCAAAATAAATAAAACTTCACATCCTGATGAAGTTCTAAAATTTAAGGTGATGACGTCTTCGATGACCTTTTTTGTGTTGTCTTGTTAACATTTCCTTGTTGAATCACAAAAAATAATATTCCAGCTTTAGAATTCCGAAATATTTCAGTAAATAAGTTTGTTGAAGACTTCTGATGAGCACAAGCATTCTTCAGGGTAAATAAACGTTTAATTCCAAACAAATATAAAAATTCAAATCAAACTGGCAACAACAAAAATACCTTAAGCCCAAAGGTATGAATTAGAACAGACTAAAAATCACTATGATACGTCCAATGTGACCCATATCTAAAACTCAAAAACAGATCAACTGATAGGTCACGTGATGACTTCCTTTCAAGCGATGTAATACAATAATATGCCAGCTGCCACATCCGCTATGGACGAATTCGGTTGGTCCGAACGAATCTTACTCTAAGATTCAATAATAAAGAAAAACTTAAAAAGTTGTTCACTATAAAGCTGAAACTGGCTCTGAATCTCGGTTAACAAAATATCCAAAGTTGCAATCTACTGACTGTTTATCAGGTCAAAACAAACTGAAATTAATTTTCAGGGAAAATGTCAAATCCAGTAAATAAATTTATCATTAAAATAACATGCAATGAAAAAGTAAAATATAAATGATTTTAAAGTAATTAAATTGCATATACCAAACATACCATTTACATGAACGCTATGTCATTCACCAACCGGCTCACGGAAATTAATGTGGGATAGAAACTAATCGAGATGACAAACCAACAAGAGGTAATTCAAATATTCTAAAATGTTTACAGCTTATCTAAGTCATTATTCTGCTTTAGCAACAATACTACCGACCATAAAATCTCTCTCATTCTTTGGTCGGTTTGATTTAATTTTTACCATCATTCATAAGTCCATAGATATAGTGGGATGACACAAAGGAAAATCCTCTATCTTCGTCATATCATAGCTTTTAGCCCGTATCTTGCTACGATAATCCAAAGAAACAGACAGACAAAGACACACAGACAGGGGACTTTGGATATTTTATATTGAATTAATAATAATTGATTTTTAAAACATTATAGTAAGTTTAGGAAACCACAACAAAAACAAAACATTAAATACATCGCAGCATGTGTACCGCGTAACAGAGAAATTTACTGCTAACGTCAACTTGATTTGCAATTTTGTATCCCATGGAAAGTGCACTTGGTGTAATTTCAATTTCAAAGTTTTATTCCAGCCCAAATTCTTTTTCTCTCTCACTCCACATTTATGCTCAGTTTGACCGCTATGCATGAAAGAGGAGGGGGAACATAAATCAGAAAGGAATTGTGATGAAACTATGTACTATATTGAATTCATTTAGAAAAGGATATCCTTATTTTCATACGTCATTAATGATTATTCTGTGGAAATTCATCATTGATCTTGAATCAACTGTAGACGGTCGCTAGAATGTTTATATATACTTATTATTGGGCAGATCACAACTTGATATACCAATAGTATTGGTATATGAAATTGCTTTAAACCAACACTATCTTATTTTTAATATACCCAAGCATATCTGCATTATTGATTCCTTTTAATTTTAATCGCCATTAGTTGGATAATCCTCCGTTGTAATAAGATTTTTAAACGATTTTACAATTGGTTTAATTGTTCTAAGTTTTAGAATTTAATTTTCAATAGTTGTTTGCCATGTTATGTATATTTAATTTGTAATGATGGTTAGTTAGTCTTTTTTCACTTCATTTTGTTCTATGGACAAATGTATTCTGGACTTGACCATGTCCAGAATCATGTTCATTTTCTGACCTGAATCAATGATTTTTCTGTAAGCAACTATTACATAGCCTATGTTTTCACTATGAATATTGGTTAACTATTATGATTATTATCTTTGCCTGAGTCAAAAATATTATGTTAACCAAGTTTTTTTATTACAATTTTATTAGCATAATTATGATGTTAGGTTTCTATCATAAAACATTGTAACCTTCCATAATGAATTTTCTATTAGGTAATGGGTTCTTTTAGAAAATGTTAATTGTGACCGGTGGTCAAGAAGAGGACTTTATAAACTTGCTTTACTAGAAATGATTTATTCTTGGTATAAACTCTTAGCTAAAAAAAATTTATTGAAATTATTTAACTGAAGTCAATCTTCTTTAGAAATGCAAACTGTTCAAAAATAACTATCTTATAAATAGAGACTTGTATTCATAGTGCAATTCAAATAACTATATATTTTTGGATTGTATTATCGCGATGAACAAAAAGGCGAATTACTACGAAACAGACCACAGAGGTACATCAACACTTCTAGCATTGGATTCATTTGGAATATGACTTAACTTTATTCAGAACTTTTATCATTTGGTCTTATGTTACAAATTGTATGATTATATGGGATTTAATTCGCAATAGCGGAAGTTTCTTTTACATTTTTCACGTTGTCTTCTAGGGAAATAAATTATTTGTTAAATCTTGCCAAGCTTGTTCTTTTTTATTACTTATTTTAAAACGAGAGAGTCGTAATAGTATAATAGTTGTCTTTTGTTTTTGTTTTAGTTTTACAGTAAGTTTTGGTATAATAAGTGCTCTTGATTTTGATATTGGTTTTTTAACACGATATCTGTAAATGGATTAAGCAATTTTTGTTTTTATTATGAGTGAATTTTGTCTCCTTTTTCTTACTTTGTAATAACTTCTGGTGGTATATTGTGGTATATAAATTTGTGAAACATCATCAGCTATATTCCAAATAGTTGATTTTGTATTTTTATTATAGGTTTAATTTGCGTTAATCAAATAATAAAAAAAACATTTTCCATAGCGAACATAAAAACATTTTATATCATTATAGTATTCATCAGATTTATCCAATGTAAAAAAAACTCGTTTAGAATCAGGTTCTTTTCTCGTAATAAAAGAAAATGTTTTAATTACAAATAATCCGCATTTCTTGTCATGTTTCGTCTGCAGATGAGATATTTATAAAATCTCACCCGTAATATTTTGGTACTAAAGTAATCATATTAGTAGACAAATTATGATCTTTCTTATTTGCCTTTGATATAAATATGTGTAATCGTTAATTCTTCCATGTATTTGCAAGTACAAATATAGTGTAACTCTTTCATATTGTATAATTATGTCACATAGATCTCTAAAATTACATTGCATACATAAAGCAAATATTTTAGAAATTACAAGCAATAATAAACACAATAACAAAAATTGTATTAAAATCCTAAAACGGCTATTTATTATTCAAAACGATGGGCTGGAATACATTTTATTAACCAACCAATAGTAGTGGTATTTAGAATTAAATTATAAAATTTATAACGATAAACTGCAGGCATGCAGAATTTTATATTGATGTCATAACCTTCTTCCAACATCTGACAATCAAACTGAAACAATTATACAAGTTGTAAACATTGTGATTCTATTTCTTTTCAGAAGAAATCACACTATATATTAGTCTGTTTTGTGGTTCATATTATAATGTTATATGCCTTTATTTTTGTAACTCCTGATATATGATTTTATTTAATTTTTGGTTATTTTCATTTATGGTTATACATATTAGAGAATAATTTAATAAGATTTATCCTGCTTGATCTGAGTTTGTTAAGAGAATAAAGGTTACATTGGATCTATAAATAAATCCTGACGTATATGTCGAAACTTACTAATAATACTCTTATTAATAAGACTTAACGGCGCCTTTGGATTAAATTCTCATTTTTGATGGGGTTTGGACTGTGGAAAAATTCAGTAACTTTCAATTATTTGGGATTGGTGACTTTAAGATGCAATTTCGAGGCAAAGTGAGTAGTAAGATCTGTCACGTGGGGTATATTGTCAATACAGTCGTAACAGAAGGAGGGAACTGAGCAATCAGATTCATTCCTATTTTGGAGCCATCCACATTTCTTGTGTTCCTGTTTTAAGTCTACTGACGTATTTTATGTTGTACTTAGATATTATTCGAGAGAAAAAATATTTGCTTTGACTGTTTTGTGGAAGTAGAATTACTCATTATTTGGACTATAATATAATTTTGGAATAATTGTGAATTATTCAAACGGGTTCTGCACAACCCAATCTTGACAATGTCACGTTTAATGACGGATCAGTACATTTTCGGTTTTGATATTTATAAGGAACTTTTCATTCTTTTGGACTTTCATAGAACTTTATCCTCTCATATTTTCATTTCTAACCTTGATAATTAAATTATTTGTTATGTTTTACAAAACTTTCTCGTTTTTCTTTTTTCTGCTATTTAGTTTGTGACCATCGAGTCGTAGCAAATGAATAAAACATTTTGCCAAAAATATAATTAATGTTGTTGTTCTTTTGTTATATTGCAGAGTTTGTAATTTCTTTGTGGAAAGCTTTTATTTTAATTTCATTTTGTGTTTTTGATAGTTTTTCTTTTCAGATTAATCTGCAGTATATTTAACTGATTAATTAATTTTTAGTTTTAGTTTAAAATATTTACAACAATTAAAAATCACAATTTTACCAATGTAATGGAGAATTTACTAAATTAAATAATAACCGACTCAGAATACGTGGTGTGCTAGCTAATATTCTTTCTTGTAGTAACAACCTTTACAAAGAGAATGTAAATATTCTTTGAAAGCATTCACGATGTAGGCTGGGGTTATCCGTCTATCCACTCTTTCATCATAAATTCTAAAAATACTTTGATAATAACACTTATATAAAAACATGTATTGCACATATGTTGCAAATTGTGGTTGAAGTCTAAGGTATTAATGCTTTTATTAAGAAATATGTCTTATTCTCAACAAGGTCTGTAAACCAGCACAATTACTTAATACTTATGAGTCTGTTTCCTCAGAGGTCAAGTTTGTTAACACTTAGAACTAATGTCTGATAAGAGTTTAGTGGTGGTGTGACATGTACAGAGTTTGGGTTGCAAATGTATATGATTCATAACTAGAGGAAATGTAATCCAAAAGTAAGGATATTTCAAAGTATTGATGGCATAGCCACATTTAGTTTTCTTCATATATTTGAGGCTTGTGTGAGACAAAATTAGTTCTTTTCAAGTTACGATTTTATATTGGTACCGATGATAGTCATTGATGTTGGAGTTTAGAGCTAATTTTCTGATATTGTAGAACATCGTTTGTGTTTACATTTAGGGCTAAATTTCGGATATTGTGGAGCATCATTAGTGTTGGTATTTGAAACGAATTATCTGATAAACTTAAAACTTATCATTAAATTTGATTCATGCATGTTGTCACTTGCTTGGTTCCTTTATTTTGGGGAAAAGCTTATAATATAAAAAGTTACACTTTTCTACTTTGCAGAATGTTTTATTGCTGCATGTTTGCAAATATTTTTCTTTGTTGACATTTATCATAAATAAAAATAGTATTATTATATGCCTCTATAGAATATTCTTCTGTTTAAATATAGTATTTTGTATTATGATTATATTACCTGTGTATAGATAGTGAGTTTGTTTCAATTTGTTTGGAGTCTCAAGCAGATCATGATATAAAAGTGTCAAATAAATTTTCCTTGTACATAGAAACACCGCCATTATTAATATATCCAACAGTTCAACCGAAAAAAAGGATGATCAATTTATTAAGATTATTTTAACACTTATATACAAACAGATCCAGCCGTACTGAGCTTAGAAATCAATAATTGCATTATATACTGACATATTCATAGAGAGGAAAATATGCTTATAAACCATCATATTAATTCAAAAGTAAATTTAGACAGTAAAGAGGGACAACGTTAAGAACATATGAAATATTTACAATTAATAATAGTCTGCTTAAAAATGACCATAACAACTTCCCCATGTATAGAGTGCTGTACCTTAAAACGATTATTTTGCTTCATCAAGGAAATGTGAGCTTCATAAGTTAACATCTTACATATATAGTTACATACAGTCAGTGTAATATGATAACCTGACATAATTCGCTAGTAGATCACTAGGAAAAACATCCACACTGGAAGGCCCTGATTCAGATCTGGATATTGACCAAATTACTTCCATCTAGCACAACTTCACATCACACACTGATTGTAACTTGACGAAAGAGAAATATTTGCACGCATTTGAATTTGAAATCAAAATATTTCCAAGGCTTGCAACTTTAAAAATTGTATTGCACTGGTTAATTAATTAAGATTTATAGGACAATGTAAAATTTCTGACAATGTTTCGTGTCTTTGGACTTTCTTAGTTCCTCAACTATTACAACAAAGATACTATGGAAAGTTGAGAGCTTGCTTAATATTCCGATTTATGCTAATAAAATACGCTGATTTTATAGTGGGGATAACAATATACCTTCTACTGAAGATGCGAATACCGTAAAATTCACTATATACACCTTTCCTAGGTCTCTCAGCAATCCTAATAACATTTTTATAAAATAATGATTTTGATATGGTTTTCTTGACTTTAATGAAGACAAGTTAAATGCATTTACTTCATCTTCTTGTGGCGAGTGGCACTTTACTGTAACATTATTTACTCCTTGTTTTCTCCATCCTACAATCAGCAACCTAGAGGTATCTTAGCATATTCAACAAATTTGCTATACGGTATGACCCTGTCACACTAATAAGGTCCTCAAGCAACAATTTTCACCAACATACTTATGTTTCTTCTTAAAAGAAATGTACAGTGTCTTAAACTGCTTCCATTTGGAAACCTCTTCTTAGATTTAACGCTGCGTTAATTAGCAGATGCTGACAGAAAAAAATCATGCAAACTACGAAAAGAGCTCAAGGTCTTTAACATACTTTTACGTAAAGCTAAACCCACGATATATAATGCAATGGGTTTCAGAACAAACTAATCATAGCAGTTGTTTCATCAGTTCAACATATAAGAATATGTTCTCTGTGAACAACAATATATGCGAAGAAGACTAGCAACGTGAATTCGAACATCACAACTTTGACCTAAACGTAAAAAGGACTCAGTTCAAACTTTCAACAATTACGTATGTGTCTCTGGTTGCACAGAACGTCCTTTGTCTACTCGTGATTCCGTGAATGGGTGTTTTTGAAACAATGATTCCATTGCTTCTTTCTGGATTTTGTGTTTGAGATTCAATACCTGCATACATAATCCATCTGCGATAAATAAACGAAAAAAGACAAAGCTATGATAGTCCTACGCAAACAAGAAGATAAATTTAGGAAACGTTTGTTATATGAAAATAAATGTGTATATCATAAAGTAATCTTTATTTTTTGTCAAAATTCAGAAAAGAATTAAACTGAATTTAAAAAAATAATATGACATGCATGCAGTGTGTCATTTTAATGTTTAATACGATAATATCAGCAACAGTTTCGTTTCTGGACTGTCAATTGACCCAAACTCAATATGTTTGAAGTAACATTATGTTTAAGAAGATATTCCCCAAACGGGTGTGTCTATCTGTCTGTGTCTGTGTGCCTGCAAAAGTGACCAGAGTCGTAATAGTGGTCAGTGTGTGTGTTTGTGTGTGTTTGTGTGATTTGGATTTCTAACTTAACTTTAATATTTCTTTCAGCAATATCGCGACTATGTCTGCAGTGTGGCAGTTTATAGTGATGTCTAGCACCAAGGCACCATCCTGCAGACATGTAACATGATGTCCCACCCAGTCACATTATCCTGACACAAAGCTAACCAGTCCTAACATAAGAGTCCTTTTCATATTCTAGTTTGGTACAAATAAGTATTAAAACTTTAATTTGTATCATGTTTTTTCCAGATTCGTATATAGATATTTATTTAATAATACAAAATATTACAAATAGTATTTACTGTTAATTCCCATCAACTTGATAACTGATGCACTGAATTTAAAATTGAAAATAGAATACAACTGACTTTTAGTTATGATGATGGTGAAAATGGAGTGAGTATTGACGAGATCTTAGCAACAGAAGCATGTAAATGAAACACTCAATGCACTTCACATCATTTGCTGAGACATGCAACTGACTGAATAAATTTTTGCGATCTGTTCAAAACAAAATTCATTCTTTCAGCATAATCTTTTCGTGAATGTTGGATTTGTATAATCAATAAATTGTCCTTATCAAACCCTTGAAATTCATGACAACTGCATTGACACGGACTGAACAGTGCATGAAGGCAGTAAATGAGTATTATTATTTCACTTTAAACTTTGGCATATTTGCCTTGATACTTTATGGTACATCAGCACTTTCAAAATTATATCATTTGCCCATAAAGTGTCATTTCAAAGGAAATGCCACATACAACCATATGTAAATAATAATCAAGCAATTGAAATTGCAAAGGGATTAATTAGATGACGCACTGCAAAATGTGAAATCTTTGCAAGCAATCCGTCAACCCACTCCTTAATACTAGGAAAATAGTATTTCGGTTGTAATCAAAAGCAAATAGGACTGTAAGGTTCAGCTATACATAAATATCTAATATGAATTGGTATATGCCATGCATTAAGATCTTCCAGGAGTGGCTGTAAAATAACTAATTAGCAAGCAAATATAATGTCATCTCCGTAAATCTAAAAACAAAAAAATATAAAATGCACATATCAATAAAAGACACGGTCTCTAACCCTTTAATTTTATAAACAGTTCACTACAATGTTTATATTGACCTATGCGTGATATTTGTAAAAAGAAATTATTTCCGGGCACTAGCAACTGCATTAATTGTAACGGCTCATGAAGTATCACTTGACCATTTGACACAGATGAATTAACCACCACCACCACCACCTCAGTCGATTATAATTACCTTTTCCCAACAACAATGTTAGCAATCGAGCAATTACTTGCACATTCCTCGGTGAGTTCGGGTGCATTACCAATCAATGTAGGATACAAGTACACAATTACTCTTATACCTGCAGGAGAAAGTGTTAATTGTATTCACAAATGTATTTAGAAGACAATTCTCATTAACATAATAACCAGCCAAGCAACAATCATCGTCTCTGTTATGAACTGTACCACCTATACTCTACATAGTCCAAACGAAGATTGTTTGGCTGTTTTATATACGAATGTATGTATGAATATGTGCATGTACGACTGTGTGTATGTATGAATATGTGCATGAATGAATATGTGCATGCATGAATGTGTGTATGTGTGAATATGTGTATGCATGTATGAATGTGTGTATGCATGAATATGTGTATAAATGAAAGTGTGTATGCATGAATGTGTGTATGTATGAAAATATGTATGTATGAATGTGTGAATGCATGAATATGTGTATGTATGAATGTGTGTGTATGAATATGAGTATCTGTGAATGTGTGTATGTAGGAATATGTGTATGCATGAATTTGAGTATGTATGTGTGCATGTATGAATGAGTGTATGTATCAATGTATGAATGCATGTACATCTTAGGATTTAACGGCACATTACTATCATAATGGCTACATGTTGCAAATTTAGTGTAAAGTTCTGAAAATTGAAAGTTAAACCTACACTTAAAACATTAAAAAACTAACCATGCCGAATACTTGTAATTATGATTTATTATAAGATATAAAAAATAAATATAAAAAATTAAAACAAACATTAAAATTATAAATCCTTGCAAATCGATATAAATATGCAGTAGTAAAGATGAAAGAACAAAGGCCAAATTGAAAACGGAACGAACTTCAAAACAAGGTTTTATTGAAAATCAAGTATAATACACTATGATATATATATATATATATATATATATATATATATATATATATATATATATATATAGTGAGAGAGAGAGACAAACAGACAGAGTAAATATCATGGTAAAACATGTAACCTGCTTAATTAATTAGATCAAATACAGTTACTAAAACACTGAAACCTCTCTCTCTCTCTCTCTCTCTCTCTCTCTCTCTCTCTCTCTCTCTCTCTCTCTCTCTCTCTCTCTCTCTCTCTCTCTCTCCACATGCACATACATACATATATGAGTTTCCCAGGTATTGTAAAGTTCCTATACTTAAGCTTCAAAAGTGTGTATGTATACACACATTCATACATGCACAAATACATACAAACCGATGCTTTGAGAATGCTTGCCATACAATTATGTTAGCAAAACATTACAAAAACAACCTGCTGCCTTAGTAAAACTTAGTGTATTTGGCGTAATGCATTAATAAACGAATGCTCCTCTTTTTGCCAAAACGTTTAAACAAATATTACTTACTGACTGTACATTTCTCGAGCTAGGCATTATGTTGCAATGGCAAACACCACCAAGACCCACATATAATATCGTGATTTTCTTGACACTAAGCCATTATTAACATTGGATATTTCCATCCTTAACTGTATGTGTTATATTAGTCTCAAAAGCTAATGCACCTAGAGTAATTCACTTTGATCATACTGGAAGCGACAATGCCCCTCCAAGGTGGAGAACTACCCACAAAAGCAAAGAACATTTACTCTACTAGTATGTATATACATACACGTGCTGACGACATTAGAGATGATATTATTGACATGCGCTTGTTATAAAAACCTTTAACTATACAGTGTGTTTATATTACGTTGAATAAGGTACCAACATTAATACTTAACAACGTGTAAATTACATTTGTTTTTGACTGTGTTATCATGCACAGCTCGTACATTTCAACAGATCATTTTTGAAACACATCTTTTTATGTATTATTAACTTTTCTCTCTTGTCGATAATTTCATGTTCTTCGTGATTTTGCAAGCTTGACAAAAACACAAATATAATTTTACTCCTTTTCGCGATAATGTGTGGGTTTGCAAATGATTTTTTGTTGCATTCTGCAATGGGATTTTACTTACTGATTAAAGTCCATATCTACAATTGTGTCTAAAAAGTGAAAGTCACTAATACTCTGTACATTTTTAACATCCGGTTTGATAATACAAAGAGATATATGCCATAATATATGAAAACAATCATAGATTTTTGTTTTTGAACAAACACACATGATTGTAACTGTTACATTTTTCACTAGTTCGCATGTGTTTCATTAAAAGCTGGTATGTATTAAGGTTTTTGGTTTACAGTCTAACAGGTATAAAACTGTGAGAAACTTTTAAAAATTATTAAATTATTTCACTTTCAATCTTGTAAGATATATTTCAAACTAAAATTCAAGGTCTTATAAGGCCATTCCATTACTGAATGCATTACATTCAGTACTTAAGATCTTCGTATCCCATATCAACTTGTTTGTAGATTACTCTTCTTCAAATGAATAAAATGTAACACCGTGACGTTTGTGTCTTAACGCTTCCAGTTAGGGTAATTTATGTAACATTACTGGTTACTACAACACAACAGTTTGATCTTTTTGTTGGTACATGTAGACAAATGCTTGGCAAGCCGACAAGAAGGAGTGTTTGTGTTTTCCCTGGGAAAATATAACCTAACGCTCTTACATGTCGTTACCCGCTATAATAAAAGTGTATGTATATCCGACTACAATACTGGGCCTAACTCCTGGAGCTCTATCAAACAGAATCCATAATCCTAAAAGCAAAAGATAAAGTTGATATCTAAATCTATAGTTAATCTATAGTGGGTAACTGGGAAAAGCAATGTCTTGCTATAATTAATGGAAATCTTCGCTGAATTTAGTGGCTATGCAAAGATATAGGGTTGAATTTAATTATTGACCTCACTAATGAAATTTCAATATCATACAAGACTGTCAGAAACAATCTCGGTAGGCTCAAAACTATCGGACCTTTCTCAGTAGACTAAAAAATATCGGACATTTCTCGGTACACTCAAAAACATCGAACCTTTCTCAGTAGACTCAAAAACATCGGCCCTTTCTCTGTAGACTCAAAAATATTGGACCTTTCTTGGTACACTCAAAAACATCGAACCTTTCTCAATATACTCAAAAACATCGGACTTTTCTTTGTAGACTCAAAAACAACTGACTTTTCTCGGTAAACTCAAAAACATCAGACCTTTTTCGGTAGACTCAAAAACATCGGACCTTTCTTGGTGCACTCAAAAACATCGGACCTTTCTCAGTAGACTCAAAAACATCGGACCTTTCTCTGTAGACTCAAAAACATCGGACCTTTCTCTGTAGACTCAAAAACATCGGACTTTTCTCAGTAGACTCAAAAACATCGGACCTTTCTCGGTAAACTCAAAAACATCAGACCTTTCTTTGCAGACTCAAAAACATCGGACCTTTCTTGGTACACTCAAAAACTGTCGGACCTATCTCAGTAGATTCAAAAACGTCGGACCTTTCTCTATAGACTCAAAAACATTGGACCTTTCTCAGTAGACTCAAAAAAATCGGACCTTTCTCGTTAGACTCAAAAACATCGGACCTTTCTTGGTACACTCAGAAACATCGGACCTTTCTCGGTACACTCAAAAACATCGGACCTTTATCTGTAGACTCAAAAACATCGGATTTTTCTCAGTAGACTCAAAAACATCGGACGTTTCTCTGTACACTCAAAAACATCGGACTTTTCTCGGTAGACTCAAAAACATCGGACCTTTCTTGGTACACTCAAAAGCATCAGACCTTTCTCGGTAGACTCAAAAACATCGGACCTTACTCAGTAGACTCAAAAATATCGGCCCTTTCTCGGCACACTCAAAAACATCGGACCTTTCTCGGTAGACGCAAAAACATCGGACCTTTCTTGGTATACTAAAAAACATCGGACCTTACTTGGTACACTCAAAAACATCAAACCTTTCTCGGTACACTCAAAAGCATCGAACCTGTCTTGGTACACTCAAAAACATCGGAACTTTCTCAGTAGACTAAAAAACATCGGACCTTTCTCTGTAGACTCAAAAGCATCGGACCTTTCTCGGTACACTCAAAAACATCGGACTTTTCCTTGTAGACTCAAGAACATCGGACCTTTCTCGGTACACTCAAAAACATCGGACCTTTCTCGGTGGACTCAAAAACATATGACCTGTTTTGGTAGATTCAAAAACGTCAGACATTTGTCGGTAGACTAAAAAACATCGAATCTTTCTCCGTACACTCAAAAACATCGGACCTTTCTTCGTAGACTCAAAAACATCGGACCTTTCTCTGTAGACTCAAAAATATCGGACCTTTCTTGGTACACTCAAAAACATCGAATTTTTCTCAGTAGACTGAAAAACATCGGACCTTTCTTTGTAGACTCAAAAAACATCGGACCTTTCTCTGTACACTCAAAAACATCAGACCTTTTTCAGTAGACTCAAAAACATCGGACCTTTCATGGTACACTCAAAAACATCGGACCTTTCTCAGTAGACTCAAAAACATCGGACCTTTCTCTGTAGACTCAAAAACATCGGACCTTTCTCTGTAGACTCTAAAACATCGGACTTTTCTCAGTAGATTCAAAAACATCGGACCTTTCTCGGTAAACTCAAAAACATCAGACCTTTCTTTGTAGACTCAAAAAACATCGGACCTTTCTCTGTACACTCAAAAACATCAGACCTTTTTCAGTAGACTCAAAAACATCGGACCTTTCTTGGTACTCTCAAAAACTGTCGGACCTTTCTCAGTAGACTCATAAACATAGGCCTTTCTCAGTAGACTCAAAAACATCGGACCTTTCTCAGTAGACTCAAAAACATCGGACCTTTCTCAGTAGACTCAAAAACATCGGACCTTTCTCGGTAGACTCAAAAACATCGGACCTTTCTTGGTACAATCAGAAACATCGGACCTTTCTCAGTAGACTCAAAAACATCGGACCTTTCTCGGTAGACTCAAAAACATCGGACCTTTCTTGGTACAATCAGAAACATCGGACCTTTCTCGGTACACTCAAAAACATCGGACCTTTCTCTGTAGACTCAAAAACATCGGACCTTTCTCGGTACACTCAAAAAGATCGGACCTTTCTCTGTAGACTCAAAAACATCGGATCTTTCTCAGTAGACTGAAAAAGATCGGACCTTTCTCTCTACACTCAAAAATATCGGACTTTTCTCGGTAGACTCAAAAACAACGGACCTTTCTTGGTACACTCAAAACCATCAGACCTCTCTCGGTAGACTCAAAAACATCGGATCTTTCTCAGTAGACTCCAAAATATCGGAGCTTTCTCGGTAGACTCAAAAACATCCGACCTTTCTCGGTAGACTCAAAAACATCGGACCTTTCTCTGTCGATTCAAAAATATCGGACCTTTCTCGGTACACTCAAAAACATCGGACCTTTCTCGGTACATTCAAAAAGATATGACCTGTCTTGGTAGATTCAAATACGTCTGACATTTCTCGGTAGACTAAAAACATCGGATCTTTCTCGGTAGACTCAAAAACATCGGACCTTTCTTGATCGACTCTAAAACATCGGACCTTTCTCGGTACACTCAAAAACATTGGACCTTTCTTGGTACACTCAAAAACTATCGGACCTTTCTTAGTAGATTCAAAAACATCGGACCTTTCTTGGTACACTCAGAAACATCGGACCTTTCTTGGTACACTCAAAAACATCGGACCTTTCTTGGTACACTCAGAAACATCGGACCTTTCTCGGTACACTGAAAAACATCGGACCTTTCTCTGTAGACTCAAAAACATCGGACCTTTCTCTCTACACTCAAAAACATCGGACTTTTCTCGGTAGACTCAAAAACATCGGACCTTTCTTGGTACACTCAAAAGCATCAGACCTTTCTCGGTAGACACAAAAACATCGTACCTTTCTCAGTAGACTCAAAAATATCGGACCTTTCTCGGTACACTCAAAAACATCGAACCTTTCTCTGTAGACTCAAAAACATCGGATCTTTCTCAGTAGACTCAAAAACATCAGACCTTTCTTGGTATACTCAGAAACATCGGACCTTTCTTGGTACACTCAAAAACATCGGACCTTTCTTTGTAGACTCAAAAACATCGGACCTTTCTCGGTACACTCAAAAGCATCAGACCTTTCTTGGTACACTCAAAAACATCGGACCTTTCTCAGTAGTTTCAAAAACATCGGACCTTTCTCTGTAGACTCAAAACATCGGACCTTTCTCGGTACACTCAAAAGCATCAGACCTTTCTCGGTAGACTCAAATACATCGGACCTTTCTCGGTAGACTCAAATACATCGGACCTTTCTCGGTAGACTCAAAAACATCGGACCTTTCTTGGTATACTCAGAAACATCGGACCTTTCTTGGTACACTCAAAAACATCGGACTTATCTTAGTAGACTCAAAAACATTGGACCTTTCTCGGTACACTCAAAAACATCGGACCTTTCTCGGTAGACTCAAAAACATATGACCTGTCTTGGTAGATTCAAAAACGTCTGACATTTCTCGGTAGACTAAAAAACATCGGATCTTTCTCTGTAGACTCAAAAACATCGGACCTTTCTTGGTAGACTCAAATCATCGGATCTTTCTCGTTAGACTCAAAAACATCGGACCTTTCTCAGCAGACTAAAAAACATCTGACCTTTCTTGGTAGACGCAAAAACATCGGACCTTTCTCGGTAGTCTCAAAAACATCGGACCTTTCGGAGGAAGAAAATGATGTGCAATCTGTAAATCAGAAGTTTCAGTTTGTTTCAAGTATTTTACAGCTACGAGGGAAAAACTCTCTCATCTCATTTACTGCAAGCAGTTTTAAAAGGTTTATAAATCGTAACACTTTTAAAAGACTTTTCCTTTGTTCTGCAAATGATTTCTGTATTTCGGTGTCATTGGTATGCGAACATATCTATCGTCTTATTCTAGTTTGGAAGCACGTTTCCATTTTGAATTAGATTAAGATATACTTACCCGGAACAAAATTTGTGGTATCTAAATATCGGCATCATTGCCATAACCTGATACATTCCCTGTGTGTGTGTGTGTGTGTGTGTGTGTGTGTGTGTGTGTGTGTGTGTGTGTGATTTTGATTTTGAACGTAGCTTTGAAATAAAAACTCAGACTCGCACAATGCTCTAACCCCCGACATTGCACATCGGAGGCTGACACTCTAATCACTAGGTCAACGGAGCGGTCCATTTCCTTTTTGTCCAGCAGTTAATGTTGTCATCTGCTGGCAAGTTTTCAAAACAAAACATCAACATGCATTGCGTTTAGGTTTTGTAATTGTAATTGTTGTTTTGTCAATAATCTTGAGAAATATGGTCAGTTTGATAGGTAAGGGGATTTTAAACATTAAAGTCATACTTCTTCTTTTCGGCGTCGTTAACTAAGGAATGATCTCCCGCGATGTAATTAGACCAATGTGGACGGATAGATGGAACGTTACAGATAGCTGAGCAAAGTATTAAAATAACATAGAAACGACGAGCCCCCTTTCAATGAATGAAAATATAAAATTTTAATCAAATAACATATAATTTAATTTTAAAAAATCAATTTCCATACAACCGATTGGCTAAATTACGTATATTCAGTTAAAGCATAGCCAAAATTCACTTTCTAGTTCGTGAAAGAATTTAATTACAGTGTACAACTTTCATCATGTATTCGAGTGTTGATTTTGAGTCCAATCTAATGCTATGACACTATAACCTAACACTTGTCTTCGCACGACTTGTTTCCAACTCTAATCACGTGCTTGGTCCTCTTCTGACCCTCACTGTTTTGACATTCCGTTGATGTAGATTTTCCCTTTAACTCGTTGGGTTTCTCCTTTTTCTTTCTCTCGTTCGGAATACGAAATAAGAAGTCAAAGTTCAAAGTATGAAGTTGTCTCCTTAAATATAAAGTATGTCTCACGCTAGATAAATACCACTACATATCTGCATATAAATATAAACTATAATTCTCGTACTTAAATTTAGGTGGTTTACACTGTATAATTCTGACATCACGTAACTTGAAAGAGTCAATATATAAATGTTTCATCAGCACATTTGTTTTTAATTACGTTTTGTTTTAATTTCCCTTTGCAACAAATCTGATAAACTTATTGATCAGTTCTGAATAGATGTTTACAGCAAAAATTGATCCAAATCCTAACTACTTTTCACACAGCCAAGCAGGATGGATGTTCCCACATATCCCTAAAATTGTATCCATATTCTTCATATCATCATTAACATATTAATGTAAAGTTTGAATTTGTATAACTGATTAAGGTTAAGCTAGGGTCACGTAGTACGAGTCAATATATAAGACTATAATATCTATACCAATATGTTGTTGAGATAATTGTGTTTGTTGTTATATTCCTTAAGTTTGTCTTTACAAATACTTTCAGGATCATAGAAGATATTGAAAATGTTCCGTCACCCTCTAAAGATAAAAACTGGAATTCTTCAAGCCTTGTTTATTTTAAAAGACTTACTGTTTTATTCACTAGAAAATATAATAATGAAATATTGATATTTGTTAACTATGAACCAAAGAAACTCTATAAGGAGCAGGACAAGTTGGCCTCACCTTGCATCATGTTATGCTAAGTCACCGAGCAGCAGCGTTTCATAAGATCCGGAGCTTAGTGGGAAAATGGTTCTAGGCAGACATTGGCGATCATTGTAGCATACATGAAAGTTGGTGACTAACACAGTCTCACCAATTAGAGACGCGATGAGTCTATGGTATACTATATGTTGCTTTAATCCGAGTAGGAACAAGCACGTGTATATGGATGCCTTGATTTCAAACAGAACAGTATGGACGGAAATGCTTCAGCTGCTATTTCGCGGTATGTTCCCAGTGATATATAGATGGGACAAGGCTATCGACCTACTTAAATGTAGGTCATAATGATGATATGAAGAATATGGATACAATTTTAGGGAGATGTGGGAACATCCATCTTGCTTGGATGTGTGAAAAGTAGTTAGAATTTACTCATTGCACATGCTGGAGCTGGTCATTTGGCCGACTAGTTGCGAAGTGTATAACAAAAGGCCAGACAACAGTTTAATTAGCTCCTTATTGAGCTGCACAATACAGTTCATCCTAGCTCCAGGTCACATAATGCGACAAGTGTCTCTATTAAAGAAGCGTTGGAGAAACTTATCTTCCCGTCTAATCATTGGCCATTATAAACTTACATTTAGACAAAGACTACTTAGCAACACACCAATTTTGCCATAGCTCCAGACCGAAATTGATCAGCGGCTATCCCACTACAAAATGTATGAGCGGGCTGTCAACATTAAGATGGCATGAAGTGCCATCTAACACCGTAGCAAAAAGCATCGGGATCGCTATTGTGTAGCTTCTATCTACTCTGGCAGCTGAGTATCACACGTGTGTGGCCCTTTTGGCTGAACAGTTTACTATCCGACACTTTCTAGTGTAGGCTCAAACCCAGGGTCAGTCTTTGATCATGACTGAAAGTAGCTCAACTTCATTGCAGACTTCAGCTTGTGAACCTTCTGCAATGCCTCCCGGTCTAATAATGAGTTCGGGCTCTTTTTGGACTAGATGAGCAATAATACGACCCACGAGAATGACATTCGAACGGCTTCTAGAACTACCGGTGTCGCGACATCCATCGACAGTGCTGAAACAAGACTTCTTTGGCCCTGTATATTTCCGTGGGTCACGCAGACCTTCTTAAAAGTTATGTTTGGGTGCAGCTTAGGCTGAGTCATTTATTCCTCCAACCTGACTGACTTCCCTGCCACACACAGCTAACTAAAATGACTGCTCCCATATGCTGAAACAAATTACCCTAAATTATTCCAAAGTACACTATCATTAGCAGTTATCAACGAAAGGAACACAAATTTTGCCAGACAAGAAGACAATGGACCATTTAAATGGTAGAATAACATGGAAGCAGGCTGGGATTATAGAAATGTTCTAATACATATTCTACTACAGTACAATATTTACAATCATAGACATGAAAAATTACTATCTTTGGAACATTTTGTCGGAAAAGACGGATCTGTCATAAAAGGCAAATGGCTCTACATGAAAATTGACCTGTTGTCTGGACTGTTTACAAGAAAAAAAACAAAAGTAATATTGATGTATTGATACTATTAGCTTGCGGTACGAGATGTACAAAATATCACCATCTATTATTGTATAGAGAGTAGACGTTTTTCCATGCCCACTCGATCAGCAGAAAGCACAGTTGGACTGTTACGTTATTGCAAAAAAAAAAAGACTGTCGAATAGAAATTCACAGTGCCTACGTTGGAATTGTTGAAAATACAATTTTAGCGCCTAGTGTAAGCTACCTTGATTCAGGATAGCGACGACTTCAGCATCTTGTGCTAGGTGTAAAAGTCAAGCCGAACGAGACAAAAAAACTGATTTGGGTTTGCTCAAATGATGAAATTCGTTGGGAATTACATCCGGAATGTCTAATAGCACTCAGACCTTCACTACACAAGAGTACCGGAATGACACCTAACCTTTATGCTAGTAAGACAGGTTGTACTACTAGCAAAAGTAATCTTTGGCGGTGACACAATTCACATTATTGAATTTGTCTCAAGTTACAGACTGAACTTAAATAACGAAAGAACGCAAAAGACGCACTAATTCTGTTGCAAACACCCTTGTGTTTAATTTTACCTCAGATAGATAGAACAATATGAGACGTTCAATAATCATTATACTAGTACAAAACCATGCGTTTTGATTCGGTAACATCAAGCCGTATAGAAATATATGATGTGTTTTGAAACTCATTATCATATGATGGACAATTTCTGCTTGCTAAAACCCAGCATATGTAGCATTTGCATTTAGTTAAGAACCGTTTAGTGCATTATGAATCTATAATTCACCAGTTCACTTCTGAACATGTTTATTGTTTTTTAAGGCAAGACTGATAATGTAACATATATAACTTACCGTATATAGCGTCATTAAGTGTTACCGTATATACCAGTGTCATATTTCGTACACTGTATTAGATGTATTTTTCAGCTCTCTCTGTGTGTGTGTGTGTGTGTGTGTGTGTGTGTGTGTGTGTGTTTTCGAGCTACTTCCAGCTGTTTCAAGTGCTTCCGAATATTTCGACGATGTTTGGAATGATCCATGCTAATCGTTGCTAGTCGGGTTGCAGGTGATCGTACGTTGCAGACCAAAGTGGTGGGCGCTAATTGCTTGTAGGACCCAGGGAATCAATGGTGGTTGGTGACTGCCCAATCATTGCTTTGTTAGGCCAGTGGAACTGGTAGCATAGAGTGAACTGAAGGGAGTATATACGTTGCTACATACATGTAATCGTTTGGCTGTCGGCTATTTTTGAGGTTTTCTTATACCCTGTGTTTAGAGATGAAGTGATATTGTGATATCTGCTTTATTAATATCAGTTCATTATTTTGAATGAGTGAAATATCAGTTCACTATTTTGAGTGAGTGAAATGTCAGTTCATTGTTGTAAATGAGTAAACTATTTTGAGTGAAAATATTTTTTTTGCAATTTACTATTTTGAATGAAAACAAATTGCTATTGTGAAAAACTTGTACTTTCATTTTTATGATATACTATGAATCGTTTTTTGTTTTGTCCTCGTACTGTATATGACAATGTGTTTGCCTCTGTATTTGTTTCATGATCGTGCGAATTATGTTAATTCGTCCAATATTTGGACCCATGCATGCACGTATCAATCACACTTCGTCTCTTATTTTCATACATCATTAAATATTGTATTTGCATTACCATCAATAGTGTTTTATTACTAATTCGGAAATCCTAAACTCGGTTATCTTGCTACATCATCATAGAAACTCTCTAGATATGATGATCACAATAGTCTAAGTAAATGATTGTGTATCGGATGGTAAGGGAGATCAATCATGTTCTACTGCAATTGATTTCTCTGTAACGGATTGTCCTTGCAATAGTCGTGCAGATACACCGGTATCGAAAAGCTTGTTTTTAATATACAAGCAATGTCCCATCTGTCAAGTGCTTAAAGCATATTTGATTTTACATTCTGATATATTTATCATATGCCCATGAATGGAAGGTAATCTACACTCAATAAATATGTATGTTCTATATGCCTGACAAAATATCTGGAACGAGAACTCCACAAACTTTGTAATCTTGCGTGCATCTTTGGAGAATGGTATCCCTCATATAGACCAATAAATTAGGTTGTATTGTGCTAGTGGAAAACAAATGCCGGCTTTATACTTATGAATATGGATACACGTGTCATTTTAAACCATTTCTGAAAATGTATTTCTCTTTGGGCTCAGATTATATAATCTTTAAGTGGTGTACCATCTGAAAAAATATCGGATGTTTGTAGGAAATTTGGTTATAAATTTAACCCTGTTATTCGTTGATAATTTGTAGCGTTTTATTTTCTTTCTTATACATCTTAAAGAATTTTAATATATTTACATTTTTTATTTATATTGTCTTGAATGACTTGAAATTGTTCTTTCCTTTCTTTTGTGCAGGTCTTCATTAATTTTTAATTCTATAACTTTATTTTCAATTGGCATAATATAACCATTTTATTTTGAAATGTCTTTAAACGCCAATACAGATATACTCACATATCCATCTAAATTTATGTAATATTAAGTATTTCCAGTGCATACAGATATTCACATATATCCATCTAAATTTATATAATATTTGGTATTGCCAATACATACAGATATACTGACATATCCATCTTAATTTATGTAATGCTAGGTATTGCCAATACATACAGATATACTGACATATCCATCTTAATTTATGTAATGCTAGGTATTGCCAATACATACAGATATACTGACATATCAATCTAAATTTATGTAATGCTAGGTATTGCCAATACATACAGATATACTGACATATCCATCTAAATTTATGTAATGCTAGGTATTGCCAATACATACAGATATACTGACATATCAATCTAAATTTATGTAATGCTAGGTATTGCCAATACATACAGATATACTGACATATCCATCTAAATTTATGTAATGCTAGGTATTGCCAATACATACAGATATACTGACATATCCATCTTAATTTATGTAATATTAAGTACTGCCAATGCATACAGATATACGCATATATTCATCTAAAATTTTATAATATTAGGTATTGCCAAACATACAGATATACTGACATGTCAATCTAAATTTATGAAGTAATATGTATTGCTAATACAAAGAGATATATTCACATATCCATCTAAATTTATATAATATTAGGTATTGCAAATACGTACAGATATACTGACATATCCATCTAAATTTATGTATTATTAGGTACTGCCATACATACATATATACTGACATCCATCTAAATTTATATAATAGTTTTTGCTAATACATACAGATATATTCATATATCCATCTAAACTTTTTGTAATGTTAGGTATTGTTAATACATACAGATATACTGCAATATCCATCTAAATGTATTAAATATTAAATAATGCCAATACAAACAGATATATTCACATATCCATCAACATTTAATATCAGGTGGTGGCTCATGAACCACTACATTATTGGCGTCTCGATATTCATCGAATGACTCTGACTTTGAGTTCTCCTACACAGCTTCTCTACGAATCATAATAGGGACATTGCCATCATTCTTTTCATCTAACCATCTTCGTTTGGATAGGATTCGTTATTTCCTTTACCAATTTATTTGGTATAACACTTGCTCTACCTTTTAGTCTTGACTAGATCATAATTTGTCAAACGCTGTTAGTAAATGCAAGGTATCTTTAACCTAGCATTATGAATTTCTCATGATGCATTGAATCAGTTAACGGGGCGATGTTTGTAGCGTTTCATTAAGAACCAGCATTACGAATCTCTCATAATGCATTGAAATATTGAACGATATGAATTTCATGGTGCTGAATACCGAACTAGCATTATGAGTCAGTTCTGAGGCATTGAAATGGTGAACGGCGTAACGTGTGCAGTGTTTGATACAGACAAGCTAATTGTTCTAAGATGCCAAACACAAATATCTTCTTTTCACGTAACAATCACGCAGATTACCTAATATATCGTATCCAAATTGTTTAAAAAATGAATACAGCACCTTTATAAACGACTTGTTTGTAACATTAATGAATTGGCATTAGGTGCAAACAAAATCATGATAAAATGTGTTTATATATTTCTATTGACAAACTTTCTCTCGTCTTCTCCGGTACACCTTTTTCTGGTAACGAGACTCCGACCATCCAGGACACACACACACACACACACACGCAAACACACACAAACACACACACACACGCGCGCACGCGCGCGCGCGAGCATGTCTATAACATTAATTGAATCATTTTCACAGGTATTTGTCTGTACTCTATCTCTTTTTATGTGAAAACGTGCCACTAGACGAATGTTTTATTCCAACATAATGGCACCTTCCTTACATTTTCGTGGGCTGGTAGAACTATAGCTTTCAACTATGTTCAACTTGTATTTTACCTTCAAAGTCTTCGTTAAGCTAACAAATTTAATGTTTCTCTCAGTAGATTCGTCTTCGATTCCAATATTTAATATGCGTTTACACTGATATTGAAGTAAGTCATTTTTTCAGGTATTTCATATTTTAATCAGACACCTGTCAAACCAACTTCGTATCTATCCAAACTGAATTGTGATCGTCTCTGAGCATGGTTTATTAGAGTATTTACGCTTGATGCAAGAGGGTGTTTATTCACTATTATACAAGCTTGCTTGTTCTTAACACATTCAAGCGAATTTATATACCAAATGCCTCTGAGTGATTGGTATTTATATATGTGCAACGGTCACTAATTCATCTTGCTGAAGATTAGACAAAGCCCGAATAATGAGTTGTTATTTCAAAGCTCCCAATACTCTAGTCCACGTTACTTACTGAGGTGGACTGATATTACAAGGACTTTGATTTTAAATAGGATCTTGCAGAATTATTTTTAACAGGGTTCCTGTAGAATTGTTTTTCTGACTTTCGTTGGTGTCGGTAAGTCAAATCAGTTATATCGCAAATTTTTGGAATATTGTTCACTTCTTATTGTTGATATACGAAAACAAATTTTGATATATATTTTCACTATTTATACAATAAAAATTGAATGCATATTTCTTAAATACTATTTTCTTTAGATTAGAAAGATTTAGTTTATTTTTCCATAATTACCAGATATGAAAAGCAAATTCTTTTTAAAAAATATATAATTCAAATTTTTATGAATTGACTGCATTTTCTACGTTTTGATTGGATGTAAACGGTCACTTGATACTGATCTGGAATTATTTTGCACATCTTATAAATTCTGCGGGCTACTTTTGGTTCACTGTGTCTTGATAATTTTATTTTATCTATATCAACGCTT